>VYXB01010753.1:172159-188925 GCA_013397135.1 Pachyramphus minor | reverse complement strand
ACTGGTATAACCTGTTCCTGTGCAGTCAAAACCTCCTGCTTGAAGCATGTCCAGCCCTCCTGGACCCCCTTGTTTTTAAGCATTGTTTCCCAGGGTATGCTCTGAACTAGTCTTCTGAATAGGCAAAAATCTGCCCTCTGGAAGTCCAGTGTAGAGGTTAAAAAAAAGAGGGAAAAAAGGTTTCCCTTTTTTTAATTTTTCTGCTAGAAATGTTTTATCTTCAAACTGTAAGGCCATTCTAATTTATGATACCATTCTTATTTATGTAACCTTCACACTCATGAAAACAGTCACACTGGCTCTAACAACTTTGCACCTGATTTGCACCCGATTTGCGCCCCTGCCCAGCATCCTAGCTAAAGGACAGTAAAAAACTTAGAGGAGAGCTGCTGAGTAACTGCAGTGTGAAACAAAAATGTCCCTATAATCTTCAGAGCTGGAACTTAAACCAACATAAGGCATATGCCATATCCCTTGCCCTGTAAGCCAGTGACCTCAGAAACTCTGGTTAATACACTTCACCCTTCATTTGCCAAAAGGAAAGGGAAAAGATTGTCATGGTACATTAACATGAAGGCTATCTGTGCAAGTGGCTCAAGGGAGATTTATAACCATGGAGCTCTCTTTACGAATAGTCCTTGAAATAGTGGTTTGGGAGCGGGGAACTCAAACTTTCCTCTAGTTCCAGATGGAATAAGCAGCTCTGATTTTTTATCCTCTCTTTTGTGATCCAAGGAGAGTAGAGCTGGACTGGTCTGAGCTGCCTCACAGAAGCAGTGGTAACACATACCTGCTGACGATCATTTGTTCCTATGTAACCCTGGACTATTTACTGGGAGGAATATTTCCTTATCCTTCTGCTCTGTGAGGAGGAACTTTTACTAAAATTTGCTAGGGGGGAGTGGATCAGCTCTGAAGAACACAGTATAGGGTATCAGGAGTAATTGAAAGACTGCTTTCAACTGTTTTTAGGCCAAGGACCTAATTCAACCCAGTTCAAACTGAATTTTGCTTGTGTGCTGAAGCCCTGCCAGTGTGGTAGGCAACACCGCTTTTCGGCAGCAGCCTAATTATCAGTATATGCTAACAAAGATCTTGTGCCCTAACTCAAGTGAATAATTAACTCTGTCTCTCTGATGGCCATGTGGACTGTGTGCTTTGGGCAGCTAGCGCTGCCTGCTCTGGGAGCACAGTACTCATCTCCCTTACCTTTTCTTACTCTGCCTGAGATGTGACTTTTGGTGCTACTTTCCAGAAGACTTGTGCGAAGGGTGGCCTTGTTGAAGAGTGAGCTCTGCTCTGCCATGCATGGGGTTCACCAGGAGCCACAGAAGCCTTTCCATTTGGTGACACAAGGGGTATCAAGCAGAGAGCTGAGTGAGTGCATGACCATCTGTTTCAACAATGCACTTTGTCATGTTAGATAATGTCACAGGTTGCACACACTCCTTCCCGCTGATGACTTTGGGTGGCATCTGTGCCCTCTCGGACAGACCAGGCTTCTCTGGAGCTAGTTTACTGCTGGCACAGCCTGGAGGAAAATGTGATGAAGAGAGAGGGCAACTACAGAATGAATGCCGTATTTGGGTTCCATAGAAAAGCACATGCAGGACTTGCATGATTGCAAATGTAGTAATGTCATACACACCTCAGAAGGGTTCCCTCTTCAGTGGGTGACTAACTACATACTGGATATGACACAACACAGGGGAAGTGAGGCTGCTGACATCTATCTGCTCTCCTTCCAAAAGTACACTTTCCTGGAACAAGAAACACCAGCCAGCAAGCCTGTGTGAAGCTGTGACAGACTAGCAACATTTCCATACTCTACCTGAAAATTATGCTTTGTCTTTTTGCCGGTACCTTTGCATGGTAAGTATTTGCATAATTTAAAGGGAAGTGCAGAGATCCCAGCCTCAAGCCTTCTCTTCCCCTTCTTCACAGGAAGTGTTGGTGCAGCCACATGCAGTTCTGCCCATTCCCCAGCTGGCTATGCTCAGAGCACTTTAGATGCCCTGGGATGTGATTCTGACAGGACTGAGTTAGCCACCTTGGAAATTGAAATTCCATTTAGCAGCATTGCAGGACACACTTATGAATATTGTGTTCAAGTAACAAAAACGCCTTGTTTCAAATGCAGTGGTCTCCTTTGCTGTCAAGATGCCTGGCTATGAAACTCCACTTCATGTGAAGCCTCTAGTTTTTCACTGAGTGCTTGGTCCTGTCTCCTGGAAGTTCTCCCCATGCACCAATGTCTCTGCCACCTCCCCCATCTTCAGGCCAGCTGGTATCCTTCATGCCCTCCAGTGTCACTGGGGAAAAGGTGTCCTACACAAAGCTGCAAAGATGCAGTAACTCCCTCTTGTAACTGCAAAATGACTTCCAATGATCTTTCCCATCCACTCTCTTTGGAAGCAGGAGCAGCCTGACTGTCACTGTACACCCAGCTCTTGCCAAAATGCTGCTGGGCACTTTGAAAGGCCCAGGTCTCAGTAAAGCATTATCATCCATGTCTAGATTTTCATGAAAACACTTGTTGGCTACTCTGTTCATTTAAGGATTGCAGGAAACAAGGGCCAAAGCTGGCTAAAGCCAAAGAGCTCTCTGTACTTTCAGATATGGCAGTTAACTTGTTCATTTCCTTTCTGGGATGACAGCGCCATGATTGCAGACTGATTCATGGCATCAACCTTTCTGCTACCAGGTACAAGGACTTGGAAATGGGGACCTACTTGAACTCTTTCTGTGGCGCTAACACCCCTCAGACACTGAACAAAAGGAAAAGATCATGGATTAGATAAGAACAATTTACTGGAAACATCAATGAAATAAGAAATGGGCAGTAACAACAAGTTGTCTAAAAACAAGAGTCTTGTGCACTCTTTTAATAACTTAGAGTGCACAAGAGAGGCAAATGACTCACATGTGAGTGCTCACCACGTAGAACGCGATTTTCCCCTCACCGTTTGCTTCATGTTACCCAAGCGGAAGAGATCCCTTCCTGCCCGTCCCCTGCGCATGACATGAGGTGGTTCAGAATAACCTTGGGGTCCTGGCCATGCCCATCCTGGCTACTGCAAACATTAACCCTGTCCTGGCTGGAACCAGGCTGGACTATAGGTAATAGATAGAAATCCCAGAGTCACACAGTTTTGAGTGACAACCACAATTTTCATAAACCAGACACTGATAAGTGCTGAGACCATGAAGAAAAATGTGAAAACTCTGTTCATCAAGTACTCACAAAGATAGAATATGAATTGGACCTCTATTTATTTTCTGTCTGAAATTTTCAGGCCTGTTCCATGACTTTTCAGGAACCAGAATGTATGGCACAGATATTGTGAATGCTAAGCTAAAGACTTCGGTGCTTTTAGTACTGCTGCCAGGCTGATGATATGTCTCACCCCACCTACAGCCCTGAGTGTAGCTGCACCTTGACTACATAGCCCCTTGGACATCCTCTCCAACAGGGTGGTTGAATCTCCCAGCTGAATGAAGAAGCTAGTTAGGCAGCTGTGACTTTGATTACAAACACAGCTCTCAGTGTTGGCTGATAGTCAAAGGTGCCTTTTGAACAGCTAAAACAAACTTATCCATGTTTCAGAAATGGCTTTAGGGATCTTCCTTTGAAAGAAGCAACACCCACAATGCAGCCAACTGCAAAAATCCCACCATCCTAGCAGAAAGTCTTACTTTACTTTTCATAGGAGACTGATACTGCGGCTGACTAAGACTAAAAAGTATAAATTTATTTGCAGTGGATGAAGGAATTTCTTTCTTTTTTTGCAACATCTGTGAATGATCAGCATCAGGATTCTGTCTGATTGTTGGATAGGTAGCAAATCCAAGTTAAAACATCTGTGCATCAGATATGCATTTTTGCTCATCCATCTGTAAAACACATCAGATGTCAGTTGATTGACTTGAGCTTGGTTGGGCTTCATAACCAAGCAGTAGGAGAAGAGAAACTACATGGCACAATGTGAGTTGTTCCCCCTCACCACTCCTTCTTTCCAGCTCTGCATTTTAGTTCACTTGCTCATGTTTTTGCAGTTGTTTTTCTTAAGTGTTGCAGTTACGGTGTTGAACAGGGATAGGAGAGTGAAAGCCCATACCTCAAAGAGGTGGGAACACAGCTGTCCTTGGTAAAAATAACTGTATCTGTGACTGCCATCACCAAAAGCATAAAAAAAATATGTCACGAAATCTTCCAGAAACTGCTTTGGGATCTCAGCAGGAAAACTGGGATGGTGTTTGGGCTTGTTTCTGTAAGAGATTTTAACATTTTGGGGTGTCTTCTCCTTTGGCTTTTAAATCATGTTGAATCAAGCACAGTTGTGACACTAGAGTTTGTTGTTTGAAGCTGAAGTCCTATTTTCTGTCTGCTTAATCCCCAATTGCATTTTACTGGTCACCACCGGTTTTCTTTGCTTCCTACTGCCCACTTCCTAGGGCCACGTGCACATGCAGTTGTTGCAGTCTTCACCAGAAATACTCTTGCTCTTCTGTCTGCTTCTCTATTGACCTCTGGAAGTGAAGACTTGTATGATGATGATTAAGAAGACTCTGGTAGTTAGTTTCTCAATGTGGTGTGCAAGGTGATGCAGCCTGGCTTATGGCTGTGTATCTGTCACAGCAAACACAGTATCACTCAGTACTGCAAAATCGGCCTGGACTTGGGACTGGACCCTTCCAGCAATTAGTGAAGGATTCAGCCATCATCACCTAAGCAGCAGATCTCCAAACACTGTCTGAGAGGAGAAAATGAAAATAAGTTTCACTCATTTACCCCTACATTGCATCATCGGGGGAAGAGACAGCAGCATGTTGCTGTGAGGTTTTCAGGCAGATGTGATCACCCAGACATAATACAGGGAGCAGACAGTAAGTTAGAAAGTGATAGCTTTATACAGACATCTTTCTGATTCTAACTGCTGTTGGTGTGCCCATGATCTCCGCTGAGATCATGTCATGCTCTAGTTTTTTATGCTGCTCTGAAAGCAATGGGTACAGAGCCTTTCTGCCCAGGCAATACTGGTTAAAGCCCTGTTTCTGAGACAGAAAGATGAAAGTTTGCTTTAGTAGACTTGTGGGACTCTGTGGCTATTATAGCTGACAGAGGGGATCTGCCACACAATTTTAAATCAGAGCCATCAGCCTTTTAAATGATCTTCCCTCTGCAACTCAAGGGCAGCTTGTTAGCACAGTATTTCAAACTTCCCAGTACGACTGTGATGTCTGAGTAAGTACTTTGCAGGCTGCCTAATTCTGGTAGGAGCAGAGCAGTCATTCAGCAGCTGGCTGGCCTAGCAGAAGAATTCCCTCTTCTCTAGACATCCACCGTGTGAGATTACACGGTGTGAGATGTCTATACACGAAAGGAAATCTTCTCATCAAAGGCTGTGGCTCAGGTAAGAATGCAGGAGCTGTTTTACTTGTATCACGCCATCTGAAGGAAAGGTCTTTCTGTATTAAAAAAAAAAACCAAACACAAACCAGAAAAAACACAAAAGGAGAGAAAAGTGTGGATCTCATCAATGTGTATAAATAATTGCAGGAAGCGTGCAAATATGTTGGAGCTAGTTTCTTTTCACAGCCATGGGAAAATGAGGCCCTGGAAAGTTGATATGGGGTCATTTAGATCTAAGACAGCTCCAGAAGCCAATGCACCAGGTAATACCACTTACTGTGTGAGGTGGTCATGCAATTTTGTCCTAGGGAGTAAAAGAAGCAATGTATTCCAGCTTTTTCTCAGGAAAACTCTCTAACACCTTCCTTTTCCTTCTGTTTTCTGTGTCTAGGGACTGTTTGACTGATAGCTGACCAATGTGAAATTTCTGAAAACATTGCCAGCCCACATAAATATAATACATAGAATATTTACATAATTATATAAATATAGTAAATCACACAAAAGTAGAAGACAATAATCAGCAGATGAACAACCTGTTGCAATCTACTAAACTTGAAACATAAGCAAATATTTGGTCAGTTTTGTTTCATAATTAAGTAATTCTGTGGTATAAATGAAATAAAAAGTCTCAGGCCTCAGAGATGGCTCTCATTGTACTTAACCTGGGGGGAATTTTCAGAAAACTGACCCAAAACCAACGCTAATGCTAAATGATTCATTCTCTCAAGATACTGGTAGACATAGGGACAATTTTCCAGCCTGGTCTAAATCTTACTCATGATTTTGAGCATACAGCAATGGAAATGAAGGAGACACTGAGAAAAACAGTGCAAAGCATCTAAAGACACAAAGTTTCTGAAGCTGATACAAAAGTGAATTTGGTTTCAGAGCATAGGTTATGTGAGGTGTCAATGCCGTGTTGCAGGGGTCTTCTCACTTCTGATGCCACAGCAGAGCCAGTTTGGGATTCTGGTGCCTGCATCCCAGCTGGTGCATAAACAGTTACATAGTAAGACTTGACCTGAGGTGTTATGTTCTCACTGTTTGTCATTTACAGACTACCCTTCAGATAATCCTGTCCCGGGGTTAACAGATTTATGGGTACAAGACAAGCAAATGTGCAAATAGAACTGTGTGGTGACTTCCACTGAAGAAAACCCCTCTTATTGCAGCACGGATGTCCCATGTCTCCAGTTGTTTCTGTGGCAATTGAATTCTGATGAACTCACCTGTGCTATTCATGCTTGTAAAGGTGCAGCCATACTTCTTATTGAGATGGGAAACTTTTTGGTACTATAGCTGTCATACAACAATTTTTTTCTTCTAAAAGTGTCAGTTCTAAACTCTTGGTTCTGCTTACACCACTGGATAATGTCTGTAACAGTGTGGCTGCCATAGATGTATCAGGATGCTTCACTTTAGGACAATTTTCATCCTCACTCAGCACGGCTCCATGACCCTGAACACCACAACAGAGCATGGATCACAGAGACACGTCCAGAAACAGCACAGCTGCTTTCACACAGTGATAGATGGACACGCCACATAACCTGTTCCTTGCATATGCTGCATTATGGAGTTGAGCAGTCCTACCAGCCTTTGAAGTTCGTTATATCAGCATGACACTGCATGTTATAGCATATTCATCCAGCTGTCTATCCCAAACCTAAATAGACCCTAAATTGCTGTAACTTTCAAGCAAACTTGAACATCTGGCTGTTGAATTGGATCCCTCGACTTTTCTGAAAACACAAACTGCAAAAATATGATCCAGTTTCTTTCATAGGGTGTGTTCTCTTGGTTAGAGCAAAGTGACCAATCCCAAAAGCTGGTTAGACTGCTGTGACACAGCAGGCAGTTTGCAAATATTCGTCATCCCAGCTTTTCATTATATGCAACAAGATCTGCCTTTGGAAGCCAAAACAGGTGTGTGAAAACAGGTGGGCAGGCACAGTTATTGTGAAAATGCTTCTTGAGATCACAGCCTGCTCTGGGGTGTCAAGGATTGCCTTAAAATTAGAAGACAAAGGGCAAACCCACACTAGGTCTCCATCCCTTCATTTTGAATTCTCTAGAAGGGGATCAGAGAGAGCAGTCCTGTAGAAATCTGCTGGAATCTGGCAAGAAACTGACCTCTGGGTAGGTGCTGAGGGGTGAAAAGTTTGCATTAAAACCAGAAGGGTTTGAATGCTGGACAAGAAGTGACAAGGTATAATTGTGTCTCCAGGAGTGATGGGGAGAATCCCACAAAGTGGGATGAAAATTGTCTGTTTTTCTCCAGCGTGGCTTAGCCAGGGATTTAACACCCTTGTTTGCTTAGGACAGGCCCTGCCGTGCTTGTGGTATCTGTTAGAGCCAAAAGACACTGTTAGAGCAATGAGACACTGCTGGTGTCTCATGCAGATGGGTCCAACGAGCACTTCTGAACAAGTGACTTGAATCAACGCTGGCCCGGGCTCCTAGGGAAAAACAGTCAGCCCTCCAGTCTTCACTGGGAGTCTCTCTGTAATTTATGAGTGCCTGGGGGAATGCTTCATGAGGAAGTGCAATCTCCTCCTCTCGTTTAGGGTTACAGCCTGAAAGCCATTTTTAGAACTGACAGGGATCATGTCCTGTGCCAGCACAGGAAGAACTTGTCCTGCTGGTTCCATGTGGCTTCCACTATAGGTATATTAGCTGCTCCTGATGAGCAACTGGAGGGAGTTTTCTTGCAGGATGACATTTAGCACAGCCATGGAATTGTTACCAGAGGGCTAGCCCTTGTGTTTCTAATATCACCACCTTGCAGATTAATTCTTCATGCAAGATGTGGAGGGACAGAGACACTCTTTGCTATTCTGACACATCTAGGATTCAGCATCAAAACCAGAGTGGTGGCACTGCTCTCCAACTGAGACACTGGCCTCACCCTCCAGCCTCACCTGCCAGCCCCCATCAGAAGTTTATCTAAGTGATATCTAAGTGATGATGAATTTTAAAAGTGATTATCTTAGATGGAAAGGCTGATTTGATAGAAGCACAGTGTAAGGAAAACTCCTTTCATATGTAACTGATGCTCCAGTATCCACTTCTCTTTAGTCAATCTGCAGCTAAACCCTACCAGTGCATAGTCACTTCAAGGGGCCTCACACGGCCAGACTGGTACTCGAAGTGATTTTGCTGTGTGTGTAAGGCACTGAGCCTAAATTCACAAGCCCTGCCAGGCCTGAGCTGACATTCTGGCAGCTTCTGACATTCATCCAGGCAGGATGGAGGAGCAAGAGGTTGGGAAAAAGAAACCCTTTCCAGCAGAGTGCCTTGAGGGTGCGCTAAGAGCAAACAGGCAGAAAACTTCTCTTTTTCCAGACAGGTCTGGGAAGGCAATCTTGTAGATGATGCAAAAGATCAGCAGACGATGCAAAGGCTGGAATGCAGCAAATGCATCAAGGCTGGTGAACTGGTGTGCAGTGTGGCTGGGGGTAAAAGAGATGGTGAACAAAGTCATGCTCTGGCACCAGAAGTTTTTTGGACATACAGAATGAATGTGTTGTGTTCTTTCCTCTTTTCTCACCAGGAACTAAATTCTCATTTAGGAAAAAGCCATATACAGATTGAAGTAGGGAATCACCTAAGCTGATTCCCTACTGCAGCCTGTATACGGCTTTTAGAGGCCCAGTTTTGCAGTAATGAAAATGATGTTCAGTTATAACTAGTCACAGTCAAATAGTTGAAGAAACAACGCAATCTCTTCCTGCCCTCACTTCCTCATCTATCTTTACTTCTGACTTGATAATGCCCAGGATTTATCCTACAAAATTTGGTATTCATCTCAAAATATTTTGTTAAACTTTTAGACAGTTAGGAAAGGCTATTGCCTTTGATGCCACTTATCCCTCAAATCTTGATCTTTAGAACACAGTCTCTGTCTTGTTGATATTGGAACATTTTCTGTTCACTTCAGTTTTGTGAATGTCACTCCGTCTCATTGCTGCACCTGTCCAGAGGAAGACTGACAGATCTAGACAGTGATCATTTTTGCTTTTTTTGTCATATTGCTCGAAAATAGAAAGAGGTACAATCAGGAAAAGAGCAGAGGAAAGAAACATTCTCTAACTGGAATTAAAATGCTATCTGTAACTTTTCTTAATCACCTATAAGAAATGTCTGGTATTTATAAATCTGTCAAATCTGACCAGGAAATTAGAGTCCAGGAAAAAACTGTACCTCCCTTATTCCTTTTAGTAGAACTGGTCAAGATTGTTTCCCATGCTGAATCTAGGTGGTTTTATCTGAGCATATGGCCTTCCTGCCTTCTGTGCAGAGATGTGAGAGATTACTTGCCTTGGTACCTAACACTTGGTACCGTTCTGCATGCTTTGTGTGGAGTCTAGATGTTACCCTGCTATTGAGCTGTGATGTTGGCAGCTACTGAAAAGAAGGACCAAGAGGCAGATGGTTTATAATTTCTAACAGATATTGGGCACCTAGAGAGGCCTGAAGCCTGCTGAAGTGGCTTAAATCTCACAAAGATGGATAAGAGGGGAAGAGACCATCCTATGAAAAGTATGGACCTATTCTTTAAGATGCATCCACAATAATCATAATGCCATCTTTGTGTCAGAACATCTTTATGAATGAGAAGAAGATAAGGTGCAAAGAACAATACATTCTAAATACCTTTATCTGCAGAGAAAGAAGACTGGAGTCAATGCTGAGTGCTCTTTAAGATCCCTCTCAGTATCTTGTGTAGATCCCATCTGTGCATGGGAAAGCACTTGGGCTGCAATCCGGAGCAGTCTGAGTCAAGAAAGTAGCTCTGACCCTTTGAGTGCAAAGAAAGCAGATGAATAAGCCTGTGCATGGGCTTCTGTTACTGCTGTAAGCCAAATCCATGGCAAAGATGTAGCAGCTAGCTTGACTATTTCTCAGGTATGGAGATGAAGAGACCTGGGAAACTCATAGAAGTCCTGCTTTGAATCTGTCATTTTCTAGCTATGGGATATGTGTCCCTGTCTGTCTGAAGGAAGGCCAGATAAGGTCCACAGGCCCTTCTCCTTCTGTTTCATATCTTAAAATTAGGCTTTTCCTTTCAGAGTTTCACCAGGAAGCGTCAAAGCTCATTCTAGAAAATGCCTCAAGTTTAAAAAATGAGGTTTTGGTTTAAAACAGTTTCAGTCAGTCATGGCAACGAGGCAGGAATCCTATCCACCACTGAAAGGCAAAAAACCAGGGTGGAGTAGCTTTATTGCATGGGCCTGGGATCCAAGAAAGAATGGGCTGGCTTGCTAATGGTTTTGTGCAGATGGCTCGGTACTAGTTCTTTAATCTTCACATGGTGAAGAGATATTCTTAGGAAAGAGTTGTGTCTCCAGGAACTTCCCTCCTAAATGTTTTAAATGTATTCAGTATTAAATGCATAGAGCAATGGAGGGCTCAGCTTCCTTTGATTGTTCTGGTTTGGGTTTATTTTCTGCACAACAGAATGTTTGACTAGATCTCAGCCTCAAGTAGAGATCTGTTTCAGCTGTGGTACTGTCCATCTGCTTCAAGTTAAGCATGGTTCCAAGAACCTTCCTGGTCTGGAGTTAGAACATGCTTCTGCTGCTTTCATGTCCCTGGCAACTCACTTACTTGAAAGACACCACAACGATGAAAAAATTTGTTTTATGTCATCATTGTGGGTGTAGAGGAGGTAATTTGGCCTGTGTTTGTAGCACATCTTTAACACAAGACTTAGGGAGTAATCCTGTGGTCACTGAAATCCTGGACAGAGCTGTTAGTGGGGAGAGTGCTCTTAGTGGAGAGAGTGCAAATCTGATCCAGAATGGTTAAGAAAGTTACACAGTATTTCCAGCAGAAACGGTCATGGTGCCTGATGAAGGCTGGACAATCTTGTAGCTCCTCAGGATCACCTGTTTGGCAAACGTAAGTGCAACAGCCATGACTAAAGACAGTTGTTAGCTCCCTTTCCCCACCCCACAAGGCTATTTCAGCAAATAAATTCAGCANTTTAATCCTGATGAAGAATTGTAGGCATTTTCCTCAGTATTTAGTGAGGAGAAAGAAAATTTCCAGTTGACAGAAAGCAAAGCAGGTGTAGATTAAAAGAAAATTACCCATTAAAATAGAGCTAGGATAGAAACTTAATTTCAACTCTGCTGCACCAAGAAAGAAGAATCTTTGCATTCAAGTAAAGGATAATCTCTGACAGAATCATATCCAGCTATGTGGTCTCTTGAGAGGGCTCAAGGCTAATCCAGAATTGCATTAAACTTTTTCAGTATGCTGTTTTTTTTAATTTTCCTGGGACTTTTTACAGTTAGTAAAGCAAAATGCCTATGTCAATCTTACAAGGTCTACGCTTCAAAGGCCTGAAGGCAGAGATACCATTTGCTGTGCAAGTCTGTATAGCAAATAACCCAGCAGGATCACCTGTGGCTTTATGCTGTGCAAGAGTGTGCTTCAAGTGCTTCTCAGAAGTCAGGTTTGAAGGGGTTGGCAAACACGCAGAAGTTCTGTAGTGCCACAAATGCCTCATCTGACCTTCAACACCCCAAAGAAAAATCCCACCCCACTGAAATCAGTATCAAAATCATCAAAAAACACAAAAAATTGTTTTCCTTTTTCTGGAGCTTCACTCCCATGACACACCCCGTGGTTCTGTAACTTACACTGGGTCTTCAGCTCTCACATCTTTGTTCATAGGCTTTTAGAGACAGTTAGAAAACCAGGAGAAAATATGTGTTTTGAATGTCTTGGAAAATTGCTCCCATCTTTGGGGAAATCCTTAATTACAACTGCTAGAAAAGCAAGATAGCTTTTCTCCCCCAAAGACATCCTGAAAAAAATTATGCTAGTTTAATGAACGAGCTGAATTCAATGCACTTCTAGGTGTTTTAGATTTCTTTCAGTGGTTCCAAAGGAGAGTTGTCCTGATATTTCCTGGAAGATGTCGGTAAACTGAGGGGTTTGCAAATTTTGGAGCCCTCCCTGTGGGGCAGCTGCTTCCCAGATGGATGCTTATGTGCACCGGACCAGCCTGCACCCGGGTCTCAAGGGCTGATTCCTCCTGCATCTTTCCTCTAACCCAGTGAAGGGCTTGAATGGAAGCGAGAAGAGGGACTGTTGCATCCCTCCTTTCCAACACCTAACCAGCTGTTTTTCTGTCAAAGGGGCTGAGGGCCTTTTATAGCCTAGAAATGGGGCTACAGTTCCCTCTGACAGACAGACAGACAAGTCTTCAGTGACATGTATTTCCCTTCCAGTCCTGCAGGGCCTGTTCAGTCAATATGCTTACAGTCCAACATGTGATTTCATGACACAGCCACACTTAGTGCAGAGGAGCACCAAAGCTTTAGGTGAGAGTGTTAGCCATGGCCCGATCAAGATGGAACATTCCCTTATAGAGAAAATTGGTAACTCAGACTACTGGAGCTTCACCATGGTGCTGTGGTCTGTTTCTGCTTTTCCAGTTGCAATATGATGACAATGCCACTCAGTCACCCCTTTAAAATACCGCAGTATTTTCATACACGGTAGTTTCTATCTGCATAAGATATGGGGTCCCTTGGGGTCCCTATTACTAAAATTAATCAAATTATGCATTAATCATATTTATTTTTATGATTATTTGCATTTTTTCTCCTAAAATTATGGATTAATAGCTACATAGTTCACATTATTTCTATTATTTTGTTAGCAATTTTTTAACACATTTTAAACAGTTTGGGTTTTGATTGCACTCTTACAAAGAATACTTTCAGATGGGGGAAAGTGCTTTGCAAGCTGTCCTTTAACTCCTTCCAGCCTGGTTTCAAATGATCCTCTCCTTTATTTCTAAAGTGCTGGGGCCTAGCACAATTCAGAGCGCCCTGTTATGGACATGTACTTTCTCTTCAACTCCTTTCAATGTCTAAGAGATTTATTTTTGTTTAGCTTTCTCTCTCCATTCAAATTGAGATTACTATTATTAAGATGCATTTGGAGAACAGAATTCCACTCTTTACTCTTTATTTTTGGCTTTTGGCTAACTATGCTTGATAATTACATGTAACCACTTCACTTTGTAGTATATGCCCCATATTTCCCTTCCAGCTGACCTAACACTTTCATACAGTAATATACTACAAAGTTCACCAACCCTTTTTTGTTTAGAGGCATAATTGGGACTCTGTATTCCTGAATCTCTGAAGAATCATCGATTCTTCTAAGCAAACTTCCTTTCAAATGCAGATAAAGTACTTCTTCTCAACTTGAAGAAAGCCCCTTTGCCTTATTTATTATCTGCTTTATGATATCTGTTTCATAATTTTAAATGGTGAGAAATCCTCATGTTTAATTTTCACGGTGTTTAAAATCTATGTTAAAATTCAAAGCCAGCCAAAATCATGTCCAACAGTGGGTGAGTCAGACTTGACCTGCCTGTTAATGGACCATGAGATATAATTCTGTCCTGAAGTCTGTGCAAATCTCTTTTGTTGCAGTTTCTTTCACTCAGAGTTCACTGTGTTTGGCTATATGAGGTGGCCTTCTCTCCCACTGCAGGTTGATGTTAGTTAGGTAACAAAGGCACATGCACAGTCTGGAGGTCTCTGCAGGGTGTGTGCACCATGCCATGTGTACACACGGATTCATGCCACCCGAATCAGCACGTGCAGGAGTTTCTTTGATCCTCTGCAGATCTGTCTGCAGTAACATTCACTTGAGGAGTCTTGTTCCTCTGACAGCCTCTCAGCTACATAACTACTTATGGCCTACCAAACTGACTGAAGTTAAGGATCAGTTGATGAAAAAAGAAAGCAGCCTCCTTTTGCACACAGCCCAGGTCACTTGGCCTCACCTACAGGCACACCTAAAGCGTGGATGTGAGTGTGAGCAACTGCCTGTGTGTGACAGCTGCTTAAAGTAGCTGCTTAAACTCTGCTGCTGTAAGAGAAATGGCTGCTTCAGTTACCTGGAATTAATTACCAGCCAGATAACTCAGGCCACAAACTCTGATTTTGGGGCCGGATTAAGCAAAGCATTTAAGTCATACCTCAGTTTGCCCTTCCTCTGCAATCTACATAAGCACATGGCTGACTGAAGTCCTGTCGAAATCCTTTCACAAAAGACTGGGATAAAAAAATCCCAGCCATTCTAGAGACAGAAATTCATTACATAAAAATGCTGGGTTTATCTCTTGGGTTTATGATAATAGGTCTAGGGTGTGGCTTTCTACTGAAATGTTGCAGTGAAAATAAAAATTACTTTGAAAGTCTCTTTTAAACATTCCCTCTGTCCTTCCTTGTTCCCTATTTTCCACTAGCAATTCACCACGAAGAAAGCCTTTCCCACAAATACAAAAATAAGGCCAAGCAGCATGTTAACCTGCATTGCCTGTATGCCTGCAAGCTGTGTTTCAGAAAGTGTTATGTATTTTGCTAGTTTAGAATCAAAAGCAAAGCAAATATTCACACATATCTGCCATAGCTGGTCTGGCAGCATATCTCTCCACTATGAAAAATTTATTGTTATTCTCTATAGATTAATCTAGGTGTTGAATGAATGCTATCTGGCTTCCATAAACTCACTATTTGAACACCCATTGTTGAATGAAGGTTCTTTTTTTTTTGAGAGGATAATGAAAAAACACTTCCTGCTCTGATTGGTATAGGAATACCTGGATCAGTGGCAAAATGCAGGTAGGGATTATAACTACTGTATATTGCATAAGTGCCATATTCTTAGTCAGGTAATGCCCTTTGCTCTAGATGGCTAGCATGACTTAACAAAAGAAAATGCTTTTCATGTATTTCCAGTTTCATTCTCCTCATCGAAATCCACAATATTAAGAAACACAGTAATGCACATGACAGAAGGCAAAACAGTGAAGGGCTTGGCTCTGCCTACCTACTGGAAAGAGTTGCTTTCCACCAAAATACTAGGCAAAAGCAAAGAAATGCACTTTTTCTTTCTTTGAGTTTGTGGGAAGTTTGCCATTTGCTCTCAACAAGAAATTTAACCTTGGCGACAGATATCTGGATCTCCAGGATTGAAAAGGATGTGTTTAAAAGTAGGAATATGGGAAAGCCAAAGAAACAATGGCTATCTGAGTCTGCAAATAGCCTGATACACTTGGTCTGCAGCTTGCCTGTTCCTTTGCGCACAGCTTCAGAAGGAATGGCCCACATCATAGAGAAATTATAGTGGTCTTCTAAGGTACACCTTTGTTCATTCTGTGTACCCAGCCCAAGAGTAGGTCAGGACCACCAGCAATTAAAAAAATAAATCCAGAACCAACCTCATTCATCCCCACAGGACAGTGAGCATAATGATGACTGCTAGGGTAGAAATAGTAAAAATATTATTACTAAATAGTGTATTATACATATATATATAATATGTATTACTATTATAATAGTATATATTACCAATATATACTATATTAATGTATATAGAATAATAGAACAGATGAAGAAATGCAATGTGCAGAAACGTCTTCATAAAAGCTACACCTTATCTTCTAATTAGATAGCAGATGCTGATTCATAGAATGGCATAACCTTTTCCCTTTCATTTGACCTCTATATTCTCTTTATTTAAGGCTTCAAGAGATTTTGGCTTCAGTGTTTGGAAGTCCCGAATTAAAACAACTTGGAATGATACAGGAGGGAGTGTTCCATACAGTAGCACCATATACCTTAGTGAGTCACTGTGTTAGTGTTCTAACTTTAAAGATTGACTTAGCTTAAGCCTTAAAAGTGCTAAGTTTTGCTACATGTGAATTAATTATACATGCCATAATAAAATTATCAGGAAGATCCTACTGAGTATTTTGAGACCTATGAAATCTCATTCTTTCAGTTTGCACTGGACTAAAAACCGATGTATATTTGGCTTTTTCCCAATATTTTTAAGATTGTGCTTAATAGCAAGAGGTACGTCTGTGATGATTTAAATACCAGTCTCCTCAGCAAAACCAGCTGAATTTCAGAGTTCGAGATGGTGATAATTTTCCAGTGTATTTTTGATCATAAAAGGATCACAAAGCATGGTGCTGAAGACACCAAGGTGATGGGTTCAACCTCTGTAAGGGCCATTCAGTTGAGAGTTGGTCTCAATGATCCTTGTGGGTCCCTTCCAACTCAGAATATTCCGTGACTCTGTGAACACTACTTGTGCAAAGCACCCTGGACATGCAATTTCTAACAGCCACCCCTAAAACAAGAACGAGTCCGAATAGCTCAAGCCGACGAAGAGGCTTGTGAAGAACCACAGCATTCCATTTCGTGTTCACTTCAGGAGAGTTGCAGGATGGGCAGAGTCCGGCGGGCAGGGCCGGGGCTGTGCGCTCCCTGCGGGCCCGGGCACGGCGAGTTCGTCGAGGGTTGCG
>VYXB01010753.1:141984-171988 GCA_013397135.1 Pachyramphus minor | reverse complement strand
CGCCTGGCCAAAGAAACCCCCAGCAAACTAAAGAACGAGAGGGGCTCCGGGGCGCAAGGGGGGAGGGAAGGGGAAAAAAAAAAGAAAAGGAGGCAAAAGAAGTCAAATTAAATTAAAAAAAAAAATAAAAGAGAAAGGGAGAGATAAGAGAAGGAAAACGGGAGATGTGGAGGCAGGAAAAGGGGGGAAGAACAGAAACTGCAGGGGGACGCGGTCCACACGCTGCGCGCAGGGCGGCGATGGTGCGCCCCGGCGGGATGTGCTTGCTGCTGCAGCTGCCGCTGCTGCTGCTGCTGCTGCTGCTGCAGGGCTCCCTCCTCCTGCTGGCCACAGCCCGGCACGGCCGCGCCGCCTGCCCGCTCCGCAGAAAGGTAAGAGCCGGCCGGGGCGCCCTGGAGGCCGGGGTGCCCTGGGGACATGGGTCTGCGCCCCTCGGGGAGCGGTGGCGGCAGGGTGGAGTGTGCGGGGCTGTCCCGGCCGCAGCTCAGCCCGGTCTCAGGCGGGCGCGGGGCGCGCAGCTCCCGGGAGCGGCACCGCGGAGCGGAGGGAGGGCGGCGGCTTCCCGGAGCAGTGCACCAGGCGGGACGACCACCGCCTGAGTGCTGATGGAAGAGCGTGACCCCGGGGTGAAGCCCGGGAGGGCCTTTTGCCTGTGCCCAGTGGGACGAGCTGTGCCGTTCGCCACAGGACGGACTGGCCCGGAGTGAGTTGCTGCCAGCATCCCTCGCAGGGGTACCCTCTAACCCTACTGCCGAATGACAACGTGCTGGAGCAGGTTCGGGCCGGCAAAAGGCCGTGCCCCTGGAGTGAAAACGCAGTTACAGATTGTTTTAGGTTTTGATCATCTTCTAACCTCATCAGCCTCATCAGTGGGTTAGTTTTTTATATGCAGTAACCAGGCACAGCACGGGATGACCTAGCTCCGATGGGTGCTTAACACAGCTGAGGATCAGTGCTGCAGGTTAGGGGTGATGCTATAGCCAGAGTGAATCATGTGAGCAGGGTGAATACCATTTCATTGAAAAATCACACACCGAGAAAATTCGTTCTTGCTGAAGCTTCTGAGATGAAAGTACTAAAAATCATGAAGGAAAACCCTTCTTGAACTTTGTGTTAACAGATCACCTATACTGTGTGTTGGCACCTACTTGGACCCGAGGTGATTCTGGGACATGTGGACCACCACTTGTGCTCACCATCCTTTTCAGGCATGGCTAACTCCTCTGGCACAGCTGTTAAGGAGACTGGAAGCCCTTAGAAGTGTAGACCTGCTGCACTAGGGAGGTGCCAAAGCCACAGCAGACTCAGTGCAGAGTAGGTGTGAGAAAGCTTTGCAACTCTGAAGTTCTATTCTGTGATTTTACTCCTCCATCTCACCTGCATCTGGTCTTGGGGCCTTGCTGCTTCCAGTTGAGTCTGCCAGTTCCCCAGGATATCTTCTTCTAGGTGTTAGGGAATTGCTGATTCAACCATATGCCAAGCTACATGTACTTCACTGGAGGTGTCTGTCTGAGCTTGAGTTAAACCTACCTTGTGGGATGGTGTCTTTACAATTTACTTGTCCCTGGAACCAGTTCGTCAACTGGATTTATAGGTGGCCGGTTGTGACACTGCCATAAAGACAGGTCAAGCATTGGGAGTGGGTGCCTCCTTCCCCTCGAGGGCATGAAGTGCAAAAACCTGTGAGCTGCTGTGAAACTGCTGCAAGGAGCTAGTGAAAGCAAGGACGAAGAGGACAGCCACTGAGAGCCTGAGCAGCAAAAGTCGTACTTGTGGAAATTTCACAGATTTGGTGGGACACGCAGGGAATTTTGCTCAGGAGATATTGACTGGACTTTTAACAGTTACTAGCAAAACTGGTGGTGAAATGTGTTAATGATATCTCATTATATGCTGATTACTCTGTCATTAAAACATGAGACCACCTGTAATTGTGGAATTGGCAGGCTGTTTCCTAGGGTCGTTAGGACAGTGGTAGGAACTACACTCTCTAGGAATGGCAGCATCTGTCTTGTTTACAAAGCTGTTAAGTTTATGAATATTTACACCAGCCCCTTAGGAAAAAAATATATTCTGTTATTCCTCCATCATCAGGGATGCATTTTCTCTTTTTATTTTAGTTCCTTATGAGTTTTCTTTTCTTACCTCTCTAGACTACAGATTTCTTCTTTTTGTTAAGTTGCCTTTTCTTAGGCTGCCTAAAGTTTCTGTCAAGAAAAAAATATGTGCCGGTGCCTAAAAGAAATAAAGAAGTTATTTTAAGGAAGGAACATACAATATTTAAGAGGGTTTTCTCATCATCACTCCAAATTGTAGTTAAGGCTACAAGCAATAATGTGCCCCATCATTCTTTTTTTTTTTCTTTTTTAGTAGGAAAAGGAGAAAGACATTGAGAACAGCAAATCTAAAATGAAGTATGCTAAAATCTTTCTGGCTTATATGCCAGTTACTAAGTAATATGGTCTGGTAGTGCTTTCTTTTTGCTTGGCATTGGAGTGTATAGGAAAAATTGCAGCCAGAATTCAGGGATTAACAGTGGAATGCTTGTAGTTGTAGTGGGTTAGTTTTTTATGATATGTTGTTCCTGACAGATGGCCAATTAATTTATATGGCTACTTTTCCCGATATATGCACTTCAGCAGAGCAAGTCATCTGTACCTGTGGCATTTTAGTTAAAAATTTTGGAATTATTTTTCTTTTCTGGCAAATGGAGACAGAACATGTGTTCTTTCAGTAGTTGTAGCCAGTGCAGTGTTTATTCCTAAGTGAGTTCTGCTTAAAGTCTTAAGCTGAGTTTGCGAGTGTTAGTAATGCGGGTGGGCAAAAGCTCAAGACTACTAAAATGTGTCTTATTTTTGTGTGCATTACTGTATTTGCATGGGCACTTAACATGGTTAGTAAAATCACAATCTTTGCCTCAATTAGGTAAAACGAACATGACAAGATACAACACCAGGATAGATAGGAGAGAGGGAGAAAGCCATATAGGGAGGATTATAGGGCTGTCTGCCTGGGTGAGATATTGCATGCCGTGTGCTCTAGCTTCTGCAGCAAATAAACAAAAAAAAAAAGGTAAGAGAATATTGTAGGTTAAGAAAGAGTGGATTTCTGTGTGAGATTGGGAAGAAGGAGTAGAAGATTGTGAAGTCAAGTGGTGAGTATTAAAATTAGGGAGGTCCTGAAAGTTACTGAAGGCACAGAGGGCACAGTGCTTTGAAACACATAGTCAACATAGATGAGATGGAAGATAGAAGAAATAGAACTGATGTAGAAAGAAGCATACCAAGTGTAGGTTTTCCATGTTTGGAGTTCACATCCCTCTGAACCCTCATTCCCCAAATCACCACAGCCTTCTACCTTGTTTTTTAGTTTTCAGTTGGATCTAGGTGTGGGAGCAAG
This sequence comes from Pachyramphus minor, assembly GCA_013397135.1. Lineage (NCBI taxonomy): Eukaryota > Metazoa > Chordata > Aves > Passeriformes > Tyrannidae > Pachyramphus > Pachyramphus minor. Next base: position 168,589 of record VYXB01010753.1, on the reverse strand, counting down.
TTGTGTTCTGTTGTGGGGCTGCCACTCTTTCCATTTGCTCATAGTTTTTCCCATGGTGAGCAGTGTTTGGAGTACCACCAATAAATTGAAGAGTGGAGACAGAAATATACATCTTGATCTATTCAGGAAGTCTTTTGCTATGCTGCTGAAACTGAAATCCCTCAAGTGTACAGCCCAGCTCTCTTAAGCCTCCAGGACACCACTTTGACTGTAATTTATATTGGTTTTAAAGCACCCTTTTTTTGATGTTACAGCTGTGCTAAAGGATCCCGCAGCAAAGGAAAATTGGGTTGTAGCACCTTTATCTACTGCGTGTTCTCAGGCAAGTGAGGTGCCACCAGTGATGGTGTATGGTGTGATACTGAGCAAGCCCCAGCACTGCTCCTGTGCTATCTCACAGCCACCTAGAGCACTGTTTATAGTTTCCCTTTTATGGTATTGGGGAGAGATTATATCCTTACTTTTCCCTCTCTGAAGCTGCAGTGACACATGTGAGAGCTCCAGGAGGTGGGCAGGGATGTGAGAGTGCACAAAGGTACAGCAGGGGAAGGCAGACCTGCTCAGGCACACTAGGGACTTTGCCCCATATCCTCTCACACAGAGCAGTAGCAGGGTGTTTGCAGGGGTCTGGCATGGACATGGAAGGGTGCAGGGACTCCAGTCTCCACCTTCTGAAGAAAAAGCAGATGCCAAAGGAGTGTGAGGCATTACCATGTCCTGAGCAGCCTTTGGAGGCAGAGTGGGCTTTGTGAGCTCCCCATGTACCATTACTTGTAAAAATACTGAGCTGCTGGTGCCCAGAAACTGACTCTGCAGAGTGCAGGGAAGTTACCCATCAATGGTGGAAAACTGAGGGTTCTCTGTCCTCTCATGCTGGCTTCAAGCTATTTTGAGAAGGCAGGTCTGAGGGATGTTTGTGGTGATTTCCAAGTTCATGACTGTTCTTGTTGACAATTAAGTGTCAGCAAGAGTGTCCAGCTGCTCTGCTTTGTAAGGTCTCAGCCTTGAGGATTGTGTGAAAATTTTTGCTTAATCTCAGCCTGCTTTTTTCTGCCTGTGCTACAGGCTCTTTAAAGGAAGGCTTTATTCTGTGCCTGATGGCCTGTGTGATTTCTTCAGTGGTACACTAATAGCTGGCAGCATTACTCTGCTCTCAGTATCCGATTATGAAAGTGGGAGGGCTATGCAGAGCAAATAAGGAGTGTTAGGCGAAAAACCTTTCTAGCTAGGCTGTGTGCAGTAGCCCAGAGCAGCACTGATGATCCCTGTTAAAGTCTAGTACCATTCATCTGGGCTTGAGCCTTCTGGCTGGGTTTATTGAGGAGCTGAATTGAAGTTTTAAGCTGGCTGGTGACCACTTGTTCATTACAATTCCTTGCAGCTGTGGCTGTTCTTGTGCACTCCAAGATACGTGATCAGACTTGTGTGAAGGGAAGTGTTGAACTAACCTCATGTCTACCTCAGGTGCCTCTTCTGTCTTTACACTTGCATTAGATAGAAAGCAGAACTTCTGGTCCTTCCTTCTTGCTGGCTGACCACTAATTTCAGTTCATTTCCCTCCACAGTTGTGTGCCCTTCCATTTTTCCCTTCTGACTAATGGCGGGGAACTCTGTATTGTTTTCCCTCTTGTTTTACTTTGCATATTCTATTAATTTTCCTGTATTCTTCCCAGGTCTATGTCAGATTTGTATTCACCTGTTGCCCTGTATCTTTTTTACCTCTTGGTGTTTTTTCTATTTCTTCTCCCTTCTTCCCATGGTCTTCAGGAGAGATTTTATGGTCTGTAATTGAGGTGTCAGGATTGTTCTATAGGATATAGAGTTGTAGCATGGTGTTACCAGGTCCGAAGTATCCTTCAGACTCCTGAATACTGTGGAAGAGTCTGAAGAGCCCTTTGGAATATATTTGGTGTGGACAATGCTTTCAGGAACATGGTGTGATTTTGGGGAGGGCTGTCCTGTAGCACCAGGAGTTAGACTCAATGATCCCTATGGGTCCCTTTCAGCTGAGGATATTCTGTAATTCTGTGGTGCATACTGGAAAGCTGGACTGGTGGTAGCACCTCTCTGAAGAGCTGCCTGACCCATGGCCTGGGTTTGATGTAGAGAGCTGCTGGAGAAGGTTTATCTGGGATAAGCCATTTCAGAGCAGTCTTTAAGATTAACCTTCCTGACCCTGGGGCTTTAGTGTCAAAAATTTATAGTCAACATGCTTCCAATAAATTCCTCCAAGCAGCCTACTCTGCATTTGGCAGTCAGGCAGGCTTCTTGGATAAGCATACATGCACAGTTAACCTCAGTGCTGGGGTTAAAGTTATTGGAGTTATCTGCTGGCTCACGGCTGACCAGATGTTTGAGTGCATCTGGAAGCCTGTTCTCTTACTTAGACATGCAAAGGCTACCTCTTCCTGTCTGTGCAGACAGAAACTGTTTGTGTCCATTGCTCCAGTAAGTACTGCTGACCAGTGAGGTTCATGCATGCTGTGGGTGAGGAAGATAGTGCCTGGTGCCAGTGTAAAGTGAGTTGGAAGGATTTAAGAGGGATCCATTTTGTCACATCTGCTCTTCTGTCCCGTGGGAACACCACAGGCCTGTACTGAGGTGTTCCTGGTGATGCTGTGAGGTACAGTTTTTCAGCAGAACAAACTTAAATCTGATTCTGACTTTCTGGTGGCTGTGGTTTTGGAGAGATTTTAAAAGCTAATATAAAGAAAGAGGCTTTTTTCTCCACTATGTTTAGAAGTGTATACCCAGGAACCATGGGTAAATTTTGGCCTGCAGATTTTTTTTCCCTTATTTTCCAAGGTATTACATGTCCTTCTCTGCTCCTTAAGAAGGAGAACTGGGCTGTGAAGGGTCTTGACTCTGTGTTTATCTGCTATGTGCTATGTCCCTGTAAAACTGAATTTCTACCTGCTCCAGCAAGTCTGCCTGCCAACTGTGTTTTGTGTTACTCATTTTTTTCATGTCTTGCTGTCATAGTTTAACCCCACTTGGCAACCAAGTACCACACAACCATGCACTGTAATCCCTCCTTTCTGGGATGCAGGAGAACACTGGAAAGGTAGAAGTGGGAAGACTCTTGGGTTGAGACAGACAGTCTGATAGGTAAAGCAAAAGCCATGCACACAAGGAAAGCAAATTAAGGAATTCACTCACCACTTCACTTTAGTAGGCAGGCATAGAGCCATCTCCAGGAAAGCTGGGCTCTATCACATGTGGCAGTTACTTGGGAAGACAAAACCCATCACTCTAAGTGTCCTCATTTCCTTATGTTTCCCCAAGATTTCTGTGCCGAGCATGCTGCCGTGTGGTATGGAATATCACTTCGACCAGTTGGGGTCAACTGTCCTAGCTGTATCCCCTCCCAGTTTCTTGTGCATCCCCAGCATCCTTACTGGTACAGTCTTATGACAGGTAGAAAAGGCCTTCGTGCTGTGTAAGCCCTGTTCAACAGTAACAGAAACATCTGTTATCAACACTGTTTTCATCACAAATCCAAAACATAGTCCCACAGAGGCACTGTGAAGTAAATTCACTCCACCTCAACCACAACCAGTATACTCAAAGTGGAAAGTTTTCACAAGATGCTGCACCACCCTCTGACTGAGTGTCACAACAGTTCCTTTGGTGAAAGTTGCCTTGCTGTGCTGAGGTGAAGATGATAGAAACCCTGCTGTCCTGCTCTGCTTCACCAAAGTGATGCCAACTTTTGACTCAATAAAGGGCAGAAGTTGAATAATCATCCTGCCTGGAGATGGTGTGCTAGGGCTGTGCTCTGCTGCTGGTTTTGGTAGATACCTGGGTGATGTATCAGGTGGCGTTACTGTCGAGAAGACCCAGTGTTACCATTCAGGAAGAGAAAGCCAAGCCAATCTTCTTCTGTTTTTATTTAATAAAAATTGAATTTTGACCTGAGAAGACATGAGAAAAAGGGTGGTCAAAGAGAACTCTGTGTGAGTGAAGTCACTTTAGGAAAAGTCCATGCTGACAAGCTGCTGAGCCAGGTGACCAGCTGGCTTGGCACCTTAGGCCTGTACTGCAGTGGCCTGGTGTAAGTAAGTGTGTACTTACTCATCCGTGTTTCCCTCTCTCACAGCAAAATGAGCTGAACTCCTTCCTGTGGACCATTAAGAGAGAGCCCTCGTCCTATTTCTTTGGCACCATCCATGTCCCGTACACACGTGTCTGGGATTTTGTCCCTGAGAACTCCAAGAAAGCCTTCCAGGAGAGCCACATCGTATACTTTGAGCTGGACCTCACTGACCCCTATACCATCTCAGCTCTCACCAGCTGCCAACTCCTGCCACAGGGGGAGAACCTCCAGGATGTGCTGCCCCGTGACATCTACCACCGACTCAAGCAGCACCTGGAGTATGTCAAGCTCATGATGCCATCCTGGATTACCCCAGACCAGCGGGGCAAAGGGCTGTATGCAGATTACCTCTTCAACGCCATTGCTGGCAACTGGGAGAGGAAGAGACCAGTCTGGGCAATGCTGATGGTGAACTCTCTGACAGAGGTAGACATCAAGTCACGGGGTGTGCCCGTCCTGGATCTGTACCTGGCCCAGGAAGCGGAGCGGCTGCAGAAGCAAACGGGTGCTGTGGAGAAAGTAGAAGAGCAGTGCCAACTGCTCAATGGGCTGAACTTCTCCCAGGTGAGGCAGAGTGGTGTGCAGGGTGCCAATCTGGCTGCTCAGGTGGATATCGCAGCAGCAAGAGCACAGGCTGGGGTGTGGGGTAAGTGCTTTCTACCCAGTGATTTGCTTGTTCCCTGCAGCTTGTGTCTTTGCTTAAGTTCTCAGGGGAGTTTGCTAGCACAGGAGTTCAGACCAGATAGTAAGTTCATTTGGGCCTGCCTGGGGAGACTCCTGTTCTCCTTCTTGGGCAGCCTCAGGCAGGCACCACTCTCAGAGACTCTGGACCTTTGGATGTGTGCTCTCTGACCCTGACTGGGCTGCCCTGCAGGAGCCCAGGACAGGCTGGGGCTCAGTTTTTGTAACGGCAAGTTAAAAAGAAAGGTGTGATCACTTGGAGAAAGCAGGGGTGCAGTGAGTAGTGCTGAGAAGTGCATGCTGATTGTAAAAGTATCACAGTGGATATTTCAATGCCTACAGTTATAGGGCCCTCTGCATTTGGAAAAGTATTTTTTTTTGTGGTTTTTTTTTCCCTTCCTTTGGTACCAGGTGAAGGTCAGCACAGCATAGCTTTCTGCAGGCAGCTTCTCAGGCTAGTTAGTACAGGGTGCTGGTGCAAGTGCCTTTGTGTTTGCAAACCAGATGGAGTTCTGCACTGCAGTTCATGCAGTATCACACCAAGCAAGTAGAGTGACCTCTGTGTTGGCCATGTGTTGGATGGGGTGTTTCTCTCTGAACTAAACACACCAAGGAATCTGCCACTGTCCCTGCCCTGTGCGAATCACAAGGAGGCATAAGGTTGCTCTCTGATGTTCATGGAATTAACTGGGTTGGAAGAGACCTCTGAGATCATAAAGTCCAACCCTTGATCCAACCCCACTGTGATTCCTAGATCATGGCACTCAGTGCCACATCCAGCCTCATCTTAAAAACCTCCAGGGACGGTGAATCCACCATCTCTCTGGGCAGGCCATTCTGATGCCTGAAGGCCATTCCAGTGTTGGATGACTTTGCTACAGGGAGGTGCTAGTTTGCGGAGAGGAAGTGGTGTTTACTTAGGAATAGGTGAGACCTGCATTTTGCAGCATGTCCTGCTAGCACAAGGTGGGAGGATCTTTGGTCATGGGGCTGGAAAGTTTCAACTGATGCTTGATCCTTTCCCCTGCATCCTGTCCTATCACTGATAAAGAATTTCCCGTGTTGAAAGGGAAGGAGCAGAAAGGGAGGTGCAGCCCAGCAAGGGCAGGGACAGTGTCTTGGGACAAATGTCTGAAGTGCTGCTACCCCTGCTGACATTGCCGGGGAACCACTGTGCAGAGAATGGCACAGCAGCACAGGCTGTGCAGTCCTTAACTGCAGGCAGGACATCTCTTCCCTTGTTTGGAGCTGGGCAGCCTCATTTGCATCTCTAGCCTTGCTTAACACTGTGCTTTGAATCCTTATGCTGTCTCTTTGTTCACAGCGAACACAGGAATAGGCTGAGAAGTCCCGTTTCTTCACCTCTTTCCTGGTTGAGGCTTTATTAACATTATTGCCCATGTTTTTCTGTTGCTGACACAGCCCCCTTGGTTTAGCATGAGAGAGGTGGAGAGAGGGAGAGTGGGCCATGTACATTCTTCTCTACTGCCTCGTAAGAAAGCGATAGGAGACTGAGAAATATTGGTTGCAAATTATGTCCTTGTTAAGCTCATTGCAAATGTGGACTCTCTAAGCCTTCACACTGCTTTTGTCAAAGAGCAGTTGTTGCTATGCTGTTTTGCAGATGGAATAGATATCAAGCTGCATGGGCTAGGGACACCAGAATTACCCAACCTGCTGAAAGGGCCAGAGTGACAAGAACTGCAGGAGAAACTTGCCTCTAACTGGGACAATTACAGCCTATTATTACCCCATGGTGAGTGGAGGTGTGCATCCTGCAGGCTGTGGTTCTTTCCATGCCTACTCACTTCCAGGGGGAGTCCCTTGAGAGAGCAGGTCTGGAGCAGCTACTACACTGCAAATTCGCACCTTCACTTCTGCCCACTACTAGATTTCCAAAATGGGCAACTTAAGGAAAAGGAGAACCAGAAGCAGATGATTTTTGTATTTCTAAGCCAATTTCTTGGCTGTTTCAGAAAATTACTTGTGAACTGTCATGGTTGGCAATTCTGTAAATCTTTGATTTTGGAGCTTTCTTCTTAGTTTGTTCAGCCAGTAGATTTAATTATGTGATTAATGTAAACCAAACAAAGACTTAGAAATAGGCTCTTTGAATATTATTTCCTTTGGTATTGTGCTGCTCTGGAAACCCCCAGTATTCAATCATTTGTGTGACTGCTTTTCAAGTGAGCAAACACACAGGAATAATTTAAAACTTCTGTTGGGGAAATAGGGAATATAAAACCTTAAGAAATAGTCTATTCCTGTGAAAGAAATATCGTAGAATGCCTTGTGTTGGAAGAGACCTTAAAGATCACAAGTTCTATCCCCCCTGCTGTGGGTAGGAACACCTTTCACTAGAACAGCTTGCTCCGAGCCCCATCCAACCTGGCCTTAAATGCTTCCAGAGATGGAGCATCCACAGTTTCTTAGGGCAACCTAAGTGCCTCACCACTGTCACAGTAAAGAATTTCTTGCTGATATTTAATCCGAACCTACTCTCAGTTTAAAGCCATTTCCCTTCGTCCTCTCACTACATGCCCTTGTAAAAAGTCCCTTTCCATCTTCCTTGTAGTTTCCCTTCAGGTACTGGAAGGTGTATTTGCAGGTCATCCTGAAGCCTTCCCTTCTCCAGGCTGAACAATCCCAATCCTTAGCATTTCCTCAGAGGTGCTCCATCCATCCAATCCATCCCTCTGGACTTGCTCCAGCAGGTCCATGTCCTTCCTGCTGTGAGGACCTGTCACAGAGGGGTCTGTGCTGAGGACCCCAGAGCTGGATGCGGTGTTCCAAGTGGGGTCTTGCAAGAGCAGAGTAGAAGGACAGAATCTCCTCCTGGCCACATAGCTTTGGATGCAAACCAGGACACAATTGGCTTTCTGGGCTGTGAGTGCACATTGCTGGGTCATGTCCAGCCTCTCACTCAGCAGCACCCTTAAGTCCCCCTCAGCAGGGCTGCTCTCAATCTGTTCATCCCCAGCCCGTGGTGACACGGGCGGCTACCTCAACCCAGGTGCAGCATCTTGTGTTGGTCTTTTAAAACCTCAAGAATTTGCCATGGACCCAGTTCTCAAGCCTATCCAGGTCACTCTGGATGCCTTCTTCAGGGATGCTTTTTATCCTACAACAGAGTCAGAGAGAAATTATTTACTTAGCAGAGGAGCAAGTTTAGTGGTTTCAGTTTGTTTCTGTATAGGTTTTGCTCTTTCCTTCACATCCAACATGATTGTACTACCTGGTGAGGAGGACTCCCAAGCCACTTCCAAGCGGTATATTGTTATTAGCTACGTCCCTCTTTTGATCCATGCTCTTGAACATGGCCTTGTATGTTATTGCAGGTGAAGGTCTAGAACAATTTATTGCTGTCTCCCTGGGTTTCATAATACTCAGTAACTGCAAAGTTCAGAAAAATCCAGGCTAGCAACTTCCTTGTTCTCCTTGTGAAGCGAGAACAGTAAAAAATAAAGAAAATACTCCCATACATACAACAGCCAATGCTGCCTGTCATGGGGCTTTTTGTTTGTTTGTTTGTTTGTTATTTGTAACAGTTTTCTCTTTATTTTTTGTTTTATGACTCTTATTTTACCAGCCTGATCTCTCTATTCTTGCTCACTTAGGCTGGCTGCCCACCTTGCCAAGTCATAAAAAGTATCATTTCTGTACAGTGCACAATGAGGTGTACACTATTTGTGAAATACTTTATTGCCTTGTCAATCTTGTTCTAAACCCTATGCAACTTTAGGGAGTATGGAAAGATTAGTCTGTCTCCATGTCAGAGCCATGGTGTTTATTTATTTTCTTTCCTGCTCTTTCTATCCTAGTTTGTCTTAAAAACTAGTTCTCGTCACCCACCTTCTTCCATGGGTAGTACCTTTCTTGTTACAATACCCTGTAAGGGTGCAGGTCTCATTTCTAGCATCACCTGGGCTTCTAGAAGGTAAAAGGATTTGTAGCCCTATAGAATCTGCCACTGCTGACTTTCAGGACTGGAGTCAGTTCCTCAGACCTCCCAGCTGTTCCTTTCAAGTTGTGCACATGCTTACATGTTTGATTGAAACCAGTGCAGCTTTGCTGTTGGCTTCAGCTGTAGTGTCATGAACAGCAGTTTAGTGTTGGCTCAAAAAATGAGCAGACTTAGGCCTGTACTGTGGAATGCACTTGCTTTGGTATACTAAGGTGGTGTCCAGGCTGTATTTCTCACAAATTGGTTTAAGCTTGAGCACAAAAGGTTTGGACTTATGTCTACCCTCTGTGTGGACCAATGGTTAAGTGAGTAAACGCTGTCCAGGCATCACCACTTCCGATTCAAGATCCTGTCTGGTTTGGCTTCTCCAATACGGTGACACTTTGTGGAAGATTCTGCCTGTTACCTGTTCTTGATTTGAGAATTACCTCCCCATGTGACTTTCCTGTGGTCAGACCTTGTCATAGCCTCCGAATGCATGACTATATCTTCAAAAGTAGTCTTCTACTTGGGTGCAATAGAAAGCAGGCAGCCACCAAGGGCTGACTGCTCATGAAATCCTGCCTCCAAATCTGGGCCTGAGCACTTGAAGGTCTTGACATTTTCATGTTACAGCTGGTTCCTCATACAGTTAGTTGCAGATAGACAATGAAGCAAAGTTTTCTACATTGATAATTTTCCATTAATTAGGACAATATTTGTTCATGTTTCTTCTAGTCAAAGAGCAACCTTTGCAAGCAACAAAGTGCTGAGAGATTCTTGCTTTCCTCTAGAGGGTTCCCATCTCTTCCAGGTTCTGGACCACTAATATGACTGCGAGAGCTGTAAGACTCCTACTTAGCAAACACAGCCCTTTTGGCATAACAGCAACAGTGTTTTTCCTGCTTAATCTATATATCCACTTGGGTGAAAGGGCCACCCTTGATAACCCCTCATATAAAATTATTATTTAGTAACAGCCTACATCTGTGGGGAAAGCAGGAATCAAAGACACCACTGCCTTGTTACGTGAGTTACATGGTTTGTTGGTTGATTTGGTCCTTCCTCCCATACCCCTCGGCTCCCCTTGCCCCACTTTTTTTAAGGAAGTTAAAAGTGATGGCATGAAATGAGATGCAAAAGATACCAATATAAGATGGGAGAGAATTGTACTAGACTTCTCATTTCAAATTAAGGGTGTTTTTTTGCTACATGTAGTTGGTAAGCTATAATGTTTGTCTTTAATTTTTGGGATGATGACACCAGATCTGGCAGGGTTTCCATTCATAAATCTTTGGTTCTGGCTCGTTTTTGACAATGACGGTAACGGAGAACTTCAGAAAAAGAAAAAGCAAGGAGAGGCACATGGTGCAAGATTTGCAAGGGGTAGTTAAGATCTACATTTGGAGCAAAATGAAGAGCAGTTGCTTGATGAAAGAGTTGACAGAGGAGCAGAGCATTTCATTGCTAAACAAGTTGGACGGGACACTGTGGTAATCTGATTTCATCTTCTGCCCTGAGGGTGTAACTTCAAGTTGTATTTGTCAGGAGCAACCCTCCCACCTCAGTTGATGGGAACATCAATGTTTTCTGCGCATGAGCTGGAGCTGGAACAACTGAATTGAACCTATTTGCATCTTTGGCTGCTGGAGTCCATGACCTAGATTTGTTTTTGTTTTCCGTTTTTGTGTAGACACACCTGCAGCCTCCACATCTAGACATCAGGGATGGGGAATGGGCTGGCTGGTGAGAACCAAAATAACTAAGGCTTTGCATTTCTATTGTCATAATTAGAGTTTAATTAAGATCTTTTTAACTACCTGGGGATTTCAGGGTTCTTCCCTCCGTGAGAATAAAAGTGGAATTCACTTGCTGATCTGTTGCCTCTGCATTCAGAAGGGTGGAGAGTTTGTTTCAAACAGCCTGTACTCTGTGGTAGGGCTTTGAGATCTCAAACTGTGAGCTTTGCTGTGCTAAGGGTTTGCACTGGTCACATGTACCATTATAAGCTCCTTGTGTTTGCTCTCTACGTGCCTATCAACTAGCTGAATTTTCCCATTAAAAATGCCCTTTGCTCAGCATATTACACAGCAGAAACAGATGTCCGGTGACAAACGTGGCTTTGTCTCTCCTTGCTGCTCCCACAGGTAGCTTCTTGCCTGTGGCTGGCTCCCAGTGTTACATGAGCATGCCAATACACTTTCCTTTTTACTCAGCTAGCAGGGGCTGGGCCATGAGTTGTATGTAGAGCACTTGTGACTGTATCATCATCCTGTCCTCTGACAAGTCAGCACTAGACTAGTGGGCTGGTTGGCAGGTGCACGTGTGACACTGGAGATCCTCTATCTTTGGGCGAGAACGCTGTTGCTGCAGAGCAGCATAGCCCTGTCTGTAGGCTGAAGGGTCCCGGGCAGTGGCAGCCCCTCAAGGCAGAAGTTTGGGCTGGGTGCTTTTTGAAGCAGCTCAGCCAAGAGTAAAGAATGTGGACCAAGAAGGGCAGGTGGGCTTGGCATATTCACCTGGTCAGGCAGCTGGGTGCCTCTGTGCTAAGCTTTGATCTTCACGTTCTCAGGTCTTGACACAGAATTACTACGGTCTGATACTGTGGCTCTGTCGAAGGGCTGCTCCAAAGGGCTACCCATTACAGAACCTGAAGTGTTCTGTAGCTGCCAGCTTTTACCTTGGGCAATGAGGTTGAAACCATTGTGGATACCCTAAAGGCACATGCCTGCAGAGTTGTAGAAGACAACTTCCTTTCTGACTTCAGAACTGGACTGCACTCTTGTCACCCTCCTGTCCAATACAGGTCCTTTTTTGGCGCAGACTGTATTGCAAGGGATGCAAGTTGGCTCCTGCATCACGGTTGACAGCATTCCTGTCCCATGGCAGTGGTCCTGAAGAATGATTTTTAGTTTTCATCAACAAATCCAGGCAAATTCAGACACAAAATACAGCCCAGCTTTAGCTTTCAGCTGTTTGATTTTTGTGAGGGTTTGTATTCCACTAAAGAGCCTCTGCTATCAACTTTCTTTACTTGTGTGGGTACTGCAGCTGCAATCAGTTTGTCCTCTAATGTTCTATTTGTTGAGCCTTTGCCAGTGGGACATGTTTTCTATGTGTTAACTGTTTCCTCAGATCCCCAGGCCTAGCAGCATCTGTCTTGTGCTATGGCTGTCAGGTGTGTGCTTGGTGCACACACTGGTATCGTCTCCGTCCTCATCTTTCCTTTTTTTTTTTGCATCTGAGTTTGGCTGTGGTTCTTTCAGGCATGCTGGTTTTCTGAGAGCTCGTGCCTGGAGGTTTCAAAGTCCGTTTTACTCTCACTGCTTCCCAGGAAAAAGTGTTACCGCTGTTGTTGCTCCAGTCCCTGTCTGCTCCCTGGACAAGATGAACTGCAAGCCAGCTTACACAGTTGTTGCTTATCTGCATTTACATTTTCAGCTCTTCTAACTGCTGTTTCTGTCCCCCATATCTTGAGTATGCGAAATGTTGGGTTTGTATTTCTCTTAATTCCTACTGCCATACACTCTCTTCAGAAATCTTTTCACTGATGCTGTTCTCTTTACCCAGAAAACTTGTAAAATACTATCAGGATTTTTGGAAACTTTCCATTAATGGTTGTCTTCTTTCCTCTCCCCTACAAAAGAGGTTCAAGACTCCAAAGAGTCTTGAGACTGTAGTGTCTCTGAAAAGAATCAGTCTCTCTCTTGCCCATTCACTCAAATGCTGTGCAGCCCATTCACTTCTTCCTGTGGCTCCTTTACATGGTGACTCAGCTCTTCAAAGACAGCACACCTTCTGCAAAATTACTGTTGTCAATGCCAATGAAGAGGCATCAGGGGCTCCTGGCAACCTGGACCTGGAGAGCTGCATCTGCCATCAGCAGGTCTGGCTGGCTGGAGGCCTCTGGCAAAGCTGCTTCAGTGACTCCTGTACCTTTAAGGGACTGAGCTCTATGGCTTGTCAAGGCCATAACTGAGAAAGCTTAAACTAGTGTGCTGATTATACTGGGGCCGAACTGATCTCTTTTCTCTTCCTTTCCAGCTACTGAGTCTGTTTGCTGCCTCTGTTGGGTGCTCCTGGATGGTCAGAGAGGAGCCCTTCCTGCTCGCCCTGCCTGTGCAAGCGCTGTGTGAACGGATGTGCCGTGCCCTCACTGCTGTGCAACGCCCCAGTTTGCTGCACTCTGGGTCACTCACACTCCATAGAGCTGTTTACATATCCCTCAGTTGCTCCCAGCACTGACTCCTCTTGGCCTGGTTGGCTGCTGAGGGCTTCCAGGTCAGGAACCCTCTTTATTACAGCTGGGTCTCACCTGTGGGACTTCCCTTCATTCGTGACTGCTTGAGCCTCAGATAGTCCCACCAGGGATTCTCATACATGTCCCGAGTGCCATCTCTGGCTCAAGACATCGGTCAGCCCCTGACAGTTTGAATTGAGGGCAGGTGCTAGGGGAAGAGCCACTCTGTATGTTGTTGTAGACAAAATGCTGGGCTTCTGATCCACTGTGCAGGTGTGGCAAAGCTGCTCCCAAAAAGTAGCTGAGGTGGGGCTGAAAGTTGGTAAGGAACGGATCAGCCGACCTAAGCTTGCCACTGTCTCTGCTGGAGCATTCAGATGTCCACGTTTTCTCCCTTTTCACAAGACTTATCTTTTTTGAGCATGTGAACAGACAAGTGTGTAGGGAGCAGCTGGATGTGCTGTCTGAAACCAAGGGGAGGTTTAGGAAGGTTTATCCATAAGATTTTAAGAACAGTCCTGTCAATTAAAGCTAAATGTATAAGAGTATTTAGTCCACAATTTACTGTAATCACAACAGTGTCTGATGGAAGATTTAGGTAGCTGGCCTGTGCACTTCTGAGTCTCTTTCTTCTTAACAAGATTAGTGGGATTGCTAGCTTTGGCCAGAACTTAAGTTTTGGCAAAAAAGATACATGAACTTTACTCGCATTAAGTGTCTGGTAAATGCATTGCAAGAATGTTCTAGTAAATATTTTATTTTTTTATTGGCAGATTTTATGTGGTTTTGTGTGACCTATTTTGCTTTCTGAGTGTTTTTGTTAGTGAACACAGTGCTCAAGATTGGTTTGCATCTTACTTAGTCAAACCCTTAGTTTTTATGTATATTACTTGAAATTTTACAGTGTGTCCCACTCCCCTCATGTCCTCCAAACCATACCATGTGAGAAAAAATATTTACACATGTTTCGAGACTATCAGGCTGTTAAACCTCAAATTAACTGGGTTTGCAACTAGGCATCAAGTCTGGTTGATTTTGCTGCAAATAAGTAGGTACTACCAGGTACTACTTGATTCAGACAGCAAGTGATATCCCATTCTCTCCAAGGTAAAAGCTGGGGTGCTGGTTGCCTTTGCTAAATATATAGCAGTGATGTGCTGCTGGATATATCCCAGCACAGGGTGTTGGAGGCATTTCTGCTGAAACAGATCACAGCATAGAGCCTAGGTCTGACCTCCTGAACAGTCTGTGTTGCTCAGCCAGTGTATGGTAACTTGTTAGGCTAGGGTAATTTGATCACAAGTTTCATCCCTGTGCGAATTTATAAGGTAAATTGTCACAGCTGGAGACCCATGGGATGAGCTGCATTTTTGGAGTTTTTTTAACAATAAAGTGGCTGCAGCCATGTTTTCCAGGAAGGGGATAATGGGGAAAGATGAGTGGGTGATACCACATATATTTTTCTTGGCTTTGAAGCTGTTGGTAAAGCAAAGAAGACTTTCTAGTTATGAGGTGTGATTGTGCACAGACAGTAGCTAAGCAGACATCTAAAATTTAGATGAGTTAGAGACTGTATGAATACAATACAGGAGAAACAGAGGTGTTCCCACCTACCACTGTCTTTAAGAGATATGTGCTTCTATGTATCCTTCTACCCGCAATACCTTTCTAGAAAGAACCACCCTGCAGACTGCTCAGTTCTGTGCTTGTGACTGTGGTTTGGAAGGGAGCGTGCAGGACTGTAAGCTGGCACAGAGCAAGTTCTCAGGCAGTGTGGTGGAGTCGTTCTGGTGACTCAGTGATATCTGCCTAGTTGTGGTCCTGTGTGCTGTATGCATTTCTGTTCTTGCTCTTCAAGACAGATGCTGGAGATCTCTTGAGAGCCTGTTGGTTCAATCTGGTCTGCAGAACTGCTGCATGGTGCTAGATCTCACTAAGTGAGGGGGTTTACCAATGTGTTATAGAGCCAGGCTGGTGGATCTAGAGCATATCCTCCAAGCCAGAATAAGATAAAGAAATCCTGGAGCACTTGAGCAGAACTTGGAGAGTCTTCTGTAGCCAGACAAAAAATGGGTTGTTTCACATCTGTTCTAAATTTTGCAGAGAAGCTGTCGTAGCCTGTGGTGACATTTTTCTTTTCCTCCTCTGTGGTGAAGCTCACAGGCTGACAAAGAGGTCCCTCTGCATGCAGACCAAGCTGTCAAAGGGTGAAGAAGGTAGACCATAGCAAGTGGAAGGTGGCTACAAATAGTCTTGTCTGAATGAATTCTTTTAAAAGTCAGCTGCTATTTTTGATGTAAAGCTTGTGTAAATCAGTAAGGGATCTCCTGCAGACATAGAATAAGTAAGAAGTCCTAGGAATAAATTCTGATGGATTTCTTTATACAAGCATGGGATGCATAGAGAGTACCTCTGGAAAACACAACTGTTGTACACTGAGTTTACAGCTGCTCCTCGGTGCAGGTGGTGGAGCTGACCTTCACTTTTTACCCGTCCATGCATGTTGCTTTCCTGCAATGTGTCTCTGCTGCCAGAGACAGCACCAATTCCCTGTATCAAGCATGTTATATACATTTTTGTAGTGTAACATTTCAGGGCACAAGTTCTGTAGTCACATGCCTTGGTCACACTGGCTTACATCCAAAAATCTTCCTACACATTCAAATACTTAGTGGTTGCAAATTAGCATCGATTCTTGATCAGAAATATACAAGTTTTTTTGCATTCAACTCTCTCTTTTTAGTTTTTGTATGGACACTCACATACAATACCCAGAGTTTGAATGGGGACTGAATGAGTGCACTACATGGGCTAGAACCAGTCCAAAGGATCTCAGCTCACTGGAAGACTTGTTGCAAGTGACCCTCCTGTTTTCCTGCCTTTTTGGGTCCATCAGCTTTTACCTGCTGTCCCTATAACTTCACTCCTTTCCAGTTTCTGTGGTCAAGAGCTTTAGACATAGCATTCAGAGAAACACTCTGTGTACAGTTCTCCTTTCCCTTGACTTGCATTTTCGTCTCCTTCCTCTCTCCCCATCTTAACATCAATGTGGTTTAGGGCAGATGTTACTGCTGATGCAGAAGTTAAATGAAATGTTACTTTGCTTTCATGGTTGTATGCAGAGCACCAGCCCCCCAGAAGATGTATGCAGCAGGAAAAGGGGAGAGGCAAAAGAACTAGGATTTGAATTACTCACAGTTTTTGCTTAAGACCGTCATTCTGTCCTTCACCCCACATCCAGGGCTTGGTTTTCTAGAAACTCTCAGTCAGATCTGGTTTGCCCAGGAACCCTGGTATTAGAGAGGCTGTACCATCCTGGTGCTGACACTTTTTGTGCTGCCTCTGAACTCCACAGGAATCAGGAAGTTCAGTCCTGTTCCTCTTCAGTATGAGCAGAGCTCTTTTTTCTTGTTTCTGCCCCCCCCAGATACTGGGCTCGTGCCCTTTTCTGGAGGAAGCACAAAGGGGCAGAGGCAGAATTAACTGCATTCCTGCCTGATTCCTTTTTCTGGTTTAATATCAAAAGTTAACCAGAACCTTGGTGTGGGGTTTTTTCCCCCTTTTATTTTTTCCTGGAATACATAGACACATTTATTCATAGGACAGTTGGACAGATCTAATGCAAACCGATGGAGTGCCTGAGCACTGACTGGAATCAAGCAAGTACTTTGGCTGCCACCAGAGCTCATGTTTAAACACAGTGATAACCATTAAGTGAACTTTCCTGACTGTTGGGTGACAGGCATCATCTCTGCAAGAGCATTGTTGCTTGTGCTGTGCAGATCTCAGGACAGCAGGTCTCCCCACTGTCCTCCTGCTCTCAGGGTGTGTGCATCAGGTGGTGGTCCTACTGGCCAGAACATGACCAAGAGGGAAGCCCAGATTCCTTCCAGTCCAGTTGCCACCACCTTGTGGGTAGACCTGCATTCGTCGCTGGATTTGTATATCTGTGTGATCTGCAGGTTGCACAGTCAGAGGTGCAGGGAAGAGAAGCTTAAGGCTTAGCTTTCCACTCTCTGGCAACCCTTGTGAAGTGAAAAGGAACACTCTTTCCTCCAGCTGGGAAACAGAGAACAGACCATGAGCAGGTGAAGCAGGTTCACTAGGCCATGTGCTGTACATAGACAGTGCCATGCCACAGATGGTTAAAGAGCTTCCCAGGGTCTGCAGTGGTGAGAGCTGTACAGACAACTGTCAACTTCTACCTGGTAGAGTGAGGAAAAAATGTAACTTGTTGCAGGACTGGGAACAAGGCAGTTGCTCTAGTGCTGCTGTATTTTCTCAGCATTCTGCCCCAAGGTAAGATTCCTGGTTTTTTGCTCACCTGCCTTTCTTAAGGACTTTCAATGAGCCAGATGTTGTCATGTTGCTGCTTGTTCCAGGGGACAATACAGTGCTTCTGTTCAAGGCCTCTTTCTGTTCCCTCTTTCTCCTCTATTTTTCTGCCCCATCACTTATGCCAGCCAGAGGTGCAGTTCTGGTGAATTAGGAGAGACATCTACTTCGAAGCTAGGATCTCACATCAAATTGACCAAGATCCTCTTCAACCTCAACATCTCTGCTTGCAAGTGCTGCCTTTACACTGTCAGAGCATAAGTGTGTGCACTGGCATGTCTGGTGTGCTTGTATTCTGGTTTGTTTTCTGTTCCCACTGTGTTTTAATCCAGCCTCTCTTCCCTAGAAACTAGGTTTTAGGGTTTAGCTGCAGGTCATATAATGGAAACCTGGAGATTCACCAAGGTATGAGTCTTCACATGAAGTATTTGAAGTATTATGCAAGGCTTTCAAATATCCTGTAGATTGCTTACTCTGTTTCTAGTTGCATTTGCCCTGGCCAAGATGTTTTCTTCCATCCCCTTCAGCCTCTAGAGGAGAGTAATTGCAGATTAGGATAGGAAACAACTCTGTCTCAGCAGGAGTCAAAACTGCACATCATGAGCAGCTATGGGAAATGGGTTGTGAAATGGTTGGTGCAGAAGTGGAGAAGGCTGAAGTCAAATTTCTCAAGGACAGAGACTACTAAGTATGATAGGTATTGTAGTCATTGAGTAAGTGACAGAGTGTGGGGAGAATAGCGTGAGAGACCAGCTCCTAGTTCTGGCATCATTGCTTTCCCCTGCACTGCTCTAAGCTATGCCAGTGACAAGCATTAGCATGTCCTGTAGAGAGTTCTGGGTGCTCTTAAATGTTTACATTTTGTGCATACTCATACTCTTTTTGTCTGATATTCAATGGGTAACCTTGCAGAATTTGTCTGCAAGTCTTTTCATGGTGACTAGCTTCATCTTACACCAGGATCTGCCCCTGGGATTTGTAGAGTTCAGTCATTTGTGCTTTGCTTCATATGGCAAATGCTATTGGATAATTAGCTGACTGTAATGAGTTCAGAGTATCAGCATGTTGACATATCCATGTTAACTGCTCACATCGTATAATCTAGCCTGGCCTTGACCCTGCATTGCAGTGTAGCATGTTTAGCAAGTGGCCTGCCTATGCAAAATGGATCATCTGATGAAAAAAAAGAGCATAGAGCACCAAGGTAGTTGTAGGATTGGGGTTATGTGAAGTAGGAGAGGAGGGATCAGATACTCCAAACACATGCTCAGAGTGTCAGAACGTCTGGTTGCATGTCTTGTCTCCTTTCTGTCTCTCTGTGTTTGTCTCCTCAAACAAAGACGTGCCACCAGATAAAAACGAAAGGAGGCTGAGCCCTAAAGATGCGTACAAGGATGCCAAGCAAACCTTGCAAGACAATGTCTAGAGCAGGGGCAGGCTTTGGTATTCAGGAGGAGATGGAGATCCTTACCGGCAAGCGGTGGCTGGCAGCAAGTTTCTGCAAACAGGGAAATCAGATGCTGGTGTGTTCCTGCAGACTTCCACATACCTTGTTTAGGGTGACAAGGTTGTGTAGTGCTGGCCACATCTCACCTATGCCATGTGTTCTCAGCCAGCTTTGTGGCAGCACTGCACTTCCTCATTGCCGGTTGCGTAGAGGGCTTTGACTAGATTTGCTCTGAGGATTTGAGGAGGACTCTTTTCTAACAAAAGTGCCTTCTGTTCCTTGTGTAAAATCGGGATCATCAGTGCTGTACAGAGCTGTCATGGACATGTTGCAATGAATATGCTGTTCCAGTACTTGGAAATAGCAGCAGCAAAAGAATTCACAGGAACAGAGGGGATGGTAGCATGCTACTTCTGCTGTGGGGCTTCCTAGANTTCAGGAGTCCTGAGTAACTGATCCTTTCCCAGCCTGAGGATTCAGTTTCCTTATTAGTAACAAGCCATTCCAGAAGCCTTTTAGGGGGGTAAAACTGAATTGTTACTGCAAAGCAAGCTGAGGAGATGTGTGAGGTAGTCTGACTGCTTTGAATGAAGGTGAATTTAGTCTCGCAAGAAGTTTAGGTTTTTCACATCCAATAAAGCTCTGTTAATAAAATAGATTTACAGTGTTTTCTTTCAGGAGCTAAGGATGTCTTTTTGGCAATAAGAAGAAAGTATGCCTCAGGATTACAACAGATGTGCTTTTGTGGATGGGTACAAAATCTGTTCTGTAAGCAACAGACAAATAACTGCCTAAGAGAAAAGGAAATACCAGAATAGGACTGGTTTACTTTTCTCCTCTGTTCTGCTAATATGTCTCTTAGCCTTAGGTGATGCTGCTCTTGTTTTTGATGTTTCCTGTTTTAAAAAATGTTTTGCTGTTTAAAGGATTTAGTGAAGGTGGATTTTGTTAGTTTATGTTGTCTAAATTTTGGCACAAATTCCATTAAGATTGACAGTAACCCAGCATTGCAGAGACCCAGGTGTAGCTGGGAGTTTTGTTTTTTGCCTCTTAATAGATCTCTGTTCCTCTAGCAGGAACTAGATTGTCATGTTTGAGAAGATTATATTCTGAAACATAATTACTTTTGCACCAAAGTGACTCTACATACTTTGGGGGAGGGGGAGGGGGGGGAAGGATAGGTGATGTCTCATGATGTCTTTATTTTCAGGGCTCTATTGAGTATAAATTGAATTATTTTGGAGACTGGAACAGTATTTCACACTTCTGTCACCAAAGGGCATGTTAGAAACAGTGGGAGTGTAAGTCCCTTTAGACTGCGGGAGAGAGTGTATTGGCAGATGTTGCTGTGTGGGCCTGAACCTAATGTTCTTGACAGCTTCATCTCTTGAGTGCTTTGTCTCATGGTTAAATGAGTTATGTTGGGTCATGAAAACTTTTAGTTCAAACCTATGGGTCATGTTGATGGGTGTGTGTTTAGTGCAGGGAGTGATGTGCTGTTTCCTAGAGGCTGCTTGCAGTGTGAAGGCAGAACATACCCTTTGCTCCTGGATGTGACGTTTGCCAGACAAGTAAAAGTATTAGGAGGGTTAGATAAGTAAGTCTTAATAGTCATAGTGGTATTTGGACATCCCTTATCTGCATCTGAAAATCTTTGCTCACTGTAGCATTATGGGATAGACTGAAATCTGTGTAGTATTGGATTTTTGAAGGAGCTGTTTAAAGTCCCCTATTTCTTTCCACCAGCACAATTTGTTAGTGGATGTTAGGTCTGAATCTCCTCATGGTTATCCTGCCTGTGTTGTGACAGCCCCGTCATCAGTGTTACTGCTGAAGGAGCTGTGGACAAGTGAGTTTTCCAGTTGTTGGTGTAATGTAACAACTCAGATTTCTGGAGCTGAGAAGACTCTTTGCTTCATGTTGGTTTGGCTCTCAGCTGTGCTGCTATGCAACAGAGACGAAGAGAAAAACCATCATCATGCTTTTTGGCCTAGAGCAGAGTGAAGGTTGTGGCTTGCTTTCCAAGTGCTTTGCTGAGTATCTTTTCCAGGGATTATGCTTACAGAGAAGACAGCAGGATAGACAAAGACAGGTGCAAACATATTTTAGTGATCTTGGGTGGAGGGATTTTTTGACTTTTTGAAAATGGGGGCGTGGTGTAACTCAGGCCGAGGGAAATTTGAAACTTTTGCACATACAATTCATGCTTTTCGTTATGATGTAGCATTGTCGTCACAGATAATAAAACAGAAAGAAGCCTGACTTGGAGTAGACAAGCCATATCCTCGAGTTCTGTAGCATAAATGGCCCTTCAGCACAGTCCTGGTTAGCTAATGCTTATTCTGTCTCCCCACTGGATTGTTCATAGCCACAGACCAAGGAATTATATTTTCTCAGCTATGGCTTTCAGAGGTACAACTAAAAGCATGTGAAAATGGGTTTCTTTTTCCATTAGAATTTTCCAGGTTACAGAAAAGTCTCCATTGTGAATTGCAGTGGGGCATCAATTTTTTGACAATGGAAGACCTAGACAGACTTAGCCTCAGTTTTTGGAGCCGCAAAATTTTTAAATTGTTATCTCATTGTCATTGTTTGTAAAAGTTAATTTTTTTTTCTAAGTACTGATTCCCAATGATTTTGAATTGGACTGAAAGAGGCACAGCATTTTTGAAATGCAGTCTCTTTATATACAGGAACTTCATCATAGTTTGATTCTCTTTGGAGAACCAGTTTTGAAAAAACATTGCTGTGATTTCCAGAAAGCTGGCTGGATATGCTTTGTGTTGACTTTCTGAGCTTGTTTTTCAAGAGTGATAGCTTTGATTTCTTTTTACCCGGCATTTCCCAGAGCACCTGTTTGCTTGATATCTACACCGCCCTTAAAAGATCCAGCTGTTGTATGCAGATTTTTCGTGGGCTTTCAAGTCATTGGTTGTGTAAGGCAGTAGGCAAAAATGAGAACTGCCTACCTGTGAATTGCTCTGAAAGTCAGTACTAAGGAAGGCAATATGAAGACTATAATCTACACTGAAAGAAGACTTCTGGATATACTTGGGGGCTGCAAGCAATTTTGTGGAGAATTTGAGGACAGTGCAAATGCTGTTGCAAAGAATCCTTTTCTGTTTTTTCTCTCCTGTAATTATGTGAACTTTTATGATTCTTGGGGAAGATAAGAGCGGCTGGTGCCATTCCAGTCAAGGGAAACATGCACACATGGTAAGAGTAGGCAACACCTTGGCAGCAAATTCTATCTGCTAGCAAGATTTAGATTTGGCTTTTGCTTCTGATCTGGAGCCGCTCCTGACAGTCCCCTCTTGCAGGAACCGTTCCTCCTGCAGCCTGCTGGTTGCTAGCCTGTGCTAGAGACACTTAAGGTGCTACTGATGTTGCTGCAGTACTGGCTTTTTTCATGTGCGGTCTAAGTGTAAGCTTGCTACCATTGGTGAAGCCTTGCAGCTGCTGCTCTGCCTCAGCAACATCAGGACTGGCCACCAGTGCCAGGTGTCTGGTTGCCTGCCATGTCCTACATCCATCTCCATTGGGGTCACTTAGTGCTGAGAAGCAGCCTCAGCTGCTTCATAACACTGCTCTGAAACGGCATTCAGACTTCCCTCAGTGGCACTCATCCGTGTTCAAGTAGGGGGTGTGTGCACGTGGGCACGCTGAGCTGGAGCAGCAGTGTGGTGGGAAGTTAAATGTGTGAAGAGGATCTGAGAAAGACAGGGTCTGGCAGAGAAGTGATTTGTCAAAAGGGATTGGAGTACTGTGGAATCAGAACTCTCCTTGTAAGGCTTGTTATTTTGGTGTTTGAGGGGGTTTTTTTCCCTCTACCTGCAAGACTTGTGGGTGGGATCCATGCATGGCAGAGGTTAATGCACTCCCTTGGCTGCAGTCACACCTTAAGCAATCTTTTCTTGTTGTTAGAAACATGTTGTGAATCTGTCTGTGCTATAGGAACAAGTTAAGTGGCCTCTGAGCTCTGTGGATATGCATGAATGATTTCTGTTCAGTAAATAAATTAAGAGCTCATTTAATAACAGCACTTGGAATGTTAAGTAGGATTATAAGATTAAACTGACCGGTTTAATTAATTTAATAAAATTGAAATTAAAGGACCTATGAAGGACCTGCAGTTGGCAGTACTAAAATTCATAACTCAGCTGATTTGCAGACTGCTACTGAGCTCATATGATGTGGATGATCTACTGTCATCAGGTGTCATGATTCAGGGATACCTATAACCACCACTTCATAAACAGTCTCCAGGATGAAATTATTCTGTCATATAACAAACAGAAACATTTCTGATCTTGTGGGTTTGCTGAGTTTAACAAAATTACCAAAGAAAGTATGCTTTTCTATTATGTATCTTCTCAGAAATCAATCTTTGGGAACATTACCATATTATTTTGATCACTGACTTTCACTCTGCATACATTAATTTTCACCACACTAGATGGCTCTTAATTTTGTGCATACAATATTTGGATTTTAACTAATTTCAGGACCAGGTGTGCTTTGTGTCCAGGTTCTGCTGAGCACAATCAGCCTCTACTAACAGCAGTGTGTCTGTCTCCAGTTACTGTCTTCTCACCTGAAGAAGCAGGTACTTGAAGTGTGAAAGCATTTGTGAAAGCACTTAAAAAGACTTGCTGGATCTGTGGAAATCTAATTCATCTTCTTGTCCCAAGGCAGAACTACACCAAAATTATGCCTGAGAAATCAGGCTAATGCTGTCTTAAATGCAGTGATGGAGACTGTACAGTGACCCAGGGGAATCCACTCCTTCTTTCCTTTCAATCATAACTTCCCCTCTTACCTAAAATACTTGCTGTCGCAAGCTGATCTGGTGTCTTCTTCTCTACAAGCTGTGGACCATAACTTGAGGACCTTTTAATTTTTTTAACTACCTTTTTTAGTCAGGGTGAACTGTGGTGATGCTTTTCTCCTTCCTCAGGCTTCTCTTTTCTGAATTGACTAGGTCAGTGTCTTCATCTTTTCCTGTAGCTTATGTTTCCAAACCTCTGAAACAGTCCTCGTTTTCTCCTTTGGACTCTGTGTTTGTTTGTGTCTCAGTTGTGTCCAAAACAGGATGCAAGAGACTGGCAGAGGCCTTGATGAGATGACATAGGACAGGCTAATTACTTCCCAGTGTTTATGTGTTACACTACTAGAAACTGTCTTTGAGAAAAGCACCATGTTGTTGATCCATAAATTTTCTGGTGCCCTGCCACCCACAGACCCTGTGATGGTATGGCTACTTTCCCAATAATTCCTCATGTTTATTCATATAGTGATTCTGATTTTTTTCTTCCAACATTTTAATTTGATCCTTCTCAGATTATCCTTTCATTTTACCGTAAGTGTTGTGAAATATTGTTCCATTTCCAAAGAAGTAGTGACCTTTTAAACCTTGGAATTAAAGTCCTCATAAAAAAAACCCCACCAAACCAAAAAAAACCCAAAATCAAAACAAAACAAAAAACCCCAAACCAAAACAAAAACAACACAAAAACCCCCCCACCAAAATGTATTTTTCATAATACGTCTTCATGTACTGAGATAGAGATTCAGGAGTTCATGCTCGATTTTGTTGTTTTTAGCTCCTTAGTCTATTGCAGAAAGGCACATTCAATTTGCAGGAAGAACCCCTGTCCTGGGAAGACCTTATAAATTAGCTTGTTTAAATGTGTTGCCTCTTTTTAAGTTTGAAAAGTTCTTTGATTTCAGTGCTCTTTTGGTTTGGAAGCTCAAGAGATATGACAATCTCTGGACCCAAATTTGTAAGAAATGCTGCAAATTAATTGTAATTACACATTCATTCCATTAGAGTAGTAAATCCCATAAGCGTTTCCTGGATAGGAAATGCTTATCAAATAGTGTCAGAACATATGAAGAGTAAAATGAGATGTGGAAGGATTATGGTGTTTGAATTCACTCGGCTGCGTTAATTTGGGCAGTGATCCTGTACAGAGTGCTTGTATCACTGTGTCTGACTTTTTGCAGTGCTCAAGCCACGTGTCACTGCAGACTTCCTAAGCTGTGATACAGCCCTTCCCAGTAGCACAGGTGCTATCCAGCTCGAGTCCATGTTTGGTGTGCATTGCTGTATGGAAAGAGAAGTAGGAAATGTTTTGGGAGCGCCATCCTAAACAGCTGTAGCAGCATGTCTGAGATCATGATACTTCACATCTGTGGATGCTCATTTAGCATTTTTTTACTTGACTTCTTATGTGAGGAATTTACTTTTAGTGTCAATAAAGCTGTGCAGTCTAATGAATGCAATAAGAAAATGGAATGGGCAGAAGCAAAAAATGTTTTAGATAGTGTATCTGGTGTCCAGTTTCTTTGAGAACTGTCCACCACCTGGTCTGCATTGGTGTGATTTCCCTTGCTATGCAGAAATATTCATTGCACCATTTTGCAGGTGGAGAGCAAAAGCTGTGGAGGTAGTAGAGGAAATTAAAAAGAGAGAAGCTCTTGAAAGAACAGCTTTGGAGTATGTGAGTGTGGCAGAAAGGCTGAAGTAAGCAAACATTTTCTTTAAAAAACAGTGCTGCTATGGGCCATCAGGAAAAGAATAGAATAGAACTGATAGTGGTTTAGCCAGCAAGTTACTGATGAGGGGACTGTTAGAAGATACCTGGTAAAACTAACCATTTAAAAACCAGCAGGAGGAGCAGACACACACAGCCAAGGCTTCTAAAGGAACTGCCACAGGATACTACAAGCTGCTAGGCAACCTTCTTGAACATTCATGGGAAACAAGTGAGATACAAGGAAACTGGGCTAGGGAAATGTAGTGATAGTCTTTAACAAGATAAAAGCCATGTCCTTGGAATTTGTTAAGCAGAAAGTTGAATTAAAATGATTTCAAATGTTATGAAAGGTCAAACATGTCAGCACTTCTATCAAACTATGTTTTTCAGCTATCTTGAATTGAAATTGAATTAGCCCTTTCTGGTGTTGGAGAATTGCAGACCATTTTATGCAGTGCTGTGGCAACCATTCCATCAACACAGAAGAAAATTATGATAGGTCTGAAGTATTAATTATTTTTATTTCATGATTGCTTGTGCCTGATTTTTTTTTTTTTGTATTTTTCAAAATATGCAGTCATTCCACATCTGGTGTCCTTGAATGACTGCTCTATCTCATCACAATTTAAATCAATACTGAGCTGCACATCCTTGACACAATGTACTGAGGGTGGGCCCAGTGGCTTTTAAGTTTCATGAGGCCGTTCAAGATAAAAGATTGTTCTGACAAAATTTTGAGGGCCTCTGGAGCAGAAATATGAGATTGCTGAGGAAACTGAAACCCCAGGGCTGGATTAACTGAAACATAGGTAAAATTATCACTATGTTCCTTCCTGGATGCAAAATAAAAGTACTAATAATATTTTCTAAGGGCTTCTGCAAAGAGGTGATATGTTTCCAGCAGAGGCTGGATATTTCTAGCAGGCAGACCAAGAGGAGAGTTAGGCTTTAGACTGACATTTATTTGACTGCCTTTCTTGAAAAACAGGGCTTGGGAGAGGTCTCATGTCCCCTGGCTTGAATGGCTTGTCAGTTTCCATAGCCAAGGATAGAGAATAAAGAAGTTACTTCCCATAGTACAGCCTTCAAGTTTTGCTTTACTTATTTTGAATTGTTTAGGAACCTGTATGCAGTTGGACATACTGACTGTGAGCCTGGTGTATGACTCAGGTTTGAACTTTTAAGCAGTGGTGCTGCTATTTTTGTGTTTGTAAGCTTGCAATGTCCTGGTGTGAACAAGGCAATCAGGACAGTTTTCAGGTAGCAGTTCTACTTACTTCAACTGAAAGGTCTCCTGAAGGGAATTGTATGGTGGGGGGGTGGG
>VYXB01010753.1:54750-141965 GCA_013397135.1 Pachyramphus minor | reverse complement strand
GGGGACGACAGTTTGTAAAGTGGGGGCTGCAAAGAACTGGCGTTCTGGCCTTGGTACTAAACTTTGATGCTGACCAGAGGACATACCAAGGGAGTGAGTTGTCTCCCTTTGATCTCACTCTCACTATTTATGGATGAATGTGCAAGCACTTCCTACCACAGTGCTTCTTGTCACCTGGCAGAGAATCAATAGTGTCATTTCAGAAGAATCTGATGCATCACCATTGAGACTTAAATTTCACACTGAAATATTCACATCTTTTGCTGTTGTGTCCAGGAGGTAAGGACAGGCTGATTATAAAAAGTAAATGTGAGAGCAGTTAGAACATGAAGTTGAGCACTAGCGCGTGACCATAAGGAATGGACGCTACGCTTCTTCCCACCTCTGGAGCAGCAGAAAACTGGAAACGTCGAATGGAGTGAACTCTGACTGAGCTTGTCAGTTCTCCAGTCCACCAAGGCTTTTTCATTGACTCTGTGGCTCGTTTGGATATTCACACAATCAAAATCAATGACAGCAGGTCACACACAAACAAGCAGGGGGGGAGACTAAGCCTGGAAGTGGCGTCTTGGAATGGAAAAGGAAGAGGATTTATATAGAGCTTTGGTTCAAGCAGCAGGAAGAGAGGCTTCAGCCAATGTATCAGAACCAGCTCAGTGTGGTCATATAGTATGAAATCCTATTTTTGAGTGCAAGAAGCAAGTAGAAACCATCAAGTGAGACACAGGCATTACACTTAATTTGCAGCACTGCTCAACTGGAAGTCTGTAGCTTGTGAGGGCTGCATTTTTGGAGAATGGTGTGCATGCACATGACAAAAGGCTTTAATGTCCTCTATCTTTGAAATTCACATGTGCACCCACTGTAGTTCATAGATCTTCACTGGCCTTGCAGAGATCACAGGGAGGTTAATCTGCAAAACATCCAGTGACTTTTGATACCTTTTCGCAAATTTAAATTTTCTTTTTTTCCATCAATTCCAAACCTCTCAGCAGGTTCTTGAGGTTTGACCACACTTCAGTTTTTTTGGGATTTATATAAGAGTTTGAAGTGCTGTTCTGAGGGATAGTGATTTCATTCCTTGTTTTATCTGTCACAAGCAGATATTATTCTATATAAGGTTTCCTAACAAGATATTTGATGTGAATTTACTTTTCAACACCAAGTGTATTTAACAATATAATAAATACAGCATATTCTGAACAGGAAATCTCTGTCCTGTTAAGTTTGTATTTAGTTGATTTTTATCCTGAATGGTGCAGAGCCTGGATAACTGGCATCACTGAGAGCAACTTATGTCTGATATTGGTTGATGAGTGTTCATAGGGCAATGTCTAGGAAGATTCCTACACCAACAGGGCTCTTGTGAGCTTTTCTTCCAAGCTAAATTGCCACGGTCTCTGGAAAAATCAGGCAACAAGTAATATTGACCTTTTTCTGTATTAAGTGAGTTTCCTACCCTTCTAATTGTAAGGAGGCAAAAAAAACCCAGATATGACCTCAAGTAAGAAAGCAAACTAATGCACCTGAGGAAAGAGTAGCTGCTAGAAAGGAAAGGGAGGTTTGGAGTTAGGGTGCTGTGCTCATTTGCTCTTCACAGCTTTGAAAACAGAATCCTCATAGGATGCAGTGGAAAAACACTGTGGCATAAGGGTGCATTGTGTATTGGGGCATACTGGTGAGGTGGTCTTTGAGAAGGGCTGCATTGAGCTGGGACACAAACTAGTCCATGATATTTGTAGGAGATCATGATTATAAGAGCTTCTGTATTCTGTTTGATGAGTTTTGACAAGTTTCTCAATGTCAACTTTATTTACCTCCTGTATGAGTTTGGGGGGAGTCCTTTCATGTGTGTGAATATTTAAAAAAGCCCTATAAGAGCTCTGTGTAGCAGGATACGTAGAATATTTGAAGGGACGAGAAGCTGCTTTATGTTTATCTATTCTGTGTCACAATCCAGAGTGAGGTAATCTCTGAGCTCTTTCATCCTTAATCCAGTGTCACAACACTGTGTAGATACATCACTTGTGGACTTGCATCTCAGATTTTAACTGAGGAAACGTAAGCATAAGGAGTTCTGGTAGGTGTTGCCTGACGTAGCGAAGGTGCACACTAGTAATGGGATGTAACATGCAATGATGCAGGAGGGAGGCATCCTTCTGCAGCTCTTTCAAGTGGATAGTAGTAATAAAATTTAATCCAGGACTTTGTATTGTGTTGTGTTGTCATTCAAATGTAAGTTTTCAGACTAGAGTTTTTGTAGGACAAGTCTTATGCTTATACTGTGCAGACCTTCTTGAGGTTTTCTTGTGCAAAAAATTGAATTGAATCTCTTGGGAATCCCTAAAAACGATCCCATTAGTCTATAAATACAGCTTATCAGATTTATCTAGCTTGGGCAGCTTGAATTGTTTTTCCCCAATTACCTGCTTGTTTGTTCGGTCATAGTTTTAGCAGATACTCACCAAAAAACTGCTGTTGTAAAATATTGTTTGTTATTTCCAAAATTGGATTTGGAGAATGATGATTCACATCCCATTAATACCTTTAAAATATTTTGCACAATTTTGAGTGCACCAGAGCTTTTTGCTTTGGTGCCAAAAGTTACAGACCATAAGCCAATATATTCTTGCATTTTTCTGTGCAGAGGGTTGGTGGTTGATACCAATTACACTGCAGCTTTTCAACATAATTTCTGAAAAAGCGTTGCCCTGGGAGGCCTGGTAAAAATACCCAGTTGTTCGCTTCTGAGGCCAAAGTATAACATGCCCCTGAGATAAATCTTGACATGCTTTGTTCTTGTTAGTGTTCGTTT
The DNA here is from genome assembly GCA_013397135.1 of Pachyramphus minor. Lineage (NCBI taxonomy): Eukaryota > Metazoa > Chordata > Aves > Passeriformes > Tyrannidae > Pachyramphus > Pachyramphus minor. The sequence goes on along the minus strand of VYXB01010753.1, from coordinate 139,150 downwards.
CATCACACCCCAGAGCCTGCCTGCTTATCTTGGGCCATTTTAATCTTAACAGTCAGACTTAGGTAATCGTGGTGACTTTGTGAAAATTATGAGCTCTTGGCAAATACCTCTACTTTTCTCAGAGATGCTTGGGCAAATGTTTACCCAGGACACTTAACCTGACAGTAAGTGTGTGTGACCGTGTGCTGGAACTGCCTGTGGGGTAGGTGACCTGCTCTGGCCTTTAACAAAATTATTTGACTATGTGGGGCTCAGAAGTGTTAAAGAAGACAGGGTTATCTCATTGTTGGAATGGTTGTCTACCTTGTTAACTGAGATGATTATGAAATTTTGGTTCAGTTGGTCTGAAAAGTTTTGAGTTCAGAAATATTTTCATGGCTTTTTTGCCTGACAAAATTTTGAGTTAATTTTTTCTGTGATTCTTTTAGTCCATGCCAAGTCACAGTGTTCATAGATGCTTCTGTGATCCAAATGGCATCCTTCTGACTTCATATTTTGATGAACTGCAGTTACATTTTGGTGATGTAACACCTTTAATTTTAAATGTAGGCAGGAAGAAAAGGAAAATAATAAAGGCTTGTAGTATGTTGGACAGGTCCTGGGGTTAGCGGGGGAAATAAGAATCTTTTCTTTTGGCTTTGGATGCATTGAAACTGGCTCAGAAGTCCACACCTTAAAATCTTCCATACTTTTGCAGTAATAGCTTATCCGAGATGAGATGTTTTGCAAATCCGTTGAATTTAGACAGCCACCTAAAATTCCTATAGGATCCTTTTTGGAATGCAACAATCTTTTCAAGAAAAAAATGAAGGAAAAAAACCAAAAAAACTCCAAAAACCAAACAAACAGAAAACCCCCAACAAAACCAACCAACCAACAACAAAAAAACAAACACACACCATCAAAAACTACCAGATACTTTATATCAATGAACAGCCTTTCTTTCAGAAGAGCCAAATGCTCAGCAGTTTCCTGATTGCACTGGCAGCAGCTGCGGTTTTTCCAGGTCTGAAAATCGGAGTGTTTTAGATTTTTTTCACAAGGGCAGCTTGGTATACTGGCTAAATTGCAACCACTGGGCATGTCCTAATGTGTGGACAGCGAGGGACGGAAATAGAGGTGCCTGTGGTAGTGGAGCCAGCTGACCCATTCCAAGAACGTCATCTCAGGGGGTTCACGCTGTGCAGTTGGTGGTTTATAAGTTCCCATCCTACTTTGTGACATGGTATTTTTATTCCGTAGCTGGGCTCCCAGTTACTGTGAAGAGCACAGATTTAGACCTGTGTATCAGTATTTGAAAATGCTGTCAGCTATTCCTCTTGGGAAGCTTTTGCACTGAGAACTTCCAGCCTCTGCTCTGCCTGAAGCCAGCTAGGGACCATTTTAGCAACTCTTGTTTGAGATTTTTCTTGGCAAGTCTAATAGTATATAGCAATATGTAAATAGAACATAAATTCTTACTTTCACCCCTGTAGCTGTGGAAAAGGTCATGTGCTCTGCTGTGCTCCATTTGGAGGCCAGAACCTTCTCTTAAAGATGCTTCCAGTGGCCTACAACATAAACACCGGTTCAAAACTGTTGTTCTGTTTGGAAGAGCAGCCAGAGCCCTGGGCTAATTGCTCTATAGAATGGAAAAATTATTTTATCAGTGCTGAGTGTTTTATATGGAACAAGCTCTCACAGCTGGCAGACCTTCAAGAAAATCCAAAGATCTCCCTGCATAGATACCAGGAGGGACACATGATAACTGTCTGGGGCTGTTCATGATGTTGCAAGGCTAGGTTGTTTACTCTGTTAACTTTGTAATCTTGATTTGGCCATGCTTACCTGAATGACACAATTAATGTACATCAGTTTTGCAGAAAGAGGGGTAAGCACTGCAGCCAATTAAAAACTTTCTTTCTGAATTACTCCATTTCACCAAAAAAGGTGTACAAATACTGGCAAGAGTAAGCTCAAACTTTAGTACACTCCTAAGGCATGCTATTTCTAGCAATCTGCCAAATTGCTATCAAGTTTAGTCCTAAAGTATATATATAACCTGTGGTAGAGAGGACAACTAAAAGAATAATGAAGGCAAGAGGGGAGTTATAAGAGTTTTTCCTTCATCTAGCAGCACTCAAAAGAGCATCTGTGGTTGAATGGGGGAAAAAAAAAAAAGGAGGCAAAATCCCAGGTCATCAATACTAAGTTTGTTTAGTTTCAGTAATTCCGTTTCAGGAAGATTAAAAAGTACTGCTAAACGCTGTCCTTAGAGCTGTGGAAGATAGGAAGGCTTCAGCTTACTCCTTACAGTCGCAAACACAGTCATGTGTCATTATTTCTACTTTTTTTAACGTATTTTCTACAGTTGCAAAGCCAGATTGTTTCCATTCTAAGGGAATTTTCCTGTAAAGTCATTTAAAAGCTAAAATAAGAAGTTCATTAACGTCAGTATTTTAGTTTTGTTTCAACTAGATTTAAGAGTGTCCCATGGAAAAGAGGGAGGTGGAAGTAAACCAAACCAACTATTTTAGGAGGCAGTTGTTTTTTTAAAAACAAAGAAAAAGCCAAAAAACCCCATCAATTGGAGACGTTGAATTTTAGCCTCAGCTCAAGAAGACCTAGTTTCAGATTTTTTCCCTTCTCAATATTTTTTCCCTTTCCTTTCCCTTAGTTATTCTTTTAATATTAATCCAATTTTCAGATGGTTGTGTTAAGCCCAGTGAGCTTAGATGAAGAGTTGACAGGGACAAGGTGCAGTAGCAGGTTCATAGCCATGCAATTAGCCCATGGAAAGATGGGAGCAAGTTCCAGCAAGGTCTTGTAGATGTCCAGATGTGAAATGCAAGCTGCCCCAAGAAATGGGTACAATCTATTCCACTGCTGGTCTTACTCAACATTCAGCATGTAATGGGGTGTTTATTTCTGCTGCTGTCAGTGGAAACATAAAAATTACCTTTCACACTGTAAAATCAGTGTAAATTACTCAGACAAAAGGGTAGGTATTAATGCAGTCTATTACAAGTAAATGATTTGCATTTCCAGCACTGTTGTTAAGTAGTGTTCCTGTGATTCAACAGTATCATCCATCTTCCTGTTACAAAAGGATTACTTCTGAAGTCCCTTGTTTTATATAGCTCCTAGCTGAAGAAGGACTGGTTTGAGTATTCCCATATAAATTCCAGATAACAACCAAAAACTTCAGTGTCTGTTTGGTTCTGGAAAGACACACTGTAAGAATCTGGTTTACTATGTCCTAGTGTGAGTTTGTTTTCAGCAGACCAAAGATGAAATTCTTCACTGCGTTTGCCTGCATCAGCTTCTCTGTGGCAGATTTGAGGCAAACGTGGTGTCATCTAACTGTCTTGGATGATCCTGATAGAGAAAAGGTGCTCCCTCTACTTGCAATGCTGGCTTTTGATTAAAAAAGACACCAAACATAAATAATACGAAGCCTGTGGGAAACTTGTATCTCATAAGTAACATAGTGTAGTTTACACTTCACTTTGTTTCATTGGCTTGTACTGTTCGTCTCTTGTCCCTTGGGTAAATTCCTCATAAAACCTCTCTCTGATAATGGCTTTAATCCAGTCTTTCTCACAGAAGTGGTTCAAGTTTGGGAATTTGCTTCCTTTTTCTCTGTTGTATACAAAAGCTTGTTGCAGAGGCCATAAGAAGCATCTCATCAGGTGCAACAGCTCTGAAAGTAACTTGAACTGCTCTGAAGGCTGCAAGTGGTGGGTTAAACCTCCTTTTGCTATTTTCAGCCCACGCCAAATTCAGACTTCTTCTGCTGGTGAGTGCAGGCTGTTTTTTGCAGGGCTCCCCGTGGCAGGTGGGTTCACGTTTCCAGGCTCTGATGTTGCCAGTCCTGACTTTCTACCTCAAAGGCTCACCAGACATTTAAGGAGCTGTGTCACACTGCAGCTAGGAATCCTGCTTTCTTCTCAACACTTGGCCTGCTGGACCATTACCATGACAAAGGTGGATTATTGACTCTCATAGTCATGATGCTTTTGATTTAAGGCTTGCTTTGATTTGGGGCCGTAGTGTTCGCTGGCCCAGAGAAGCAATGGTCTCCTCCAGGTGAAGAGCAAGGAGAGAAACACGCTTTTGAGAAGGATGAGAAAGAGGGAAAGAATTGGCTGAAGAGGCTGAATGGAAGCCATAATGGATGCAGTTATTAGCTGGGAAAGACCCAAAAGCAGCCCATGATTCCTTAAGACAATTAAAAGCAAATTGTCTGGCTGAGTGATCCCAGAGCAAGGAAGATGCTCCCCCAGACTATAATTCAAGGGACTGAATGGCCCTCAAAAACTGAGAGCAGAAAGGAGAAAAACCCAGAAGATGAGGCAAATGATGGAACAGATGTGAGTGCTTTTGTTGGGAAGACTTGGAGGCTAGCAGGATGGCGATAGGCTAATTTGAGGAGAATAATGCCAGGTTCCTTTCATATGCAGAACAGTGCTTTGATCCAATGTGGATGAAAGTACTGAAAAGTGGAGAGGATGGCAGGGGGTCCTTTGTCTCTGACAAAAAAGGCATCTGCCAGGCTCTAACCCCCTTTTCCCCACCCCCTTAGCCTAGCAGGCCACTCCAACAATGCTAGCAAAGGGGACAGTGTCTCCTGACAGCTGAAGAAATCTCAAGGAGGAGAATGAGGTTTGCACCAATATGTATACTGGAGAGCTTAATCGATTTTTTCCACAGTACAAAGAGGGAGAGGGTTGGGGGAAGACAGAGATCACAGTAAGAACGGGAGGTGGGAGATAAAAGATCTCTTTCTAATAAACTTGTTACTTTTGTTCTTCAAATACATTTTTTCAGGAGATGCTTTGATGATAGTATGAATGCATTTAATGGAGCGGAGTAGGGTGGAGTTGCTGGAGGGGAGTGTGAAGTAAGGAAGAACAGTTTTGCAAGAAGGAGGAATGTGATTTCTGTGGATTCCAGCACAGGAAAGGTCTTGCAAGTAATAAAACAGTGCAATGCAAGAGATACCTGCAAGACAGATGCATATGTTCTGTAGCACCTCTTGGAAGATCTCACAAATTCTTGCGTTTGATTTCTAAGCAAAATCAAAAATTTCTTTTCAACCTTTCCTTATTTTCTGGTTTCTTTTAACCGCTTGAAATTACTAGAAATCAAAGGACTGCAGTATCGAATGGGGAGCTAGGAAGGCAAGCAGTGTTTGGGCCAAGCAAATGTAACAGATTCAGACCAGCTGCTGATCTGCTCTCTGCTTCTAACGCTCTGTTGACTTTCTTCAGCTTTTCACATCTAGTAAACAAGACTAGGATCCGATTTTCAGTTTGAAGTGCTGTGATCTTCTTAAGTATCATTTTGCACCTGGTCTAATGTTTTCTTTGAGAAGTAACTACAGATAAGAGTTACCAACTTCTGAGCAACACCCATCTCAGTAAATTAAGTCCTTTAAGAACAGTAGGTTCAGGAATCTTCCTTCTCTTGAGATCTTGACAGTGTTTATCCATTATTATTTACTGAAGATAACCTCCGCACCAGGGTAGAGCTTTAAGCAACATCTGGTACTACAAAAAGGTCCCTCTCTCTTTATCCTCACACCCCTTCACCTCTTGACAAGAAGATCAATTCCCCCAAGAAGGTACCAATGGTACAGAAATTGAGAGGAACTATCACATTTCTTTGAAAGGCTGTACACTCATGCTGATGCCAAATCGTAATACTATGTAGTTGTTCAGAAAGTATGCCACCATGCCCCTCCAGCAGATGCCACTGTTCTGTTCAGAACAGCTGATGTGGAAAGTGCTTTCGGCAGTATCATTTCCTGCATTTCAGTTGTGCAAAGCCTGATGTGTGAGTTACTGTAACTTATTAGGGAGGGCTAATTGTCAAGGACATTGGTGTTCTGTTGATTTCTGTTCCTTTGTTGTATCTTGATTTTTCTTGCCCCCAGTGCAGAGGGACTTGAGCTGCTGCTGCTGCTGTCCTCAAAGGAGCCAAGTCCATCTGTGTCCCTCACAGCATCAAGGTGGAAGTCCATGCTCTGGGTTGGGAACTTTAGGTTGTTCTTATGTGACTTCTCTCTCAAGTGCTACATACAGTGATAGGAAGGTGGTCTAGGTCCAGATGCTGATTGTGGGGAAGTCTGACAACATGGGTATGAGGAAGGATAACATCTGTGTGGCTCAACCTGGCTGCTACAGTGCAGGCCAAGTCTGTTTGGAGGACAGTCTGAATCTGTTTCACTTAAGGAACATCGCAAGGGAGGAAGGGAAGAGATGTGGATGGAGCTGAGGGTGCAGAGCAAGTGACAGCAGGAGTGCAGGCTGTGGGGATACAGTTGTGAGGGAGGAAGATTTGCTTTGTTCTCATGTCTCTCCAAGCAGGCTAGTGTTTTCTCTACAGAAACTGGTTAGCTTGTTCTGGTTTGTGTCTCAATGAAACTGAAAAGGTAAAGATTGCAAAGCCTCTTTGATGTACTTAGTCTAAATTGAGGCAGAGGTACCTGACCAGCTCAGGAGACTGTCACAGTTCCTACCTCCTCTGTGGACAGGGAATGTCTGGTCATTGTTTCAGAGGCTGCAAAGTCTAGAAAGGGACATATTGCTTTAATGGTAAATTGTAAAGCAGATGATGCTATAGTAGTCAAATAGCTTACAAAATAAACCATTCCCATCGAAGTGCTTTTGGATGGACTGATTATACATATCAGATTTCCCTGGCATGACCTGGCTGTCCTGAGTGTAGAAATCCCATGTTTTCAGCATGGATTTGGCTTGTCTCTCAGTGAACCTCGTCTGATGATTAACATCCATTAGGACTTCTCTGTGTGGGAAAAGAAGCCAAACAGATGGAAAAACAATGGCTTTTGTATTGGGCTAAATACACACTGATTTGAATCCAAATAGGTAGCTCTAGCTGTAGTGGGGACAGTGATTCCAAATTTGGTGGAATTTGCACCTTTCCATACAGGATAGATTATTGTTCTGGGGGAGGGAATTGCACCTGCTTGTTCTCACATCTGCTCTGTAATCCTCAAATTTAGTTCATACAATCTCAGCACATTAACAGTATGTTTACTCATGTGTGAGTTTCATGGTGATGCCAAATACTTTCAGTTCCAGGATACCTTTGAAGGTGCTTGAGGCAAATGTCCAGGAGGAGTTAATTACACAGAGAGTAACCAGAGCTTAAAAAATAACGTTCCCAAAAGTAATTTTTGAAAAATTTCAAAGCAACATCTCTGAGCCTGTTTCTTTTAAGAAATCCAGCAGGTAGTAGGAAAGGTTTTCACAGATGTCTAGTTTTGGTGTGAAAACTGGTGGTAGCTTGAGTATGCACTGTGCTGAGGAGAGATGGTAATGTTTTATTTGCCAGGTGCAGGCAGAGGACTGTTCCCTGTGTGGGTGACTATTCAGCTCCACATCCGACCAAAGGTGCCCACTGGCATCCCATGTTCAGCCTGGGGAGCTTCTACCCCAAGTCTTCCCTTGGGTCCCTGCCTTTCTGGAGCAGGGTGACCACCGGCTGCAGTGGCTGGAGTAGCTAGGGAGAGGTGTGGAGGTTCTGCCCTGTCTGTTTGGCTCCAGAGGCATCTGTGAAGTGTTCTCTAAAGTGCTCTCTTCTCCCTTTACAGTGGAGTGAGTTTTGCCCCAGGGGTGGGGCAGCTGGATCAGCAGCTCTCTCTGGGTCGGGTCCTGAGGCCACTGCCTTGGGAAAGCCGTGCTGTGCTCTGCTGGTCTTCTCCCTTTTTGGTCAATGGAAAGGCTCCCTGGTGATAGGAGCTGTGGCAGCCAGATAGTTTGTCTTGAGGCAAAGGGAATGGGAGTTTGCATTCCCAGGGAAAGGCCCAGGAGGAGGGAATGCAGGCAGACCCCATGCCTTAGAGCGAGTGCTAGGTGGCTCCCTGCACATCCCAACGACCACCATCATTCCCTTGCCTCCTCCACAGAGCCCTTCCCACCTGAAATAGATGTTGTCTTAGAGAAGAAGACACGAAGCAGGAAACAACAGCCTAGTACTGTTCTTGTGGATGAGGAAGGAAAGGCAAACAAGGAGAAGCCATGCTTCATTTAGGTAGGTGGCTTAGGAGCTAGCAGGACAGGAGCCCGTCATGTCCTGGGGCTCTGTAGTGGTCAGGCAAACTGTCGTTTAGGGGAGAAAGATTGCCCCTGCCTCCACCTGCCCCTTGTATCCTCTCTATTAACCGTGTCACAGGCAAAATCCCATTGAATTAAATGTGGTGAGTCAGTTCCCTCTGAGCAGGCCCACAGGATGCAAGGTGTGAGTACCTGTGAATGCAGGGGAGGCACGTGTTGGTGAGATACGGATTGGCTCAGAGCCAGTCCTGTACTTGGAGCAGGGCAGCTGCAGAGCTGTGAGTCTGTGACCTTATCATGGGATGAAAAGAGAACTTACCAGGAACTCTGTCTTTTCCTCACTCTCCCCCTCCCTCAGGTGGTCTTTGCTTTGAATCAGACTCTCTTGCAGCAGGAGAGACTCCGAGCAGGCAATGTCCAGATCCCGTACACGACTGAAGACCTTATCAAGCATTACAACTGTGGGGACCTCAGCTCCATCATCTTCAACCATGACACTTCTCAAGTGAGTCTAGCCACTACAGCCCTTGTACTATGCACATGCCTCTTTAGCTCTAACCCCTGTCACACTTGTTCTTGTCTGTCCCCAAGGCAGGCCCTTTACAGGTGAGGGCCAAGAGCTGGCTCCCTGCCACTTCTGCCTCGTCTGCTTTCCTGAACCTCCTGTTCCAGGGGTCTGCACCACCTGTCTTGCTGCACACAAGTAGCGATGGTGCACCTGGCTTTCTCCTTTGGATGAGTGCCATGTTCATTTTGGCACCAGAGCTCTAAGATTTAATCCATTATTTTTTAAGGTCTAGCTTAGGTATGAGCATACTTGACACCAATATAGAACAACAGCAGGCTGTTTCGTGCCAATAGTGACAGAGAAATGTGCCTGTGACTTGGCCACTTGTGTAAGGCTGGGCAAGTTGCAAGCTTTTTAATGTCCTGTATCAGTATGACGGTGTATTGTGGACAAGGCCCCAAGAAGAGAAATGGAGTAAAACAAAGAAAAGATAGATTTAGACTGCATGTGAAGTAAAAGAGACCTGAGACCTCACAGACTTGGGTTTATGGAGATGGTTTCCTAAGCAGCACTGTGGAATGTAACACTGATCTTTAAACCACAGCAAAACACCCAGCAGGAACCAATTTGGCCTGTTTGGGCTGTTAGATTAGCTAACCTCAGACTGAGACATCAGGCCTCTCTATTCTTGTCTGTGAGATATTGCCTGGTAATTTGTGCACATCAGTGAAATCACAAGCCCTATCCTTACAGTGCTGAAAAAGCATATGTTGATACCTGGGCTGTCCTTGCCGAATAACCGTTTTCCTATGACATTTTGATACATACAGTGCAGTACTGCAGAGCTGCAGAGTCATACTAACCCTTGCTTCTCTAGCACTGAGCTTTGTGCACGTGTTGCTGCTTTCCTGTGCTGCACACCTTCCTGCGTGCCAAGTACAGGCAACTTGGCTGTAACACTGCCTAGCTTTTACACAGTGCACTTAATTCATGGATTTCAAAGGATTTCTCTTAGAGCATTGTAAGAGGATGTAGGTGTTGCATCACAATTCTATGAAGATGTTACAGGATGGAGGCAGCTGGCATTGACTTCAGGTCCTTGGAGTTGCTGTTTCTAGGACATGCATGTCTCTGACATATCTCCATGTAAACTGCCCTTTACTTAATGTGAGGGGCCCCACCTCAGGCTACTCTCCCTGATAGAGAAGCTGAGTACTAATAGTTCGCTACACTCTCAATTTATGTTTTAAGCAGTACTTTTCAGCAAATTGTATTTGACCCCATGCTTGCCCAGTAGAAGACCCACTGTGTGCTAAGAACCCTTTGGAAAGAGTAATAATCTGAGTGGCTCCAAAGTCTCTTCATCTGCTGCAGCCCTGCGAGGGAAAGCACCTGGCTTATTATTATCTCTGTTCTCCAGAAACCACCACTTGCAGGCCCTTTCACTAGCAATCCTCATAACAGCAGTGCCTAAAGCTACTTGTCAAGAAGCCAGGTTTGCTGCAATGCAGACCCATGTTTTCTCTCCACTGGCAAGTCAGGATAGTGTGCAGTCACAACTGTCCTGGGCGCCTGAGGAGAAGAAGCCAGCATTTTAGAAGATGCTTTGAGGACAGGTCAACTAGAAGGGGTACTGCTTTCTTTCCTGACAAAATCTGACCTTCTTTCTTTTGAAAATTTAGGGTTTTTTTTTTTTTTAGTTCAAATTGCACAGTTATTTTTGGCAGCCTGAGGGCTCTGATACCAGCCAAATTCTCTTAGAAGGGTTATAGTCATACCTATGGCAATTTAAGGAGGAGGTATGTAGCTAAAGGTAGCCAGGGGCAAATATTTGCTTTCTTCAGTCAAGCAATCAGGATTTAGGATCTTCAGTGTGGCAAACGGACAGTGTTTGTTGACTCTGAATCGGAAAAAAATCTATCTGGCTGGGTCATTGTCCCACGACAGTCATGAAATGAGAGAAATGAAGCATTATTTAGAAGCTTGATGCATAGTTTTTTTAGCTTGCTTTGGGTTTTGTCCTACTGGTTGTGCCTTGAGGGGCAGAGAAACCGCCACATTCAGTGTGGAGCAAAATGCTTGTGCGTGATGGCTGCCTGTGAAATAAATTGCCCTTTCATGAAGACTATATTTCCTTCTACCTTAGGTCCCAAATTTTGTTAATGCTACACTTCCAGCCCGTGAACACATTACTGCACAAGAGACAGACAGCTACTTCCGTCAAGAGCTCATCTACAAGCGAAATGAGCGAATGGGCAGGAGGGTGAAGGACCTGCTGGAAGAGTACCCAGAAAAGAGTTTCTTCTTTGCATTTGGAGCTGGTATGTGATTGAGGTGTCGTTCCACCTGAACACGTTCTTCCCATGTCTGTTAGAAACTTTTTTACAACTGCTTGTCTCAGTTTAAAGAAAGGTGCATATTTTTACCCTGGTGGACACAGAGCTCAGCTTTTGCCCGATAGCTGTACCTCAGTGGGAAAACCTTTTCAGTGCTTCACTGTTTATCTTCAGTATGCAAGGAGCTCACAGTGTATGCACTTCTTACAATATGTGTTCATTACAGACATATTTTTTTTTATATGCATAGCCAAAGATAGTGAATCTGCTACAGTGCACCTACAGAAGGAACAGCTCATTAACATACATACGTGTTTATTGTCTGGGCAAACAATACAAAAGGATGGGAAGAATAGGGAGCCGAGATGAAAGGCAGCAACTGCTTGAGACTAACACCATCACTTCAGACTAGGGCTGGGTGGAGGGTATAGACAGGATTGGTTTGCCATGATTCCCATCCTTTTTTCTAGCTCCAAGGAAGGGAAGAACTGAGGATCAGGGTTAGAAAAGAAAGGTTCTTATTCCCAGAGAAGTATCACATCCCCTCCACCACAAACCATATGGCCCTTTGGAAAAGGGGAGAACTGGAAGGGGTGTCAGTATCCATCTGTGATTTTCCAGTCTCAGTGCATACTGCTTTAGTGAGGATGGAAGATCCAGACAAGGCAAGAAAAATATTTACTTAAACACTTGAAAACATTTGTATTGGAAGTCTGTGGGACTTTATGCACTTGCAACCGGGAGCTGTGGTTACAAACTTACCATGACAGGGCATCCTGCGTGTGAGAGCGGGGAGGTAACCAAAGGTGGTGTTTGTTCAGACACTTTTGAAGACCTGCCATCTTCCTGCAGTATTGCTGCTCTACGCAACTCACTGTCACAAAGAACACTAAAACCAGCACTGGTTGTGCAGATTTTGATCTAGTCTCTCTGTAGGCCAGGACCAGTGCTTTGCTGTAGTCCACTGCTGATGTTCTGACCACTTTTGTCTGTTCTGGGCTGATGTATCTAACCAAAGCACAGGCCAGCCCCAAGGGCCAGTTGTGTCAGTTGCAGGTAGCTAGTCTTCTGTCAGGAGGACAGTCACAGATATTTGGGCTTCAGGTACTGCATCACTGCATTGAGTGATGAGCAGCCTATGCCTATGGACCTATGTGGATGCTTGCATCTCTTCGGGTCTCTCTTGGCCCACGAGTAGGATCCTCTGAGAGAAGAGAGCCTCTTCCACTCCTTGCACACGCTCTGTATCCCAGCAGCTCAAATCACGTGTCTTTAGATGTTTTTGTGTCATTTGTCTCCCCTCCCATTAATTTTCTTCTGTTCCTGCTCTTCTGCCCCAGACTGTCATTGGTGTGCACAATGCTGCCCCAGAGCCCAGAAGCGCTGTAGAAGCAGATCAGACCCCTGTCGTTCTCAATCTCTCTTGTTCACAACTCTCATGACATTCTCAAAGTTTCTTCCCCTCCTTTCTGGATTCTTGCTTTCCTCCTTCCTCTTATTTTCCCTTTATTTGTGTCCCAATTGCCAAAACTGCTATACTGCAGCACTTCCTGGAGCCTTGGTTCTGTATGAACACTCGTGATCTGTGGCTTATGTTCATGTGGCTTGATCTCCGAGCACTCGGTGTGCTCCTCTCATGCTTTTCCATCACGCTTCTGAATCCAGACAGGTTCTCTGTCTCCTTTGGGGACACTACATTGGTTTTGAAGTTGTCTCTAATTAAACTCTGGCTTTGAAACCAGTCTGTCCTCTGTTTTCTGCTCTTCCAAACAGTTCTGTTCAAAGAATAGTGCCAGCCTCCCACTTTTAGCAGCACAATTCCTCATTATGCCCATGTTTTTCTGCATGAATATTTTTGGGGGAGGGTGTCGTTTTTTACTTTGATTCATATTAAGTGTCTAAATGAGGAGTAATGTTACAGGATCTATTGCAGAAAACAGATCAATTTCTACAGATTACTGAGGTTTCTTGAGTGCACATTACAAATATGGTTGCACTCTTTTATTGTTTTTCAGCAAGTTAATTTAGCCTTTTGCATATGCAGATTTCTGTATTTGATAGATAATTATGTAGAAGATTTATTTTTATGCTATCAAGCAGTGAAGATGAACAAATATCTTATGACCAGTTTTGAGCATTGCTTGAGTATTGCATTGCTGTTAATTACTGCAAGAAGGTTCCAGGAAAGTGCTTACATAAGGCAGGTTAGAATGAGCTGTAGGAAAAGAGAAGAAAAAGGAAGGCCATAGAAATGGAACTAAATCATGACTGCATGGTGGTTTTCCCTCTTCTGAACACCAGTGAAATAAGTATCTTCTAGCCATGGCTTATAAACTGCAGGACAAGGTTGTATCAAAGTGGTAGTAGGATTTTGAAGGGTTTCCATGGTAGAAGGGGAGAGAAGACTTTTAGTTGTTTTCTTTCCAGACTTTTTCACCGTGTGCTTTTTTATTTTTAAAATAGCTTGGCTTTCTGTAAGGAAAGTTTAATTTTTTTTCCATTAACCAAACTCCATTGAAAAAACAGCTTTTATCATTAATTATATGTAAATAAGATCATGGTTTGTGGTGACTGTGATATTACAAATACCTTCACTTATTATTTAAACTGCTCTTGGTATTTTTATTTTAAATGGAGGAAAATCAGAAAATAGTGATTTTTTTTTAAAAAATCTTTTTTTTACATTCCAACTGGATTGATGGGATTTAGAGATGTGTAATACATTGTACAAAAAAAAAAAAATCATTCTCTTTCCAGGTCTTAATATAGCTCCATGGCTAGAGATGCTGATTTCTTACATGGAATTACATGCAGTAATGTGGCCTGCAATAGATTTGATCATTAGAATCAGAGTATTTTATGCTTTTGCTATATTTTAACAGATCAGACAAACTCGCCCTATATTCTGTCAAAAATTCTTCACAGTCAGAGCTCATTGCTGGAACTATTTTTGTCTGGAAGTAATTTGCACAAAAGTGGAGAACTAAAAAAAAACAGACTTTGCTGAAAAGATCCAGAAAAGCTTTGCTTCTGGCCAAAGCTGCAAACACGCAAAGTTTCAAGCCAAAATAAGTCTGTTTGAGGCATTTAGAGGAAAGCATGGGAAGAGAGAGCTTCTGGTAATACCAGCAGCATTCCACTAGGTTCAGTAAGGGTTTTATCTGAATCGTGGCCAGGCATTTTTGTATGGTGGCACCACAGCTACAAGCCAGACCTACTCCCTCTTGCTGGAGGTAAAACTTGTGAAGCAAGGCCAGCTATAATCTTTCACCAGCAGTCTTCCTTCTACATGCTTTTCTAATTTCTCTGCACTGTAAGTGGAGCATTCAGGATCTGAAGCCAATGCAGGTCATCACCCATGTGATTCCACAGCCAGGCAGCTAGTTTCTGGTTCGTCTAGGAAGTGCACATTGAAATGGAAAGAGCTGTGCTGTCCTGCTGTGCTGTGGAGAGTTTTATCATTTTTCCAGGTCTCACAAGGGTGCTGCGTGCTGGCTAAATCTTTCCAGAATTAAGGGATTGTTGATACTGACAGGCATCTCTGTAGATCATCAGGTCCAATCCTCTGCTCAAAGCAGGGTCATATAGAGCAGTTTTTCTAGGCCTGAAGTCTGGTCGGGTTCAGAGTATGAGCAAAGATGAAGACTCCAGAGTCTCTCTGCACAACCAATTCCAGTGTGTAACCACTAAAGGTGCTTTTTCCTGTGTTTAGATGGGATTTCCTGTATGTCAGTTTGTGTTCATTTCCCTGTATCCTTTCATGGGACTCCACTGAGAAAAGTTCTGCTCCATCTATTTTGCGACCTTCTATCAGGTATTTATGCATCAGTTATACCTCTATAGCCTTCTGTTGTCCAGCCTGAACAGCCTCAACCTCTTCTCATATGACATATGCTCCAGTTGTTCATTATCTTTGTGGCCCTTTGCTACACTCTCTGCAGAATGTCCACATCTCTTCAGAACTGGGGATCTCAGAGCTAGGCACAGGACCCAGATGTATATCACCAGGGCTGAGGAGCAGGGAAGAATCACCTCCCTCAATCTGCTGGCCTATATGACTGGTCTGTTTGAATGTTCCTGATCCTTCTCTGCATATAGTGAACTCTGGACTTTAGTCATAGGAACCTGAGATTCCTGAAGGCTGGTTTAACCACTAGAGAAAGTAACAAGGGCATTAAGAACTTGGGCTTTTTTATATTCATTTTCATCAGATCTCCTGCCCCCTTAAGCACTTGGATGATACTTATCTAGTCAGTGGAAGCATTCCTTGTTTCCCTTGACGTTTCTAAGCAGATTAAACTTTAGGTGAGCTTTTCTTCAGCATGCTCATTTTATTCTAGGGAATAGCACAGCTTGTTTTCTTTAGCTTACTTACAATTTCTGTTGAAGGGGCTAAAGAATGAAAAAAAAAGTGTTGTGTTTTGGGTTTTTTTTATGTATGAGGAAGCATATTTACTAGGATGAGATCTTGACTTTATTATGACACAGGCAAGGCCTCTGGTGAAGCCAGAGTTTCTAGGAACCAACTTTAAATTCCATCTAGTCTCTCCTGCCTCTTTGAACAGTTGAGAAACTCCAGAAGTGCCAGTTCATTAATAAGAAGTACAGAGGGATCTAAAATACCTTGTATCCCTGTGGAAGAAATTAGTGACTTCAGTGAGAGATGCTGGCTGATTTGACAACCTCAGAAGTTGGTCCCCTTAATCTTGTAAACACTGGAAAATTCCTTTTTGTCTCAGAGCTAATTTTTTTGTTGTTGCTCCTGAAAAAAACATAATTCTGAGGCTTCAAAGTATAGTGGATGTTGGCCAGCCACCATTAACACAAGGAAAAGAAGGATGACATTGAGAACTTTTTCAGCTACTATTTCTTCTGATTACTAAAGGAAATAACAAATGTGTTTGTTTAGCATTAGTCAAACTGTATGGATTCAAACCTCCAGGGACCGACTGGTTTTTTTCCCAGTCTTTATTCCTCACCCCCCACTGAGACCTCCCTGAAAAATTTTTTTGAGCAGACTGATGATCGATATCTGAATTAGCAATCCAGCTAGCAGCTCCAGATCTGAGTCATCTTCCTCCCAGTAACTAATTCAGCTGATACTAAACTAAAACTGGCTTTCAGATGGTTGATGCAACCCAACAAAAAGCAGAAGGATTTGGACATCGCTGTAGAAGCAAAATTGACCCTGCCTGAGCTGAAGATGGATGTGTAACCTTTAGTCTCAGCCACCTGGTCAACGAAAAGAGAGAGCATGCTACTGCCAGTGCTTACCTCAGAGTCTGCTGTGGTCCACCAAATGGCTTCCTGCAACTTCTCTAAGTTTTAAAGGCAGTCCTCAAGATGTAAGAGACTAGTCAGTTATGTGTCAGCTTGCATGCCCAGTGCATTGGATTCACAGACATGTCTGATGCCCTTTCCCTTATGTCATGAAAGATACAAAAAAAAAAGGAAAAGAATAGTTTTCCAGGGGAAAGTGAAATGTGCTGAGTCTGAATGGTGTGTTAGGTGGTAATGTTTCCAGGTAGAGCTGTTCACTGTTACTTTTTGAAATTTGCTGCCCCGTCTGGTATTCTTGGATGGGAAATTAGGCAAGAGGAACAACTTTTATTTTCTCTGGGTAAGAAAAGATTAGAGAAAGGAGCTGAGGACCTGTCAGCAGTGGGTGTAAAAAATAGTCAACAGTGCTGAGCCCAGGATGTCTCTGTCCAGCTTGTGTAGGTGTTTATATCTGTAAAACAAAACCAAACAAAAACCTACCGTGGAAATGTGAAAGTTGCTCAGGTGAATGGGATAACACTTTGAAATTCAGTGAGAATTCAGAACCCAGCATGGAAACTTTGTACCTACCATCAGTATATTTGGGACTGGAGATGAGTGTGCGCAGGCAATGTAAATTTATTTATGCCTTACATAAAAGATTGTAAATGTGTAATCAGAAAGTTCATGAAAAGTTCCTAAGAAGCTGAATCTTCATAGATCCTGGAAGAGGACAAAAATAAAAAAAGGGGGAAAGAGGAAGTGGGAGAAAATAATGTAGTGATGAAAAAGATTTAAAGAAACAGATTAAATTAGTTTTGTGGGGCCACCTCACTTCTCCCTGGACACAAAGGGCTTGCTGATTGCCTGCTTGCTTCTATCCCTGGAATGCAGCATTATTTTAGCTTCCTCATGTAGGAGGAAAGGTTGAGTGCCTGAAGGTGTGCCTGTACCTCTGTAATCTGAGAACACGATACAACCCAGCAGCTTTGAGAGTGTTTTCCTTAGCAGCCTCTTTGAGTCTGCAGAATGCTAATGACAGGGTCTATTAGAACAACAACCCCCAAAGGGGATAGATAATGTTGTGTGGAGGCAGGACCCACATCCAAAGCCCCAGGGTTCACATGAAGGGCACTGCTCTTGACATCTCTTGACACGTGAAATGAAGAAAGCTTTGCATTTCTGCATTAGAGGCGGTTCTGTTCAAAGGCTCTGTTCCACCATATTAGTGCAACTGTCAAAATCAGCCAGGCCAAAAAACTCTGCTGTTTCTGCTCAAGTACTGACAGTCAGGTTGCCATCAGGCTGGTTATCAGTGCTGGGCTTACCCATTGCTACCTTTACTGTGCAGCAATAGCAGAAAAACTTTTGTCATGTAAGGTGTGTTTTAAGCTAGTGGGATTTAAAGTCCTTCATAGTTTCTTTTATGGAAAGGAAGCAGTTGTGCAGATCGAATGGCAGGGGTGGCTATGAGTACTGTAGCTCTGACATGACACTGATAATTCTTTCCCTTACTGGTAACATAGCCACCTACATGAAGGTTTGCTTGCCTAATGAGCCAAAGGCTTTAGCAGTGGAAAGCTCTCAGTAAATGCCAGCACAGATGGAGCCCCATTGGGCTGCCTGAAGATAAGCTTTTCTCTTAACTCAGTTTTTACAAAATAAGAGATATGGGGTTGTGAACTTTTCTTTTATGTTAACTTTTCCATAAATTTGGCCTTATAATTAGTGAAAAACTTTCTTCTAGCTTCAGTTTTTGGAGGAGGTTATCAGGAGGTTTGACTTTGCCCAAGGGTAAAAATGGGAAACCTTAGGACCAAAAATACTCAGGTCTTACATTTAATAGACCTCATTGTTAGTGGAGCCTGGTAGATAAAAAGTACCTTCCTGTCTTTCACAAGAAAATTCCTTAATTTTGGCTCATGCAGGCTAACTTCAGGTGTTCATTTTCCATGCTATTAGGCCATTTTTCCCATGTTGTGCAAGGCCTTCATCATCAACTATTTTGAGAATTGTATAGGTGAGTTAATTAGCAAAGCACATCACTTTTGAAGAAATGGAAATTGGTTTTTTTTTTTTTTTTTTTTTTTTTTTTTTGTCCTGGGTGAATGCAGGCTTGAGTCTCTTTAGAGACTTCTTTAAGTCTGTTCATGTCTAGTACAAGTTCATGCCCGTTCCACAGTCGTGCCCACCAGATTTTCCCCTTTGGTTTGAAAGTTGTGAAGTATAATCCACTAATTCTGAATAAAAAACCCCAATGATTTTCACGAAATCGTGTCTTTTGAAGACAGACCCTTGTCATAGCCTAAGTGGAGTAAATCCTCAGGTTCAATGTTTATGGAGCAGTATTTCATCTATATTTCTTGTTGGAGGTAATTACAGGAAGGATTACATTTGGAAGTTTGCAGTCTCCTGCACTTAATGAGAATTTGGGAAATCTTTAAGTTGACTTACAGTACCACTAGAGGCGTCTCACCCCTTCAATTTTTGTCATTTCCTTCTGCCTGCAGCACTAAATCTGCTAAGAGTATCATGCTCTTGGTTCTTTGGTTATATTCTGGTACCCAGACTTTTCAAGACTTGGAAATACCATAGAAGTAAGACTTTACTAGATCTACTGTTACATGTTTAACATTTGATAAATTGTTTTAAGTTCAATGGCAAATTTGGAATTCCAGCCACTGTATGACTGACCTCTGTTTTCCTATATTGCTTGGGTTATCTAGTGTATCTGCACAAAATTTCCTCCTCATTCTGGGAGAAGTGAAGTGCAAGCTCTCTATACCTCGGTGAACAGTGCTTGTGCTTGAAAATAGCATTTTCCTCTTGAGAAGTGCGTACAGAAGGCAAAGGTCTGAAGGAAACTCATTTGTAACTAAGTTGACTACATCACCTGCTTTCCTTCTTTTGCTTTGAATCATATTAAATATTCTGTCTAACTTTTTTTACTCTGTAATTTTACTAACTGGATTAAAATTACTCCATCTTCTGCATCCCAACATGGACTTAAAAAGCGTTACCTGTGTGTATGTGAGAGACTAAGTGATGAAGAATGGTAGGAGATGTTCATTGCCACAGGCATTTCCCAGAAGTTGCTAAATAACTGTGAGATCTGTACTTCTAAAACATTCTTTGTTTCAGTGATCCACAGAAGCTTTGGCACCAAAGGTCCATTTCAGCACTCCAGATAAACATCGAG
Organism: Pachyramphus minor; assembly: GCA_013397135.1. Classification (NCBI taxonomy): domain Eukaryota; kingdom Metazoa; phylum Chordata; class Aves; order Passeriformes; family Tyrannidae; genus Pachyramphus; species Pachyramphus minor. The sequence continues at coordinate 119,785 of VYXB01010753.1, read as the reverse complement.
CTGTATGATGCCCACAGTGGCTAGAATAGTTTGTGCCATTTTGCGGTTGCACTGTTATAAACATGCACTATAGTTGTTCCCACCACATCTTGGAGGTCAGCACTCCAGATCAGGTTTCCTAACAAACAGTTTTGTGTCTTTACATGCATGTCCAGTGATTCATTGTCTTGGGATGTTTGTAAATAGTAAGGTCCTGACATGTTTCTGGGGCAGATGGGAAATGCTGTCTTTCTACTAATGAAAACAGAATTATGTATGCTTGTGGGTTTTCCTTTTACATGACTCTAAGAGAAGGTCAAAGAACTTTGTTTATCTGCTTGGAATAGTGAATTTTGTTGAAATTCAGAGAGGAACATAATTTTGATCAGTCTTACAGACTTGGTTTCTATGAAAACTAGAATTTAGAAACAGAAACAGAAACAAACCATTTCAGTTTTGTAATACTTCCTTGTTCCTTTCCTTAGATGCAGAAAATTATCAGCCTCACAATGGCATAAATTGTGAGCAGAGGTTCAGGAACCTCTACTGAAACCCACAGTCCTGGCGTGGTTATCTAGACAAAAGCACCTGGGCAAGCACTGGCAGTAAAAAGCTGCAAGCAGGAGATATAGGGTTCAGGGCACTAGTAATAGCCTGTGTTCGACAAGGTTATGTATTGCTACTGAGGAAGGTCAGGAGTGCACAATGCGTGTCTGAATGCGTGGCCAAGTCTGTAAGTGTGTGCTAGTCAAACAGCATTGTTCTTCAGGCATATTGCCTGATTGTGGTCCCTGCATGCCATCTCCTTTCAGTGCAGATTAAAGGCTGGGGTCTTATTTACTCTCCAGTAGAGTGCATGGCTGAGCTGGTGCACACAACAGCTTCTTAGTTTCTCTTTGAGCTTGAACACAGAAGAATAGAGATTCATGGCCCCCCACCCCCTGCCAGAGTAAATTGACCTCTTGAGGCATCTCTTCACCTGGTGGTGTAAGGATAATGCAGGGCTGTGTACAGAAAGAAAAGCGCAGGATTTCTGATGGGACAGAGCCCAGGGTTTTTCTTTTGGGAGGCATTCAAGTGTGTGAGGCTAAAATAGAAAACAGGTGAAAGAGGCTTACTCCCTGTCATGTGACATTCATCTAAGTCTCCCTTGCAGCAATAGCTGCTTGTTCTCAAACCTTGGAGAGTGAATCTTTCTCATGTTTCTTACTGTTGTTTTTGGCTATCTGATCTCTTTTTGTGATGCTCCCTAGAAAAGAGGCAGAAGTCCTGGCTCTAGAGAGGCCTTTCATGGGGTCTTGTACCTCAGTCCCTCACCTTTCTGCCTGTTTTAATTTTGCATCTCATTTGGTTGAACCTATAGATCCTCTGGGCCCTGGACAAGCTCTGTCTCATGGAGCACGTGTCGCCCACCTTTTGGATAGCAAATACTGTGTCTCCTAACCCTTTTATGTACCTAACCTGAGTGGCTCCTGATTGATCATATCCTGTGAACAACGTAATATCACATGTTTGTATTTGTATGCATCTGTTTTACACATATTTATTTATTTGGTCAGTTCTCTTTTGCACAATATTAGCTCATCATTTTTCTTTCACATGCAGTCATACTTCATTGCCTTGGCAACAATGAGCAAAGGCACTCTCTGAAGGTATGTACACATGACTGTGATAAAAAGATGTTCTTATCACTGCAGTAAATTAAGAAGAAAGAGCCCAACTTCAGGAAATCACTCAAGCAGGCTGACTGATTAAAATGGGATTCATCCATGTGCTACAGTAATTTTCTACATACCAGTCTAAATCACTGCTCTGAGCAAAGGTGACCGAAGGTTGATAAGGGGGTAGTGTGTTTAATGGTGTGATGTTTGCAACTATTCAGTAGCTCACTCTTGAAACGCATGAGACTGTAAGCTTTTAAACCAGCTTGAGGGAAATTATTTTAACACCATAGATTGCCCCATAGATTGCTTATCTTTATGCCTTGTCCCTTTCCTCTTGAAGGACTTGGATTAGGAAAATATGAGTTCAGAGCCTTGACACTGCTTTTCATTTCTGAACATGGGACTCAATTCTTCCTTCAGTGCCTGCATGATATGAATACCTAGCCTGAAACTGCAATATACACTGCAATAGAGGGGCATTTCTCTAAAAGTCTTTCCTACCTCACTGGCAGTTACAAGGGACAGATCACCTTTTGGAAGCCACCACTTCCTCTGCTGTGTGGAGGATGAGTTATTCCCTCTCCCCTTCCTTCTGCACACACCTCTCCTCTGTGTTAAAGGTGAGAGAGAGAAACTAGGTCTGGCATCTTATATACCTTGTGTTTGCTTTCCAGTGGCTAATTTTACCCAATTACAATATTTGATTACTCTCATTACTGTTCTCTGTTGCATCTGGTCTTTTTGCTGATGTGAGGAAATTCTCTGTTAGCTATACGTGGGGCTGAACCATCAGCAAGCAACAGATTGCAACAGCAGTAGGTTAGGTCCACATAATAGCACATCAGCTTTAGTTCTTCTGAAGGCAAAATATAAGCTGAGGAGCTGGGGAAAAAAATCCAGTTACTAGGTGAGAAACATGGTACCCAATGGATGTGCATTCATTTGAGCTAGATCAGTTGGCAGTCTTCAGTTCTGGAGGAAAGCTCATCTTCATAAAAGTCTGTGCTCACCATCCAACTGTCATGCCTGAAGCTGGTAGTTCATGAGCACTTTGCTGTTGTGGTGTGAGAAAGTGGAATTTTGTGCTCCACTCTGGAGTGAAAAGTCCTGAATCCATTATATTTAGTTTCCCAATAATCTCACCACTCTTGGAAGTCTCTTTCTGACTTCTTGCTTTCCCTGGCTACTAAAATAATTCTTCTGGTTTTATTGCCATGTATTTATGAATAATCTAAGCAGAAAACAGTTTTTCTGAAGTAACTTGTCAAGTTTAGCACTACTTACCTCTACAGAAGCAAGGGATCACTCTAATAGGTAACTTGCTCAAGGCTAATTTTAATTAATGCAGGCTGTTAAATGAAAAAATGTTTCACGAAAGCTAGATCTGTGAGGAACTGTGCAAGGCCTTTGTTCTCCATCTGCTTCTCAGCAGCCTGGTCTGATGAGGTGTTAAAGTGATGGTGGAAGACGTTCTGTGTGCAGAGCATATAGTCCTTACGGAATAACTTCTGCACCCTTTGAGTGGTCATGTGTTCACTGTGATTCCAAGTTATGGTCTTGCTAGCCACCACATCTCTCTGAAAATGGAGTAGAGATGTAAATCACTGAATTAGGGCAGAACTATCTAAATACGTCCAAGACTTTTGTCAGCACGACTGAAGTCAAGTTCCTGACCCCAGTGGCATATACAGAAGGAATGAAAGGGGTTGACCTAAGTCATTGGCTTTCAGAGTTATTTTCTGTTCTCTGCAGCTGGATGGTTCTTAATCATTTGAAAATTGTTAGTGATATCTGAACAACAGCTGGAGAGTGCTGAAATGTGGCCATATTCTGACTGTTTTTGCATCACCACCAGTTGTAGACTCGGTGCTGCTATTGAACAGTGGTGTCAGAACTTTATTGCTCGTTCTCACAGTCTAATCCACAATGGCCTGATAATCACAGAATCATAGAATCAATTAGGCTGGAAAACCACCATGTCAACCAGACCACAGCATGAAGTGCCATGTCCAGAATTTCCTTAAACACCTCCAGGAATCGTGACTCAACCACCTCCCTGGACAGCCCATGATGCAATAACCTGTGGAACCAGAGGATTTGCAATCACATCTGCATTCTAGAAAGGCAGAATGTAGTAATTGAAGTGACCTTGGGAAAGTTCAGCAATCACTCATTAGAGATCCTGTGTTTCTGGTCCGTGCTGGTGGGGAGTGATAAAGCCCTGCCTCCCCTGAGTGTGGCACACCTCCTGAGGAAGGACGTTGTTGTTCTTTTCCTTCTTTATGTGTGCTTGTTGAGTTCTGATGTAATTTTTCTTTTAACTGCAGGTCACTTCATGGGCAACAACACAGTGATTGATGTTTTGAGGAGAGAAGGGTACGAGGTAGAACACACTCCAGCTGGACAAGCCATCAACAAGTAATGCATGCTTTCACTTAGCTGAGCAGCCATTGAAGGCTGGGTTTGTAAACAATCATGAAGAAGTAGTGGCAGATGGAACTATACCTAAGAGTGAGCTAGGCTCCTTCTCTCCTTCCCAGAAGTTTGCTTTTCTCTTCCATGAGCCAGTTTGGAAAAAAGATTTTGTTTACTTTTCTTTTTTTGTGGTTTGTTTGGGTTATTTTTGGTTTTGTGTTTGTTGGGGGGTTTTAAAATGAAATTACATTTCCTCCTCTCTAAGTTTTGACTCTTAAATGAAAAGCACAGACTATGCATGCTTGGTTCATCAGATCTGGATGCTGTCTCATACCACACAGGGCTTCCAGGCTTCTCCTTCCTCCCTTTTATGTGTTTGACTGCCCTGCCTTTTACTCTCCTTCTTTTACACCACTATTTTTCATTCTTTCTGATTAGTCTCTCTCAGCCTGGAATCTGATTACCCAGAGTCTACCCAGTCTCTTTGCAAGCTGTACTCATGACTGATTGCTCTCATGACTCCTGCTCTCTTCTTCATTTTTAAGCCAAGGTACTTGTTGTTCTGGTTCATCCTGCAGCTGTCCTTTGGGATATACCCTTACTGCCTCTTTTATCTCTCACTGGATGCTTTTATCCATCTCCATGGTTTCAGTAACTACAGATGCCAGATAATTTCCTCCTCCACTCTCTGCTGAGAATTACATGTGCTTTTGAGTCACCTCTTCCTGGAATTCTTGCCACCGGCTTAGGATCTGCAATCCTTGTCTCCCCCTTCTCCAGACTCTTACCAACTATGTGTCTGTCAGATATGCCCACTCCTCCTTATAGTCACAGCTAAAAGACAACAATGGAGAAAATGTTTGGTCCTAATTACAGCACTGTTTTCTTTTTATCTTCTGTGCCAAGCATGCTGTTCGTCTCCATTTACATCTCTGTTCCTCCTCCCCCACATTCCTGATATGATGCTCTCGGGCAGGACTATCAGCTTCTGTGCAGAGAGCACAGAGAAGAGTCTTGGTCTGTGACAAGGGCTTCACAGATGTGGAACAAAATAATAGATGTTTTCCTCATACTTCCGTTACTTCACCTCTCCCTTTACAGCACTTTTGCTGCTGTCTAAAACCACAAGATTCAAACTCTGGCAGATGATGTTTTTGTGATGATTCTTGACATGGACATATATCATTAACTGCGCTGAAAAAAACTGAGCCAAGACTTATCCCCATCAGTATATGAATGGCAGCCTCTAGCCCTGTTGCCACCAATGGGCAGGTGGTCTGATAAGGAGAAGGCCCCTGTGCTTAAGTACAAGATTTAATGACTCTGTAACACTTGAGTCATGCTAGAAAATCCAGTGTATCGTTGTTTGAAGGATTTATTTAAAAAACCAACAAAACAAACAAAAAACCAAACAGCTTGCACTGATATTTTCAGGTAGGTTTCCTCACTTTTAGCTTAGGTATTCCTAAAACTGGTTGTAGCAACTTCTTAAAGCTTAAAGAAAGAGAGCTTAATAGGTAGTTCAGAATAAACAAGACCTGATACTGTTCTGTAAAGATGGGGCTGTAATGAAATCGAAGGCAGACAACTGTGGAAAGGAGGGATAGATTTTCACTCGTCAGGGAGTTCAGCATCAAGAATACTTGAGGTAGCTGGACACCCAATTCTCTGACCACATCATGGGAGTTCATTGTCCAGCCAGTGACTCTTGTGCCTTTGAAAGTCCTCAGTTTGGCATGAGTTGCACCTTAAACCTCTCATTGGAACTACTGGACAGAACATCTTTCCTGGAGTCTTGATACTAAAGCTGACTGAATAACCTAAAGCAGATGGCATTTCACTGTTAACATTTCTGGGTGTCTTGGAAACATATGTAAAAATATGAAATATGTTTCAAGAAAAAGGAAAAGAGTATATGAGGTGGCGGAAAGACCTGTGGCAAGCGTGTGTCAGAGTCCTGGGAAGTGGATGGAGGATTTCCCTTGATTGCTATCCTGGGCTTGTTTAAGGAGAAAATAACAGGGCAGTCTGTGACAGTAAACCCAGTCTAGCCCACATAAATGTGGAACCATATGCAGCTATTTTCCTAGATAGCAGTGCTGCACACAATCCAGACAGTGCCTGTGGACTATTTAACTGTAAAAAATTGAGAGAGGAAAAAAATGTAAAGTGGTTGAACTGAGACAGAGAATTCAAGTGACTGTTCTGATGTTGGATATAGTGGGGCTGAGAGGTTCTAAAACCCAAGAAGGAGGAAGTCTGCAATTTTCTCCCTTACCTGCAACATGACATTGTGCAGTAGCAGCGCAGTCTGCTGCTTCCTGTGTTCTGGCTAAACAAAAAGTCCTTTGTGAGGTATCTTGTAGATGTCTGTGTGTAGGAATCAAGAAAGATACAGGATTGTTATGCTTGTTTTCCTGTAGCAGGAAAATAACTGGGTGCAGTTACCCAGTTTCACCTTTAGACAGGGCTGCCTGAGGTGTGCTGCCCATTTGCAGGGGAAATGGGATGGGATGAATGTCCCTAGTGGAGGCAGAAGGGTTCCTTCTCCCTGCTGTCTCCAAAGCAAGGAAGGTAAAAGACGTTCTCCAACCAGGCAGCAGTGCAAAGGACAGTTTATAAATGGTACCAGAAGTTCAGTTAAGCTCCTTCTGGTTTTAAATGTTCCTGACTTTAGAATGCATTTGTATGTTGTAAAACAGTCATCACAATCACAGCCATAATTAAGGTGCTTCCTGACTCCTGCCTTAGCTGCTGTGCTGGGAGAGGGAAGTAGCCTGGGGGAAGAAGGACATGCTTTTGCATCTGTGTGCCTTTTCCAGTGGTTGCTTAGTCAGTCCCCGGAAGAGCTGCCTTCAGGAAGCGTTGCAAAGGAGATTATGTATTGCAAAGGAATGGGTGTCTATTAATAGTGTCAGAGGCCATACGTTTCACAACAACTGGCTGGCCATGCCGGATGAAGGTCATCCTGTACCTGTATCAGTGGCTGAGCTCCAGCATGATACGTCCATGAGTTCTGTAGGGAAGGCTGCAGGCAGCATGGCACTCAGGGGAGCAGGGGTGCCCACTCTTCTCCCTGCTGTGAGTTAGAGAATTAAGGAACAAGCACAGTGAAGAGAAGATGGGGAAAAGGGAATCACAGGCAGAGGGCCTTCAAGCAGATCAAATGAGGTGACTGGAGACAGCTAGTGGGGGATCACTCTGTAAGGTGGAGTTAAAGTGAAGGTGATGTGAGGCAGCTGAGGAGAGCTAAAGGGTTGTGATAGTTTAGACGTGTGATTGTTCAGTATGACAATCACAACAATTTAAAAGAGATTGATAGCCTAAAGCCCATTCTGCTTCAGTCTCTGTCAAATAAACTTCACCATGTGATCAGTCTGTGATTTTCCTTGCAGGAAATAAGACAAATTCTCTTTGTTTTCCATCTACTCTCACTTTTATGTTTCAGTTCACAACTTTATTTCTCCTTCACCAGGAAAGACTTTTTTAATTCATCATCAAATAAGTGTGCACTTATTGATGGGCTAATGTGAAAACTGCAACCATGCCAAAACATGTCCCTTCTGGACCTCCTCTTTTTCATGCCACTGGAAGCTGAAAAGAGAACATAGTTCTGAAAAGATTTCAGTAATTAAAGCCGTGTTTCTTCCCAGTGGTCTGTGGTTTTGTTGTGGTTTAACTCCAGCCAGCAGCCAAGCCCCACACAGCCACTCGGTCACTCCCTCACCAGTGGGATTGGGGAGAGAAGTGGAAGGGCAAAAGCCGGAGAACTTGTGGGTTGAGATAAAGGCGGTTTAATGAGGAAAGCAAAAGCCACAGACGCAAGCAAAGCAAAACATGGAATTAATTCACTGCTTCCCAGGTGCAGGCAGGTGTTCAGCCATCTCCAGAAAAGCAGGCCCTCAACACATGTAACAATTATTCAGGAAGACAAACACCATCACTCCAAATGTGCCCCCTTCTTCCTTCTTCCCTATAGCTTTATATACTGATCATGATTTCATATGGTATGGAACATCGCTTTCCTCAGTTTGGGTCATCTGTCCCAGCTGTGTCTCCTCCCAACCTCCCTCTCAGCATGGCAGCATGAAAAGCAGAAAAGGCCCTGGCTCTGTGTTAGCCCCACCCAGCAACAACAAAAACATCCCAGTGTTCAGGACAAATCCAGTACATAACTCTATATTAGCCATTAGGAAGAAACTTATCTCTACCCCAACTGAAACCAGCGCAGGTTTTCTGTTACCATGCTGAATTTCAGCCCAAGCCAGTCTCCAATTTAATCTCGCTGCAGAAGACTGTTGGATTTCTTCTCTTCTCTTTATGTAGCCATAAAGATCATTCAGGTATTCCCGTTGGGTTCTCTGTGCACTCAGAGTAGATTGAGCTTGTGGGTTTGCCCAAGATGCTCATAAAGAAGAGGGCAAATTGCTTTGTTCCAAACAGTGAGAAGTGTGGACCAGCAAAGCCATGAGTGAATAGGACACTGCAGACTGCTGCCTTGGAGTATGGAGTTGTTTGCTCTAAGTATAAAGAAACAGAGCTCCAGTAATCAGGATGAAGCTGATTGTTGACTTTTTTAATTTATCACCTTTGCAGGAAGCTGGGTAACCACAACTCTTAGAGTTTTTTCTGGGGGCTCAACTGCGTGGTCCTTTGGGTTTCCAAGATTTGCTTTGTAAGAGAATTTGTACATGCACAGAGTATCAGTGCAGTGATACTTGCTGGAGCTTCTTTGAAATTCCAAATAATGCTGCCACCCTAATTCAGGATCTGGTCAGCTGTAAGGCTGAAGGCCTTTCGCTCCCTCTTTACTTGCTGTGAATATGTGCAAAGTTCACTTCTGCTTATGAGAGAGATACAATTGGTCAGTTTCCTCCCCTCCATGAGGACCTCCATATTTGTCTTTATAACCCTAAAAAGACCACCACTTCATACCCCTTGATGTGCTTTATCTGAGTGTCAGGACAGCATTACGTCCTTTTGCAGATCAACACTAGAAGTCAATGCCACAACAGTGTGTTGAGCCCTGATCTCTTATGTGTCAGACATGTCCTGGACGTTTTGCAAAGGTTATGCATTCACTGCTTTGTACCATCTGGCTTCATGAAAGAGAAAATGAGAAGAGAGTGAACTTGATGCTACGAAAACTAATCTGTTTTCAATTACTGCAGACTAGACAGCCCAAAGGATTGCTTAATCATAGAATATTAAGGTTTGAAAGGGGCCTGAAAGATCATCTAGTCCCAAGTTCCCTGCCATGCGCAGGGACACCTCCCACTAGACAATATTGCTAAAAGACTTGTCCAGCCTGACCTTGAATGCTGACAAAGGTGGGGCACCAACAGTCTCCCTGGGTAACCTACTCCAGTATCTCATCACCCTCACAGTAAAGAATTTCTTCCTAATATTTTATTTCTTCCTAAATTTCTTCCTAAATTTTACCTTTTTCAGTTTGTACCCATTACTGCTTGTCCTATCAGTTCCTGACAAAGGGTCCCTCTGTGATTCCCTCTAGGCCTCTTCAGATGCTGGAAGGTTGCTATGAGGGCTCTATGCAACCTTCTCTTCTCCAGGCTGAACAGCCCCAATTTTCTCAGCTTGTGTCCATAGGAGGGGTGCTCCAGTCTGCTTAGCAAATTCATGGCCCTCTCTGGACTTGCTCCAGCAGTTCCATGTCCTTCTTATGTTCGGGACACCAGAACTGCATGACGTCCAGGGACTGGAACACAAGACCTATGGGGAGAGGCTGAGAGAGCTGGGGTTGTTTAGTCTGGAGAAGAGGAGGCTTAGAGGTGACCTCATCACTCTCTATAACTACCTGAAGGGAAGTTATAGCCAAGTGGGGATTGGTTTCTTCTCCCAGGCAGTCAGCAATAGGACAAGGGGACATGGGCTTAAGCTCTGCCAGGGGAAATTTAGGCTGGATATTAGAAAGAAATTCTTTACAGAGAGTGGTCAGGCATTGGAATGGCCTGCCCAGGGAGGTGGTGGATTCACCATCCCTGGAGGTTTTTAAACTGAGATTGGACATGGCACTGAGTGCCATGATCTAGTAAATGGACTGGAGTTGGACCCTGAGGGACACCACTTATCACAACTCTTCAAGTACAGCCATCCAGGCAGTTCTTTATCCACTGAGTGGTCCATCCATCAAATCCATGTCTCTTCAATTTGGAGACAGGGATGTCATGCAGGACAGAGTCAAACGCTTTGCCTAAATAGAGGAAGATGATGCCAGTTGCTCTGCCCCTATCCACCAGTGCTGCAGCCCCATCATAGAAGGTCACCAAATCTGTCAGGCATAATTTGCCCTTTGTAAAGCCACGTTGGCTGTTACCAATCTCCTCTTCATTTCCCACATACCTTAGCATAGTTTCCAGAAGAATCTGCTCCACTGACTGGCCTGTAGTTCCCTGGGTCTTCTATTTTCCATTTTTTAACAATGAGAGTTATATTTCCTTTTTTCCAGTCTTCAGGGCCTTCAAATGACTGCCACAGTTTTTCAAAAATTAGTTAGTGGCTCAACAACTTTGTCTGCCTGCTCTCTCAGGACCCACAGATGAATCTCGCCAGGTCCCATCAACTTGTGCATATCCAGGTTCTTTACATGGTCTTGAACCTGAACCTCTCCTACAATGGGCTTAGGGTCTTCATTCTCCCAGTCTGTCCTGACTTCAGTGGTATGGCTGGAGCCCTTGCTGTTATAGAATGAGGCACAGAAGTTGTTGAGAATCTCAGCCTCCTCTTTGTCCAGGGTAGCCTGGACCATTCCCTTCAAAGACAGTAATTTTGCAAGATGCATTTCTGTAGCCATGACCACAGTCTGCTTGTTACTTACCTTACCACTGAGAGTTGTTGATCCAGAATTGGCTTCATCGGTAAGTGTGCTTTAGTCATTTTATCCCTGCCACTTCCCCAGAGTTACTCGGCTCTGGGCAGGAAATGCTGAAGGGCATAATCTGGTCTGTGTGCTGCAGTACATCAGAGGATGTGTAGGAGACTAGAGGAACTGGTTTGACCTCCTCTGACTTTGAGAGTGATTACATTTTTGTCTCTTTCTAGGTAAGCAAAGTTATTACCAAGAGTTATTCCACTCTGGGCTAGACTGTATTCTTTCCTCAAATCCAGATTGCCTCTTTTCGAAAGCTTTTATTTTTTATTTTTTTTTTTGGTTAAAGAGAACCATTTTTATCAGAATATTGACTTAAGGAAGAAGGAGCAGAAATACAAGGCAGAGAAATGAACATCCAGCCAATATGTCAGGGAGAAACACCTATTTTATATATGTGTGCCTTGATAGTATCTGTACCAGGATTTTACCTCAAAGCCCTTTCAAATATTGTCTGTGTTCCCTCTTTCTTCCAGCCGAAAATCTTCCAAAACCTTGTTAGCCTTTTCATCATCACACAGTCCCTGTGTCACGTCCCAGGAGCTGCCACTGCCATTGCACCCCCAGAAGGAAGAGGAAGAAGAGTTTCTACCTCACCTGCTACTGCCTGATGGCATCGATGTGCTGAAGAAGGTAGACAGGAAGTACAAAAAGAAGAAGAAGAAGCAGCAGCAGAGGAAACACAGACTGAGGCAGTTTAACGACCTCTGGGTTCGCCTTGAAGAAAGGTAGCCCAAGGCTGGGGAGGGAGGATGATTTGTCTTACAAACTGGACTTTACTTAGACTGTTTAATTCAGTCCCCCAAACTTCTGCAGGGGCTAGATACATCCTGAGGATGGGATCTGACCTTCTCCCTCACCATGATTCTTTCTGAAAAATTTACACAAGAGTGCTTGTGCTTTTAATGACAAAATAGCGCCTTTTTTTTTTTTTCCCCTCTCTGTGGTTAGGCTTGTGAAAAATGAGGCATAAAACAAGTGGAAGCCTTGTCTAGATAATTTTGCATTAGGGATTGAGGGATTGTGAGGGTATGGCAGTCCTCTGTATCTCAGAAGGGTGGGTCCAGTGGTAGATGGTACAGATCAAAGGCTTAGGCTGTTATCCAAGAGCTGTTGCATATATGGAAACTGTCATACCTGGCACATGCACACCTTACATTTCGACAATATTCATGCAGTATTTCCAGTGTCTGTATTCTTCCAGTCTTAAAAAACATGACAACCTGGTGGATGATGGAGTTAATATAAAAAACTGAGTGTGTTGTGGGGCAAAGCTTCACACACAGCCTTTAGTTTTCATTCAGAAAAGCTTACTTACCTGGAAGTACTACAGCAACCTGCCAAAAAAACCCAGCTTTCCCTCACTACCTATGCATGGGCCTTAACATTTCCCTCCTGTCAGATAACCTTGTATCATTTACTTTCTATTAATGTAGTTGATACCACCTGATTCTGAATGGGTTTTGGGAGTTTCTGCTGATAGCCAGTTTAGCTGAAATGTTAAGGACTGACTGTCTCAAGCTCCCACCCTGCCCCGAAGTGACATGTTCAGTTTGTCACGTGCAGTGTTTCCCACAAAGCTCAGGGAAGTCAGTGGGCAATGACTGTGAGATACCTGTGCACTTGCAGTGTCAGCGCCTTCAGAAGATGAGGGAAGATGGGAAGACGTGGTACTGTGATTAAATTGGAGGTACATTAGGGCTACATACCGGTTTGCAAGCACTGGCAGGCAGTAGTGCAGTAAAAGCAAAGCTCATAATAGCAGCTTAGGAAATTACTGTGTAAATATGGGAGCCGCAAATGTCACTTTCCTTTTTTTTTAATTTTGTTATGTTTCCTTTCTTCCCCTACTAATTAAGTCATCCTTTGTCCTTGAAACTTACCCAGATGCTGGGTGACAGGTTATTTTTAGGGGTGAGCCCTTAGTAGCAGAGAGCTGGAACGTCTGGACACGGAGCTGTTGCATGACAGTACTGGGAAAGACAAGAGATGCCTGGGAGATTGCTGTGCCCTTACTGCTGAGGGGGAGCAGCTGTCACTTGGGCATAAAGCCCATCCAAGCACTGGGTTTCTGTAAAGCAGGGGTTGCCTCCACTCTCATTGCCCAAGCTCCTGGACAGGCGTGGGATGAGCTGACAGCCCCACCTCGTGGAGCAGCCACGTCTGCTCCCGCGGAAATCCAGCACCTCTGGGCTCAGCCTGGCTCACGTGCACTGCACGTCTTGCTGCCCTTGCTCCAGCCATTCCTCGGGGTGCTCAAGTACAGGTTGCTTTTGCCAGAGCATTCACAGCTTTCAGGTTTACAGTTGGACTCAGTGATCTTAAAGGTCTTTTCCAAACTAAATGGTTCTATGATTCCTTCTGTCAGCCTGAAAATGTGAAAGGTGCAGCTCAAGGGATTTTAATGCCGGCTTGTAATGGGCTTGGCAGAATGGCTTTGGTTTGTGCCCCTGTATGCACTAGCTGCCAGCTATACTTCTTTGATGTGCTGCCAGCCGGCTTCTCTCCAGCTATTGTTCAAATCTTCAGGTGAGCCCTTTGAGTAAGGGAGAGTAAATGTTTTAAAAAAAGATACTAATTGCCTTCAGTTTCCCAAAGCATTTTTGCTTAATGGGCCAAAATAAGACAAGAATGATGCAAAACAGCTGGTGCAGGAGAAGTTAGCTTTTGTATTTGCCAGGTGGCCCTGCTTTTAGTTTCATCCAAATTTGTCTTTAGGTTCCACAGAGCACCGTGAGGCCTTGGGGTGTATGTTGGTCCTACAGCTATGGGATCAAGTATTGCTTTCAATCCACTTTCAAAGAGAACACCACCACTGTAGTATGTGACCCTTCTGACTCTTGGCCTGCTGTGGTGTGTAACCTCCCCCAGTTCAGGACAGTTGGCATTAGCAACCTAAAGCACACAAATTTCTCTCCTCCATCACGTACTGCCATAATGGGAGTTCAGCATCATGTAGGCTCTGATTCAGTTCTTGTTTATCACCACATCAGAGTACTCACTTCCATGGGAAATACTATGGAATGTGGTGATTTTTCCTGGTGACTCTAGAATGTGTTTCTGACCACATGCTTCTCTATGGCTGTTGTGCAGTTCTGGGCTGGGTCTGATGGGACTAATGTTCTTCTCTTGCCTTGCAGTGCTACTGACCATCCTCCCCGGATCCGCATCATTAACGGCTACATCACGGTGGAATCCCAGCCCCGGGGCTACGGGCGGTCCAGCCACATGCTCACAGACACCAGCAGTGCTCACCAGCTTTCCTGTTCTCTCTTCTTCCTGCTACCGACTTTGACTTTGCATATGATAATTCTGCACTGAAACAGGGGGAGCCAGTAGCAGGGCTTTTTGCCTTAAATATAAATAATAAAAAAAGAAACTTACATGAAAAAAAGAAATAGAAGACTCTGAGTGGGACATCCGTTCTTTGGGGTGTTCTTAAATTGCCTCCTTTTCCTGAGTCTGGATGATTAACACTAGGTAGGTTTGACCTACCCATACAGGAGAAGATATTTTAATGAAAGTGTTGTTTATCCTTCTCTTGCAGAAGAATGATTTCATGTTATCCCATAGTGCTTTGGGGAGATTATAATGTTGCTATAACAAAGCTGTTATTTAGCTATATGAGCCAAACTAAATTACAATTTTTTCACCTTCAGTGCCTTGTAAGAAGATTTATACATCACTGACTTGTTTATTAGAACAGATTTTGGTCATATGAACACAGCTGGGAAAGAGAGGTTGGTAGTTTATGTCTCTACTTGGTAATGTTTTTATTTCTTACCTGTTAGGGCTCCAGATTACATATAAAGGTTCATGATAACACCTTCTACAATAGTATAAAACAGTGGAGACTTGTGAACAGAATGTTTCTGCTGTCTGTTTGGTACTGTGTAAGACGGGTACACCTCAACCTCCAATGGCCAGACAAGACTTCTAAGTGAAAACTAATCACAGAATCACGGAATATTCTGTATTGGAAGGGATGCACAAGGATCATTGAGTCCACCCCTTAAATGAATGGCCCACACAGGGATCCAGCCCATGACCTTGGTGTTACTAGCACCATGCTCTAACCAATACACATTTAAGGAAAAAAAGGTTCCTAGGCAACTTCACAAACCATATGGTTGGACACTTGCAAGATAAGTTCTCAAGAGGTGATTTGAGAATACCAGATGCAGGCTTTCTCTCTAAATCACAGATATATTGTCATTTGTTTAGCTGGATTCACATCTGAGGAGAAAGGGTTTTCTTTTCCTTTTCTACACAATTAGACTTCATCCTAGGAAATCCTTGCAAGTTTTCTAGTGAGTTCATTGCTTAGAGTTCCCAAATTGTTTGAAGTCCTTCACTGCCTGCATGAAATGGACATGTTGTTGACTGTTGAATGTAAGAAGCTTGGAAGCTGTGATGAATTGTTTTCTGTACAGGACATCCTCTTGTGATCTCACTTACTCATTTTGTAAGCAACATAGCCCTCTTTCCTCTTAGGGGAGTTTCATTGCCTGGGAAGTTCTCATATTCATGCATGGGAGGACTTGGAGCCAACAAGTTGAGCTTGGTAATTTAGAAACATAGCAGTCACCTGCCCCAGTAAGACAACAAACCCTCAGGTTTCCTTTCCTATGCATTTAGACATGCCTTGCTGCCTTTTCTGTTGCCTATAAAATGTTCTACTTTTTCTTATCCCTCTATGGCACATTGGAGGAGGAAGACCAAAGGTTCCAGCTTTTTTAACAGGCTTTTCAACACTTGATTTCGAATTTCAAGCCACCTTCAGAGGGACTGAACCTGAACAAAGCCTCAGTTTGCTGAGGAAAAGAGAGAAAGCAGAGGCTAAATATCACAGTTAGCACCAGCACCCAGGGAATGAAATATAGCTGGGCTGGAGTAGAAGACAGCACCATCTCATTGTATATTCCTTCTTATATAGAATACTGCAAGACCTCAGGGTCCTGGATGCGTTCTGGCTTTACGCAGCAGCCAGGCTGGTGGTGTGTTCTCCCCTCTGGTCTCTCTCTCTCTGGTTGATCTTTCACTAGTCATAGACCTGGTGGGTCTGATGCTTGTTTCCCTTGACCTGAATATTACCTGAAAGGAGCAGATCATATGGAGTATGTGTTAGTTACAAAAATGTGCTGCAGGCCTGACAGACTGGGCACATGGAATATTGCATCTCCTCCTTCTGTCCCTAGGAGCTACCTGATGAATTGTGGCACAGGTCCAAAGGGCACGGGAAACACTGGGAGAAAGCAGCTGAGGCAGAGCTTCTATTTCTTTTCTCCATTACAAGCCAAATGCTGCTATGTAAAATAGCCCCAGGCTGACTTTTCTCTTTGTTCTCTCCTCCATGGTTGCTCCTGAGCTTCATCTCTGTGAGGATAACTGAGTTGAGTGGAACAGCCATCAATGTTTTTTGTAGGTTGGCATAAGGAAAGAGTAGTTATAAAATGCTTGGGAATTACAGAGACCTGAAATAACACTATGATAATTCAGTGCTGGTAGTGTAACTCGTTTTGTGGCCTGTTTCCCAGTGCCTGACTATGTCAGGGAACCAGATGTACTTAAACGGTGATGGATTGTGTGCCTACAGAAGCTGCATCCTGGGAGCCTTTCTGCAAAGCAATCAAATTCTTTCAGGATATTTTTGAGGGTCTCATGGACTTCACCTGACACTTGTGAACTAAACTAGTGGTTCCAACCCCTCACTTTTTCTTTCAGACCAGTCACTGCTGATTGTCCTCTCTGCTCCCCCCACCCTGGCTCCAGATTACTTCATGCAGTTTTAGTCAGTACCAGCATAAAGTCCGCAGACCAGCTATTTAAATGCAGACACTCAGTGTGGGAACTGCTTCTGGAGTTCCAAATAAAATTGGAGCTGAAAGGTAGCTCTGAGGTTAAAATATTGGGTAAGACTTTTTTAGCTCTCTGCTGGAGGGGATTTGAAGCCACAGCTTCCCCAGATGCCCTTGTAACACCTACTGAGAAGTTGACTAGGGGGATATCTTCTCTGTGGAGGTGACCCTTTCTAATGAAATGGTAGAAGTCGACTATTTTGATCATGTTCAAATTAGCAATAGAATGAAATAAGCCCTTGTCTTTTCTAGTTTTATTGTTACAGATATGCAGCTGCATGCAGTCACACCTGATTTTATTGTGATTGTCCACCTGGCTTTTTAAATCCTCCGAGGAGATGTATTTCTTATGTTTAATTTGAACATAGTGGAATGTTATAAGTATAAACTCACTTGGCCCGTCCCAGAGTTTGGTAGTGGGCCAACCAGTGTACTGGGTTTGGACCTCAGTTCCACGTGGGAGGGGCACATGAAGTTTTGTGCTGGACTGTTGTTGCAACATCCTGGGTAATTATTTGTCAATACAGCCTCAAGGATATAAACTCACACCTAAGGGGATAAAATGGACAAAGGCTATGAAAAGTACTGGAGCAGAAATGTTTTTAAGCACTTTGGAACTTTGCAAACACCCCACCCATTCAGAACAACTTCATCACTAAGTAGACAACCCACAGCCAGGCTCCTGTGAGACATGCAGGTACACAGGCTGCTTTCCCCACATTAGACTTGTGTTTTTCCCCCCAATTAGACTTGCTAGCTTCTTGAATGCCACACAGTGCTACTTGTCTTTCTGCAGTGTTGTGTACTTTGTCTTGCAGCTTATGTTGTTCCCCATGGAACCAGAATATAATAATGAAAATAGTGTTTTACAGAGGAAATTGTTCTCTAGAAGGTGACTTAGGACCAGCGTCACTCCAGTGAAGTTTGCTCAATTAACAGCAATACAAGAAAATATGAAGTGTTTTTCAAAGGAAATCACCAAACATTGCCTAGGATCTGTTCACATTTTGCTGAAGGACCATGGGCTGGCAGGAGAGCCTCTTCAAGCTTGCTCAAGGTTTTTCAAGCTTGATGCTTGAGTTGTCTGGATGTGTGGAAGTTTAAACAGAATAAAAGTGCTACACTCAGCTAAATTCACTGCATTGTTTATTTATTGATTATTGTGGGTGTAGTTGTCCATTATCTGCTCAGGAGGCAGAGCTGTAATGCTGGAGTTGTTTTCCCTGGTAAGACTCAAATTTAAAGAAAATCAGTTGTGCTAAGAATTCTGAAAACATCACTTTTGGCTAGCTCAAGAACTCAATAATTCTTGGAAATTAGGCAAGTAAAGCAGTTTTCAGAACAGCCGACAACCACTGTCTCAACAGTTCATCCCCTAGACAGCAGGGATGGAAACTCACAATCCATGAAACTTTTATGTGTACCTCTGTGAACAAACACACAATAATTTGCCCAGAAATTACAATGTCAGTGATGAAATACAGTAGAGAGATTGGTTTACAGCCCAAAAAATGACAAAAATACCCTTTTCAAAATTTCAGTGGCAGGTGCTAATAAGAAGCTGAATATGCTTCAAATATGCAGTACTTTACTGAATTTCTTATCTCTTTAATCTCAATAACTTCCTCTGGTGATGTGTTCAAGATCTACATGGAATATCCTGCACCTGAATTTCATTGAAACTCAATTTTTTTTTTCAAATTTCTTCATGCTTGCAATTTGGCCACTGCATTTCTTGATGCATTAATTCTGATTTTTTAATTTTTTTTTTAAATTCAGAGTAAGTGTGCTGTAGAACCTGGTGTTTATGTCTGTTCTTGATGTGGAAAAACATTGTGTATCAGAAGTTTTTGTAGTACCTTTGCCTTGTTGCACAGACCTCTCTGGGGAATCTCACTGCATGACCCCTCATATCCGAAAGAACTAGAGTTCAATCTGGAGTTTAGTGACTGGTGGATTAGCAAATAAGGATGAAAGAGGTCTCAGTGAATTTTGTATCCTCTGAAATGATGAGGCCAGCCTTCAAAGTGGGAGATCAAAAGGTGAGTTAGAATTTGGTCTTGAAATGCATAGACACCCCTTAAGCAGTATTATAAGCGGCCACCCTCTCTAGCAGCTCCAGGTCCTGGGGATTCCTCCTGCATGGCAGCTGGAGACCAGGGACCCAGAGGTCTGTCCAGAGGCCTGGGTCCCAGACTGATGGATGTGGCTGCTGCTTTCCCATTTGAGAATCAACTGGTAGCAAAGCTGAGCATGTACCCTGGTGACAGACAGACAGGCAAACACAGACAAAGGACACTGACATGGCCAACCACACACATGAGGTGCTGCTTTCAACAGCACCCACATACAGGGCTCACACAAACCAGAATCACAGACAACCAAGTCCCCTCCTCCTCTTCAGCTAGTGAAGACGATCGTCCATTATTAAAGTGCATGCACTCCCACACCCCACCTCAATTCATAAGCACACACACAGTCATGGCTTGGAGTGCCATGGCCCATGCTTCTGTCTATCCACTACTCCCGCCTAGATCCTGAATCCTTCCCCAGGTTTTACAGGTCTCCTACTCGCCATCTCATCTAGTTAACAGATCCAGAACCTCACAGTGATTTTACAGGTCCCCTACACTCAGAGGTCCCCTTAGTTATCAACTCTGTCCCTCTGCCTACTTAGTACGTCTGCTCAGACCCAACACCTCCTACTGGGGGTTGGTACAACTTGTGGTTTGCAAGTGTTTATCCAGGCCTCACTACTAAACTAAAATATATTCTCTCAGCAACAATGCTTGTCTGCTGAAGTCCAACAATCTGGTCAGGTCAAACACCATATTCACAATTTCTACATCACAGTACTGTATATAATTAGGAGAAGAACATGATATATACCTTGTCGTTTGTTTCTGAGAGAAAAATTGGTGCAGAGGGGGAAAGTAGGATGTGCTCAGCAAGTATTATTTCCCCAGACTACAAAATATGTTGTTATGGCCCTACAGGTCCCAGAGTCCAAGCATATAGATACCTGTCTCCAGCAGGCCCATTCCACATGCAGCTCATGTGGTGCCTTCATACCAAAGCAGCAATTGCTTGGTTGGTGAACTGTAGCTCCACAAGGTGCTGGGGAAAATTCCTCAGCTTTTTTTGACAGGATCAGAACTTTCCCTGTCCCTGGAGAGACTTACCCCTGTATCTGCTCTGGGAGCCAGCCAGCAGCCGCACTTCCAGCAACACATAGATGGTTCACAAGTTTCAATTAAGCTAAAAATAGTGATCCTGAGATGCTGTCATTGGCTTCCACTTGACCCAGTGTAAGGTGCTGGTGGCTACTGCTACATCACAAAGTCAAATGAGCAGATAGCTTCAAGTGTCCTGCTAGCTATCTTTATAGCTTCACCTTCAGTTTTTCCTTCCATGCTGGAATCTCAAAGACAGGGATATAGTTATGTTTCTTGGTTTCAGCAATTGGTTGGTTTTAGCAGGGGAAGGTTTAAGGTGTGAGTTAGTTTGATAGATTTTGTTCCCTGGCCTGTACCCTTGCCGTGACACAAATCCAAGTTGCCAGCAAGAAAAAAATCACTCATCTTTTTTGCATTCTGCTTAGAAAATGCCTTGTGCTGTAGTTATGTGAAAGATAAGAGCATCTGCCTAATTAAGGTTATTTGATCAATGAATCTTTTTGAGGCAAAGGTAAAAAATAAATGAAAAGGGAAGTGATAAGCAAGAACACATAAAGACACAAACCTGATAGACAACAGATAAGAGAGACAATGTTAAAAGTTTCTAGTTACTAATTGATGAACAATTGAAAGAAAGTCTTAGGCCCAGCTTTGGAGATAGACACATTGGATATGGACATCATAACTGATAAGAAAGGGGAAAAAAGAGGACTGTGAGGATTTGAAATATTCAAGGTGGGGGGGTCTGAGCGGCTACCCAAAATTTACAAAAGAATATTTAGCAGAAGAGGTTGGGGAGGAACACAGAGAGGGTGTAGACAGGCAGTGGTATAGAAGGGATTGGTTTCCTGGTCAGTACACTTGTCTGAATACACCCTGTGCCTGATCACTGAAGCTGGTCCTATCCTCTTATTAAATCTTTTCTTTAATACAGTATGTGGTGGTCTTAGCCAGCAGCCAATATGACAACAGTGAATATCCTGAAAAACAGTGAGGGAAAACAAAACAGGTGAGGGGTTCAGCTGCATTGGCTAGAATGGGACCACAAATCATAGGCACATGTGCCTGGCACCAGTTGCTGTGCCCGTTGTGGGTCAGAAGAGGGTCTGTATCTTCTGCCAACCTGTTGTGTGCAGGTGTGGGGTGTCCTTCATATTCTAGTCTAGTAGTGAGACCTGGATAAACATTTTGAGGTCCCAGACATTTCCCCAAGTCTTAGTACTGGATATCCAGACAGGGCAGGTGAAAGATTCTTTCCAGCTTAGACAACAGGTTTTCTTGAGCACTGGAGGAAGGCTGGACCCACATAGAAAAAGAAATAAATATCCTTTTCAGCCACACCTTTGTTGTAATCTGGCCATCACTAAACCTCTTTCAGAAAGCCTGTAGACATTTTCTCATCCTAGGGCATTATCGTCACATTGGGGAAGGGAAAATGGGTCATATATGATGAGGGAGGAAAGGCTGAGAAAATGTGCTGAATGGTATCTCAGCAAATGGGGTAGAAACTCCTGTGATAGCAGGAGGGTCTGAGGTGTGTTGACCTCTGCATCCCATCATCTGGTGTCTTTGGAACGATCTCCTCTGCAACACAACCTTTTGCTATTCTCTGTCATCCTGAAGAGCATGTCTGAAGCATGGAGATCATCTCCTATGTCCTCATTCCCTGCACGCTTTATGTAGTAGCTTTCTCACATTCTCGCTACTTAATCAGGCCTGTTCCTATTCAGTAATAGCCTTATTCTTCAGGGCAGTAATTCTCCTCCTCTCTGGCAGGATCAGCATGTTTCTGTCTTCTTGAACTGTGGTTATCATCATAGATTGATACTGGAGAAAGAAACTCTCAACTCCTCCCTGTAGTCTTTCTAATATTTGCAGGTTAAATAGTGGTGGGATCTTTGCTATTCATTTTACCTACTGCAACATAGCATTATTCAAGTGGATAAGAAACTTGTTTGTCTAAAAAACATCCCATCTGAGTTGATACTGTAGGCTTAACCTGCTTTCTCAAGGCTCTAGACTCTTTGTTACTAGGTCTAAATGGACACCAACAGAGCTGCTCACTAACAGCATTTAGGCATTGAGAAGAAAGGAAGAAAACACGTGATGTGTGCCTTTTTTGGTAGTGCCTGCCTGATCAGTGGAATACATCATCTTGACCTGAAGTAAGCAGATCTGGTTTCCACAGAAACTATTTTATAGTCGTCGATTGTCAGTGATTCAGATGTTTAGCCTTTCACAGAGATGCCAGAATATGCAGTGTCTCTCAGCTAACACTAGATGTTGCCCATGTGCTTTAGAAGCTGATACTTAACACACTGAAGGGAACAGTTTGCTTGAGGCTTTAGAAAAACTAACCTAAGTGTAAGGCTGTAGGCTTCCTATTTCAGAATTATTTCAGTCAGCAGTACAAATTCATTTCTGCCTGACTTTATCTGGTGGTTATTTCTTCTTTATTTTTTCTCACCACTCTTTAGGTCTGGCTGGTCCTATCTGAATGGTAATTTGGAGGGAACCTCTTACTGCCTTCTTAAAATTTCTAGTGGGTTTTTTATTTTTTTTTTTGCTACCTCCATAGGAAGCAGTGCTACCCAGGGAGAAATATGCACACTTCAGGCAAATATGGCCAAGTTGTTACTAGCCTTCAGAACATCCTCACCAATTTCTATACCATAGAGGGCATCTTTGTACTCTGTCTCTTGTTCCATTTTCCATGGCATTCTCTCCTGAACAAGTAGATGTATACAGTTAAAGCACTGAAGTGGGAAGCTGGAGTACTTTGTTCAGATCCTTACTCAGGCTGGCATTTTAGACGAGTAGGTTTGATCTATTTGTGCCTTGCTTTCTCTATTTTCTTGAGAAGGGACTTAGTGGTGCTTCCTTCCCACATAAGGAGGACACATTCTTAAATAATATGTAAGTGCTTAAATGGGACTGATAAAATCATGTGGGAGAAAAGTACTCTTAGAGAATAAAATCATTAGAGTTATCGTCTGTGAATTAATGAGAAGTCTATCTCAAAACAGTCAGCTCTCGAGAGTATCATGTGTTTGGGGTAATTAATGGCCAGTGTACAGTCCTGGCAGCCAATTCCTCCGAAACCCTGGCCAGACCATGGCTCTTGTTCTTTTGAGGGATATCTTGAAGTTTTAGCCATCTGCAATTCCTTCAAAGTGCTTTAAACATAACTCTCTTCCACAGAAAATCAAACCACAGGAGTTCTGAATTCCATCCTGACGATAAGCAAGCATCAGGCTGCCTCTATACCTGTCACCCTACTTTAAGAGGACACCCCATGCTATTCCTGCCTCTCCCTTTGTGAGAGAAAGACCCTTCCACTCCCAACCCTACTGCCTTTCTTGAAAAAATCTCTTTCTTCCTGGTGCGCTGACAAAAAGTGTCAGCTGTGTTTCTTTGATTTTACTGTTCTTCTTCTTGGATTTTATATCACTCTTGGTTTTTATATCATCTATTCTCCCAGTGGAATCATATGCTGCATCTTGATTCTTTACGTTATGCAGCATTTCAAACATCTTAATGATAAATCCAGGTACCCTGTCAGAAATGCTGAAGGTCAGAATGGCTGGCAATTAACAAGCAAAACAAACCTGCAAAAGCGCATGTCCTTCTGTCTGATGCTGTCTTTCTGCTTGGTATGTCTTCTCTGGATCCTTTGAATTTCAGAGCCCTGGGACCCAGAGTTCTGCCTTCATCTCAAAACAAAAGGCAAGGATCAAGTACTTGACCACAGAAATGCCATCTTCAGCACACTTCTGATAGACCCACATTAGCTGCACTCAAGCCACTCAAGGTGAAAAGCTTTTTTCAGTTTTTAGAAATTTTCTTGAATTTTAAATACACAGAAATCTCTCCAGGTCGTTCTGTTCTTCCTGATTGGGCCGTGAGTGACTTCTTTGTAGTCAGAAGAGATAAAATTAGAAAAATATACATCATAAACTTCATTGGCTTGAAGCAAAAAACCAGAAAATTTGCCATTGAACTGCCGCAAAATTAAACAGCAAAAGTGTTTGCATTGTTATGCATTAGTCCTGCCAGGGAGCTCAGCCAGACAGCCGCTTGCTCAGTCCCCCAGAGTGGCATGGGGGAGAGAGTTGGAAGGGTAAAAGTGACAAAACTTGTGGGTTGAAATAGAAACAGTTTGAGAGATAAAGAGAAAACTGTACGTGCAAACAAAGCATCAGCAGGTAGATGTTCAACCATCTCCAGGAAAGCAGGGCTTCTTCATATATAATGGTTACTTGGAAAGACAAATGCTCTAAGTCCAAATGTCCCTGCTCCTTCTCATTTTTTTTCCCCCCTTCAGCTTTATGTGCTGAGCTTGACGCCATACAGTATGGAATATTGCTTTGGTCAGCTGGGGTCAGCTGTGCAGCCATGTCCTCTCCCAACAATTTGTGCATTCCCCTCCTGCTCACTTGTATGAGAAACTGAGTAGGATTTGATGTTGTTCAAGCACTCGTCAGCAATATCTAAAACACATATACATCAACTAGTCTGTTTTCAGCACAGATCCAAAACATAGAACCATACAAGTTCCCATGAGGAAAATTAATGCTAATGGACAAAATCTAGTACCACTATGGAGGAAGATACTATACAGACATTTCAAGTTTTACAGATTGGATTTGAAGGTGCTGAATCTTTATTATTTTTTCTGTAACAAATAACGTATATTTCATTTGTAAGTAATGTTGTAATGTCTAAGAAGTCAAGTAATGTCTAAGAAGCTCTGTCTGGCATCCTTCTGTGAGGGAGACAGCACAAGTGACAAATACTCAAATGAGGAGCTACTTAGTACTGTCAATAATACCAGTAAGCCAAGGGAAATTGTGGTTTGTATGTTTTCCAAGTGCTTCAAGGTTTGTGCATAACACAGAACTACAAGATAGAACAAGGAAGGGATAGCAAGCTGTAAATGTGGAACCGTCGAATGTTAAAAGATCTAGTATGGTTTAGAAGATCTGCAGTTGGATCTGCTTCATTTATAGACTTAAAAGTTTAGGACAAATGTTGTCCAAACGGTCTTCTTAAAACAGATGGTGACTCACTTGGGGAATATTCCCTGTCATGGTCGGAGTAAGGATGACCTGGTGCTGCCTACTGGGAGCTTTTCTGTAATTGCTAGCGTATGTGAGATGATTAAGGACCTGGAGCATCTCTATTACAAGGAAGGCTGAGTGAGCAGAGAGGTTGGACCAGATGACCCACTGTGGTCTCTTGCAACCTGACCCATTCTGTGATTCTGTGATTTTATATATAATTACATTGTTCAAAACTGGAAATCTCAGTTCCCAAAGTAGTTCTCTCTGGAGTGGAGACTTATACAATAATTGAGCACGTTCTTTTTATTGTTAGAGTTACTATGATTAATTAAAACTGCAATACTGTAGACCCCCTCCAGGGTCTGTTTCTTGCTACTGACACCTTGAGCTTTTTTATCTGTGTTCAGGGGTTGAGTGGATAGAGCAGCCTGCTCAGAAATTTGCAGCACCTGCCTGTGTGTAGGATACTGAAGGGAAAATATCATCAAAGTGCTGCGTGAGAAGTAGAAAGGACACGGAAAAGACTGTTCTGCTGTTGCTACCCCTATGTGGTGCAGACACCTGGAAAACTTCTGCAGGTAGTCCCAAGGACATCAAACACGCAGAAGCACAGGGCAGGCCTGAGTTCGTACACTTTCTCAGCTGCCAACAGTTCTTGGTTTCAGTGATTTTTTTCTGAACCAGATGTCATTTCTGTGTACTTAGTAACGTCTTAGAGATTTGTCTTTCACAAACTTATTCAATCTCTCCTTGAACACATGTCAGCATCTGCAGTATGTTTTGGCAAATGTTTCCGCAGATCTACTTGTTCCTATGTGAAGAACTATGTCCTCATTCGTTTTCAATCTAGCTCTTGCTAATTTTATATGTCCTTGATAATAGCTGAACTGTTTTCAAATGAAAAAGGTTATATATGCAACCTGGAGGTGGTAATTGGTTGTCACTGTCTCGAAGCTGTGGAATTTTCTCTTCGTTCTGTTAGAGTTTTGGTATCACAGTTCCTTAGTTGCACTACTGCTTTCACATCACAGTCTGTCTGTTGGAATCCAGAGAGCTTGCAAAAGAGTTGGAAGTGATCTACTTGCCGCCCTTGAAGAACCCCAGACCAGAGCAGGTGGATGCCCAAATCAGTCTATAGCCCCTTGGGAAGCCCATGCTGGAGCAGGCTTCTGGCAGGATCTGTGGCCCCATGGAGAGAAGAATCCATGCTGTAGCAGGTTTGTTGACAGGGCTTGTGACCCTGTAGGGAACTCAAGTTGGTGCAACCTGTTCCTGAAGGACTTCATTCCGCTGAAGGGACCCATGTTGGAACAGTTCATGAAGAGCCACAGCCTTTCAGAAGGACCCACACCGAACAAGTTCATGGAAAAGTGTCTTCCATGGGAGAGACCCGACACTGGAGCAGGAGAAGAGTGTGAGGAGTCCTGCCTTTGAGGAGGAAGGAGCAGCAGAAACAACGTGTTATGAATTGGTCACAGCCCCATTCCCTGTCCCCCTGCACCGCTGGGGAGGTGTGGAGTGAGGTAGATGATTTGTGAGCAAAAATGACCCTAGGAAGAAGGGAGGGGTGGGGGGAAGGTTTTTTAAGAGTTATTTCTCATTACCCTATTCTGATTTGATTGGTAATATACTAAGCTAATTTTTCCATGTCAAGTCTGTTCTGCCCATGAAGACAACTGCTGAGTGATCTTTCCCTCTCCTTATCTCGACCCATGAGCCTTTTGTTATATTTTTCTCTCCATTGTCCCGTTCAAGATGGGAGTGATAGAACCAGATGGGCACCTGGCATCCAGCCAGGGTCAACTCACCACGAGTTGATACAGGTTTTGAAAAGGTAGGTTTACAGCAAGTCTTCAAATATTTTACCTTCTTTTTCAGGAAAATCAGAACTAGATAATTGTCTGTGTTGCATTGAAGGGTATGACATAAATGCTTTAAAAATAACCTTTTTCTCCAGTTGCATTTACTCCACTGAAACCCTTAGCTGAATGTAGAGAGAACAGGATTGTAGTGATCAATCCATCCTACATTTCTGTAGGCCCAACCTTAACATAACCGGGCACAGACAGTGTTGGAATGCTGAACCATGCTGATAACAGTCCTTCAGGGCTGAAACAAAAAGAAACCCTTACCAAAATATGGGTGGAGTTCCAGAAGTAAATAGTGTTCTCACACTGCGTGGACACCTGTGGTAATCCAATTAAAAGTGTGTTAGTAATGTATGTTTAGCTCATGGACAGTAGCATGTATCCAATATTCTTAGAGTGATCATGTGTCGGGGTGTATTGGAAATGTATAAAAGAGCAGTTTATGTAAATAAAGTGGAGCACTGCTGATCACGTTGGTCGTACAACAAATTTGTTCTGAACCCCTCCGTCAACAACTAAAACCCTTTTTCTTCCCTTAGCTGGTCTATCAAGAAGAGGTAGAAAAAATGGCTCTTGACTATAACAAGCCTGAGATTGTGGTTAATGCCACTGATGCCCAACATTGCTCAAAACTACCATTGCAATCTTCATTTAGGCCACACTTATGGAAGTGTAATTATGTACAAGGTGTTCTAGGGAAGGGATAGTAAAATCATGTGTGTGAGCATCAGTAAAAAAAGTGCTCAGATGTTCAAGGTTAATTGTCCTTGTATAGCATTGGATAATATTCAATTTCTAATAATGAAGGTATTACAAAACTATCTTCTGCATAATAATATCATATTTGTTTTTCTGGTATTTCTTACAGTGATTATAAACTTTATAGGACTATATTTAGATATGTAGTTCTTACTTTTACTAGAAACAATCAAATAAATGAAAACTGCAAGCAGTTTTATTTTACTCTTCTCTGAAAGTTTTACTAATAACATTAGAAATTTGTCAGTTTTATTTTTTAATCACTAATTAAGAAAATATTTCTTGCTCCCTGCATTGATGAAACTTGGAAAACCTTAAGAAAGCAGTATTATGCACTCTGTAGGAAAATGGCCTTATAATGTATTTCTCCATTGTACAATGTGGGCAATAGTGCCAAAGGCTTTACAGAAGTCCAGATAAATCTGCAACTCTTCCCGGCTCCACTGCTAGAGTGGGAAGGACTGTCATAGAAGGCCACCAGGTTGGTCAGGCAGGACTTGACCTTGGTGAAGCCCTGATGGCTGTCTTAAATCACCTCCCTATCTTCCATATACCTTAGCAGAGCTTCTGTTCCATGATCTTCCCAGGCACAGAGATGAGGCTGGCAGGTTGGTAGTTTCCAGGGTCCTCTTTTCTACCTTTTCTAAAGGTTGGTGCAATGTTTCCCTTTTTCCAGTCACCTGGGACTTCACTTAACTTCTGTGACTTTTCAAATGTAGTGAGAATGGCTTGGTAACTATATCAGCCACTTCCCTCGGGACTCTGGGTTAGGTATCATTGGGTCCTATAAATTTATGTACATTCAGGTTTCTCAGGTGGTTATGACCCTGATCTTTACTTAGAGTGGGAGGGACTTTGGTTCCCCCAGTCCTCATCCTGCTGTCCACCTACTTGAGAGGTGTAGGAAGAGAGGTTGCCACTGAAGACTGAGGCAAAAAAAGTTGTTGAGAACTCAACCTTCTCCTCATCCATTGTTATGCATTTACCAGCGTTGTGCTTCATCTCTGTACTATTCCCAGGTACCTGCCCTAGCTTCAACTTTCTATGTATTTTCTTCTTTCCCTTTAGTTTGTCCAGCAAACCCTGCCTCATCTGTGCTGATCACTTGCCTTCCTTACCTAATTTTTTGCTCCTGGGAATTCCTAGCTCTAGTGTTCTCTGAGAGACTTCCTTAAATATTTCCTGGCTTAGTTCCACTCCCTTGTCCCTGAGGACAGTCTCCCAGTCTGAAGACTCCCAGAATTAAACTTTCTGATTTTAAACAACAAACTACTCTATTTCTTTTTTACATAGGTATTCTTCACGGTGAGCCTGCTGTAGGAAGAGTCCAAATGCAGAATATGTTGTCACGAAAGACAAAGTTTTTCCTGTGAACACCTCTTCAACAACAGAGACCAGCTGTATTTCCATCCTATGCTGTCTGGAAGAGCCAGTAAGAAAATCAGTTCACTTTATTTTGATTGCTCTGGGTAGGCTTTTACATTCAGCAGGGAAATTATTTTTCAGTACACGTTATAAAGTAAATGTATTATTAAAAGAAGAGTTTTGCCCAGCTGTGGTCTCAGACTGTCAAAATGCAAGATTCCCCTTGGAAACAGTCTGAAGTACACACAACACTAATCACTGTAGCCCTTGAGGTCTAAAAAATTAAGAGGACCTGCTAAAAATTCTGGAAAGAAGAAGATAAGCAGAAGTTTATTGTCTGTTTGTCAGAGAAGGTAGCTGGGTTGTTGGTTTTTTTTCAGTCAGAGAAGTTGTTAGTGCTTTTGAGCTGTTAATAGTAATGTGTTTGTAGTGACAACGGCAAGAGTTTGAGAGTGCATCTTCTCCGGCAGCAAGGACACCTGAACATGTCCCAGCTTCCTGTCAGCTCCTATTTATTCTGACATATACCAGTTCTTCCTTAGTACCTGTTTGTAGAGCTGCACAGTAAGCTTGTTCAGCCCCTTCCCTTGAAAACAATAACAAAACAACATAAAAATTCACAGTTTTTCTATCTTTTGGGTTGGTTGTGTTTTTTTTTGTTTTTTTTTTTAAGTTTACTTGTTTCCTGATTTGGTTTATAACATGGTGCACAAAAATTCTTGAAGTTGGTAGGAGGCAGGGAAAGATTGAGGAACATCACAAACTGAACTAACATGCTGATGTAGCAATACTGGCTGCCCACCCACAGCCTAAGGATGTAAACGAGACAGAGTTTACAGCAGAAGGTTATAACTTCTGTTACATCAGTTAGTATTTTGCTTAAAACCCACAGATACCCTTCTGGACATACAGGCAAAGCCCACAACCAGATTCCGGTCCCTGAAATCTTGCTCTTTTTTTCAATTTCTTTTTTTTTTTTAAACATTGTTTTTCTTTATGGTGCTTTACGGATGACTAGAGCAGTACTGAGATGCTGAAAAAGGCACAGTTTACATCTTAATTTTAGAATAGATTTATTCCCCCTTCAGTAAGGTTTCTTAGGTGGACAAGTAAGGTTCCAGGGTAGTCCAAGACTTAGCAGATATACATGGATGATATCAATAACAGGGAGCACTAATTATCCTTTCTGTCTCTTTACATGTCCCATGGAAGAGTAAATTACACACAACTTTGATCATTCAACTCCAAGGCAACAAACAGGAAAGGAATTGGTCACTGATACCACTTGTTTTCCATTAGAGATAGACTCCAGCCCTGAAGGAATTTTTTTAACAATAAATTTCTGCACAACAATTATGCTGAAAAAGAATTTCTGGAATAAAAAGGAATTTAAGCTAGATAATTGTTATTAACTAGATAGGACCATGTAACTTTATTTATCAGAGGAAGTTTCAGAGACAACCTTTCACAAAAGTAACTGTTTCTACATTTCTCTTTTCTCTGCAGAGGCAAAGGTTTTATTTTGCTTTGTTTGACTACTGTAAGTGGGAACTTAAAACTTTCTAGGAATTCTTTCTACCTAGTCCCAGAAGATATCTCATTATGGAGGTAGTCAGTTAGGAAGAATTAATTTAGCATGCAAGTAAGGATGTATAGGTACAGGCTAAGAGGTACAATAGAGGTACAGCTGTACTGTGAGAGTGATTTGACAGAAAAAGAGGCATGAAACACAATTTAATTGCCATTGGAGTAAGTTGATTTCTTATTTTAGCCTATATTGAAAGATGTCGAGATAATGATGTAAAAAAACTGGAAAAACTAAGCATGTATTTTCAGCATGAGGTTTTGGCACAAAAAAATAAATATATTTATAAGTGTGTTGCTATATTACCAATTTTGAAAATGTGAACCAATAAACTGTAGGATGTTTTAGAACTGTGTTGCTTTATATAGTTTTTTTCACAGTTTTATTTTATTCAGGCAATTGACACTTGTTTGGAACAGAAAAAGCTGGTAGACTTTGTGAAGATCTGGCTGACACCGAAACAAACAAATGAGGTTAGTCCTGACATTGAAGATAGTCTGTGGTAACCCAAAGTTGAAGGAGACAGCTGTACTTTGCTAAAAACAGTAGCATCCCATATTGAGCGCTGGGATCAAGAGCTCAAGCATCTGTACAGACAGACGCTGGACAGCTTGACTCAGATGCAACTGCGGTCTAAGCATGGATGATGCGTAGATGTGTATCCATGGCTTGCAATACAGAGCACACATCCTTCCCTTTAGCTGTGCTTTGTTAAAAAAACAAAACCAAAACCACCAACAACAAACTTAAGAGGCTACCTCCCCATACAACTATTTTTATGCCAATCGGTTTTCTGTGGTGCTTATTTGTATTAAAGTCAATAGGCTTTTTCAGGTCCTCTACTCTCCTGTACAATCAGAAATGTTTTAGTGACAATCCTATTCGAGTCTTTCAGGATTTCTTTTCACTTTCAGTCTAGTTCTCCTTTTAAGGTCATTTTAAAGCTCCCACAGCTTTCTGTCTTTGGCTTCCATCAGTAGTTTTGCATGCTGAAGGGGATCCACAAATAGTATTCTCTTAATATGAAAGCTGCATTATGAGTCCTTCTGACTTCGTGATTTATGGACATAAAAACAAAACTGTGAAGAATGTTTTTGGGGTTTTTCGTGGGTTTAGATGTGGGGTGTTTGGATTTTTTTAATCCCTTTTAATAGTATGAAATACTTTTCAAAATATTTTTTCATTTATCTTCTATGGGGTTTATAATGTGAGTATTTATGCCACTAATACTAATTTTTGTGACCAGTGTCAGTTTCGATTGTTGCAAGTAGTAATCAAATGTATTTACAATCTTGACTGTAGATTGTAATTAACAAGTTCTTGAAAGATAGAAATACTCTTCATTCTGTGAAATTCCCTAATATGTTTGAAAAGGATGACTTAGATGGGCAGCTGTCAGACATAAAGAAAGAGAAATAGAAATCCCAGACTGGATTATAGCAGATAGCATTTTGTGTGGAAATCAAGATACTTATTTTCAAGAAAGGAAAAGCAAAATTCTATTAAGTGTCTTATATTAATATTTATCTCATTTGAAAAGAGGAGGATATTACTTTTGCTCTACAACTGAAAAGACCATTGTCTAGGATTTTTGATGAACAGAGTGATCTGTCAGGTCTGAACAAAATATTTACATCCTGCTTTTAGTGAGAATTCAGTAGGTAAATAAATAGTATTTCATGAAGGTCACCTAGGTTTATGTCAAAATTGAATTATTTTCTGGCATCAGCAGAGGAACAATGACTAGTCAGTTGGAAAGTCTGAAATTTAATAGTGCAGCAAATTTAACCTACTTTACCTTGTAAGAACCAGTGTTCCGGTTCTTCATAAGAAGAAAAAACAACAGGAAGGTCCAAATATGCATCTCTTCACACAGCAATTCACAAAGGGAAAAAAATGAAAAATATAAATAAAGACAAAAAGTCCCTTAAATTGAGATACATTTTTCTATATATGTGGATACATTTTTATATATGTGTGTGCATGTGTATATATATATGTAGGCAAATAAGAGCATGCAGACGAAACAAGCTACCATTGAAGTAAGCAGTGTGTCATTCAAAACAGAGGACTTAAGAAAGAATTATGAAAGTGGAAAATCATGATCTTGGCCCCTAATGTACTACAGTCAATGTTTTACCTTTTTAATGACTCTTCTCCAGAGACTAATCTTGTAAGAGTACAGCATCAGTCTCATCCCTAAAATTCTCCAAAATCTTAAGAAATGCTGGCTACTGTCAATAACTTAACCAAATGTGAAGTTCAGGGACTTTCAAGCTTTTCTCAGTGGCCTTCTGGGAACAAACTATACTAATCACACATTTTGTAACAGGCAATTTCAATGTGCTTTAATCGTCAATGAATGACCAGAGATGCTATTTAAAAAAGTTGGAGAGAAAAAACCCCAAAAACTGATAACTGCTTTTCACGCAGAACAGCTCTCAAATGGTGAGATAATGTGAAACAAGGAACTCAGGAAAATTAACTTTGCCTAATCAGCATAAAGTTCTTGATATTTCATATCAAGTTCATACTTCTTGATTTTCTGGATGTAAAATTGCTAGTTGCAGAGAATGTTTTATTTTAGAAATACAGAATCTGAAAGATTTACACATGATTTATAAGATAAGCATCTACAGAAAGGTCCATTACTGAAGGGAAAATATAGATTAAGGGCCTTATCAACACTGAGGTAGCCACCACCTGAAGCAGCAAAGTAAGCAGCAGGGAGGGATACTGGGAAAGAAAACCCAAAGACTGCTACTTTATCAAACATATAATGAGGTAATCATGAGAAAAAGGCAGAGCTTAAGACTGCGATTCTATGAGCTGTCTTGGTGGAAGGAGATTAAGACAACACAACAGCGCAGTTTGATTTTAATTGCTGATGGCAACGCCCAGAGACACTGCTAGGGTGATAGAAAAAGGTGATAAAGACTCTTGAAACCTTCTTAGAAGGACAAGGAGGCAGAGAAACTGCAGAAGCCAAAGATATGAGAGCCTGAGAAACTGCTGAGAAGCAGTAAGTGAACTATTTGTATCCAGTGAGAAACAGTACACGATGACCACCCTCCCCCAGCGTTGGACTGGCTGCAGGGAATTCACGGTCTTTCCTTGCCTGCCCAGCAGGTGGCATCAGGAAGGCACAAATCACATTCTAGTCTCTTTTCAATTTCTAGTTACTTTTTCTAAACCATAACTAAGAAACTGCTTCTTCTGTTCTTTGTCTTCACCTACTCGCCTGGGCAGAGATGAAAACGGTCTTGTAACTGGAACTTTTGTCAGTCTACTGTATGACATCATTGCCTTGTACCACAGCAGTCATCAAAAAGAAAAACAGAAAAAAATGCTCTCTGGGCTAAAACTGACATTGTATACCTGAGCATTCTAATAGAGCAACTTGAACTGATGAAGTGGTATAGCAGAAAAGCATTTCCTCCGAAAACATTGTTGGTGTCAAAAATGTAGAATATTCCCCAGAGACTTCAAATTCATCATAATTGGTGTAGGGTGGGAGAAGACTTTGTTATGGTAACCCAGGATAGTTTGATTTCCTATCCAAGTCCCAAGCACTTCTTTTCTTGTTGTTACACTAGCCTGGGACAGTTCCCTTCTTCCCATCCTCAATGTGAGTTCTTAGAGTCCAAAACACATTTTATCTCGTTGTCTCGGAATCTGAACAGCAGCACCTGCACTACGTCAGCCAGTTCCACAGTAAGCAAAACAGCACACAGCACATACATCATATGTGAATCAGCACAAGTTTTATCATCTACCCATGCCATGCTTTCCCCTGAGCTTCACTCCCCACCAGCTCCTCACTTGGTCAGCACTGGTGTCCCAGGGCTCACACTGTGGTGACAATTCAGCTTTCATGAAAACCAAAGCTGTCACTTGCTTGGTGCAGATCCCTCAATCTTGCCTCATCCCTGAGGGATCTGCACCTGCTCTTTGCTCATAACAAATGGCCACACTGTTTTTGTCCTTTTCCTGTAGTTATCCTACGAACTGACAAATTTTAAATCAGATGGAAATAATCTGTACTCAGAGGAATTTCTCTTTGGTAATTTCTAACTTTTTAATGAAGACATGCAGCTTGTGACAATGTATGTATTTGCCATTTCAGAAACTAGAGTGGAATTATGTCCCAGTGCAGATTAATTTAAATTATCTTTATCTCTTATGCAGGAGAGAAAACTGATTCAGCAAAATAAAAGTAAATAAATTTTCTGAAAATAATAAAGTTGTAAAAGAATAGTTTCTGTTCCTTTGGAAACATGTCAGAAAGTTCTAAGTCACACAGGTTATTGATGTTTCATTAGGTAAATTTCAATACTTAAGTACTGTAATTCCCTACTTATTCCATTAAATTTCTTTTACTCAGAAAATTAAAATCTACTGGAAAGCAGTTTCTGTCTTAAGGTTCACTCTTTGAAGTTCTTTCTATGTGGAGGTTTTACAACCCATTTATGTCTAACTGTTGTCCATAAATCACCTTTTATATTCAAACTCTGAGAAATGTTGCATATTGCCATTCAAATGCCATTGATATAAATGATTCTCAATGCTGTATATTTCTAATTTTTAAAATGGAATTATAATCACTTTTTCATTTTACTGTTAATGCTGTGTCATTTTTAGTAAAACTGACTGCATATGGAGGATGTAGTTCACAGAAGTGCTGCTTGCCAGGCTATTGTTTAGTTGAGATACTTTATACAAATGGTGGTAAGAGGCCAGCTAACAGAGAAAGAGCTGAGAGGCAGCTGGGAAACAGGCTATACAAAACGGGGGTCAGCAACTTGGCTTAGAAAAGCACATGTGTCCTCAGCAATGGTGCCATTGCACCACACACCAAGGCCCCCAAGAGCCGCTGGACTAACTGCTCCTGCAGTATCTGAGCTGCCATCCAGTCAGCTCTGAAGGGTGGATGCTGCCTTCCAGGGGAGCCCAAGGCTTCCTGCTGGGACTGGGGCAGTGCAGGAAGGGTTCTTACGCTGCAGGACGTATGCCTATGTTGAGAAATGGTATTGCCAAATAAAGAAGCTGTGGGAAGAGGTCAGCAGACTGTGCAGCAGCAGAGATGATGGAAAAGAGATTGAGCAGGTCTTCTCCAAGACTCTGGCTTCAAGAACTTGAACCTGAAAGCTCAGTGAATGCAGCGCAGGTAGTCTGTATTTACGGGTTTGGAAGGCAGACACTCCCATTATGGCAAGGTTTGGATGTTTAGGAGTTCAGACATCAGAGAGATATCTCTTGCTCCATCTGTAGAATAGCTAAGAGTGAGTAGGTGCAGGTGCAGTGCTTTTGTAGCTGTCAAGGGTTGACAGCTCTGTCAAATGAAACCTGTAACTGGGCTGAGCTTGAGTCCTGCAGCAGCACCAGGATGAAGCAGCAAGTTACGGAGGTGTGAGACTCCCTGCTGTGATACCTTTCTGACATTTAAGAGATGCAGAAAAGAATCTGTTTTAGTTTCACTGGGGAAAAGTGAGAATTGCTGGAGCTCTGAACTGAAGAAAAGGGAAGCAAGGATCACAAGTGTCAAGGCAGTAAACAGAAATACAAATCTTCCCTAATGATGTTGTGCATCTGTAGAAACCAGAGCCTGAAGATCAAAGAACTTAAATCATTGTGTACACCAATGCTGACAAAAAAATAAAGGACAAAAATCAAGGCCAGTGAAGACAAAATTCTCAGAAAGATTCTTGGGGAAACACTCTGGGCAAAGAAGAACTCATCAATCCGTTGCAGCAATCAAATGCAGGCGATATGCTTGCAGTTCCTGGACAGAAATCAGAATAAAGAATTGATGTGCTGATAGTTGATTTAATGTTTCTCCTGGGTAGGATTATTTTTACAGAGGAACTGTTGCACTCTCTTCTGTGCCATGGACCTGCTGGAGTGGGTGGAGCTCTGCCCAGGGATGGATGAGGAACCAATCAGGAGCTTATGGATCCAGATTAAAGGGAGGGCAGGGACAGGTGGCAATTACAGTGGGGGTCTGCTACAGGCTGCCTGACCAGGAAGACCAAAGAGATGAGTCCCTCTATAAACAGATAGGAGCAGGCTCACATTCCCAAGTCCAGAAAGCCAACTGCATCCTGGGCTGCATCCAAAGAAGTGTAGCCAGCAGGTCGAGCATGGTGATTCTGCTCCTCTACTTTTGTGAGACCCTACCTGGAGTTCTGCCCCCAGATCTGCCCCCAGCACATGAAGGATGTGGACCTGCTGGAGCAAGGCCATGAAGATGATCACAGGGCTGCAGCACCTCTTTTACAGAGACAGACTGCAAGGGTTGGGTTTGTTCAGCGCCTTCCAATACCTGAATGGAGCCTGCAGGAGGAACTTTTTACAAAGCCATGTTGCAACAGAACAAGGGGTGATAACTTTAAACTGAGAGTGGATTTAGATTAGATATTAGGAAGAAATTCTTTACTGTGAGGATGGTGAGGCACTGGGACAGGTTGCCCAGAGAAGTTGTGATGTCCCATCCCTGGAATTTGCCCTCCCAAGACCAGGTTGGATGGGGTTTTAATCAGCCTGGTATAGTGGAAGGTGTTCCTGGTCGTGGTAGATGGCTGGAACTAGATGATCTAACAGTCCCTTACAACCCAGGCCATGCCATTTTATGATTATATAAAGAAGGGTGCCTTAAGGAACGTTTCTCTTTCTCAGAAAATCACTTATGCCTGGTTTTGTGTAGATTTCTCCATAGAAGGCATTCCTCAGCTTCTATGATCCGGCATAATATAATGGACATTTTGAGAATTTAGGCTGTCCCTCTGTAGTTAAAAAGAACTTTGAGATCTCCACACCACTGAGAAAACAGAGCTGAGAAGTTACTTTGCTTGAGTAAGAGTCATAAACTGATTACTTTTAAAACCTTCTGAATACATTATGTATTTTTCCTTCTCATCAGAATTTTTGAACAGAAAGTCAGTTTTTGTGATCTGCTGGTGTAGCACCTGTGGAATAAATACTAACTGCTCTGTTTTCTTCTGCAGCTCTGAAGCCACAAAATGCTACAGAGTCTTCTTCGATTTAAGTTTGTTTTATTATTTTGTAATAGAAGTCCACTACACCCAAGAGAGAAATATCCCTTCATCTTGAGCTTCTGTCTGTGGACAGAGGAGGGAGAGAGAATCTGAACTGGAGTCAGCTGTCCTCCAGCATGAGTTAACACTTACAGACCAGGTGTGCTCTGTCAAGTTGTCCCTGTGACCAAAATCAAGAGGAGAAATTTTTCTCCAGTATTCAGTTCCTAGTTACAGAAAAACTGCAAAAATACTGTGAAAAAATGTACTTCTTTTACAGTACCTCAGAGACCATTACGACAGAGCTTCAAGAGGTGGAAGGAATGTAACAGAAAATATGCTCATGAGAAATATTGGGTTGTCACTGCTCAAGGATCTTTCATGCATTTTGTAACTGCAAGTCTACCAGAGGCACTATGGTATCAGTTTTCCTTTGAAGTATTTTTAGCAGGTTAGGTTAATGCATCTTTTAAGAATATAGCATTTTGCGCTACCCATATTTTAAATGCCCTAAAATAGTGTCTCATTAAATTGCACCAAAATTTACACACTTGCAAACTGGAATATTTGCAGAAAAATAGTTAAAAGTATTTCCCAAAAGATAGGATTAGTATGGATCTTAGGAATTTACACTAAAATGTAGGCCAAGCTTCTTTGTTCTATACCTCATGTGAGCATTCATTCTCTTTATAAGTGTATCATGAGAAACTAATAAACTCATCTAAGTTATAAAAACATTCATTCTTTATTCCAAGCGCAGAATCTGTATTGAGTCTTACTTTAGGTGATAAATACAAATTCTTTCCTTTTCACAGCATATCTATCTATCTATCTGTAAATTACTTTTTAAAGTTAAGACGCTTAAAGCAATCTTAGAAAATGCGCTTGGACCTTGAGTGCCCACCCCTTCCTGTTCCAAAGCTGGGCTCAAGATGCCTAGATCTCTCCCTACAGGCATTTGCTTAAGCTGTTATTAGCAAACTTCACTGACAGAAATTCTCCAAGTTCCTCATGCCATCTCTTGCCAGGCCTGATTATTATTCATCACCTTTTGAAATCAGGTCATTTTTACTGTCAGATGGATTAATTTAAGCTAAGTTTCAAGCAATGTTTGACTAAATCAACTTTCTTCAAGGTCACACAAGAACTCTCCAGAAGGGACCAGATTCTTTTGCTCCTGCTTTCCTTAATATTTCACTTTTTTTAGTTCTCAGGTGGTGTAGTGATCACCATCAAACCAAAAATGAGAATATGTAAACTTCCAGCTGTCCCCATTTTAAAACAAGCTTATTTTCTTATCTTGCCTCTGTAGTGAGTTAGTGTCAGTTTGGCATATCCTAGGGAAAAAATAGTGGATTCACTAGTGAGAACTGAGGACCTAAGACATCTTTAATTTAAACTGTAATCTAGCACATGAAATCAAGTAAAAAGAATGGTTTCAGGTAGTCTACTGAATGATTCTAGGATTTGGCTATAATTAAATTAGATAACTTAAATAACTCAAGTTATATAAAACCAATTTGTTCTTCTTTCGACTATTTAGTAAAACTGCTAAGACTTGTGAAAAAAACCCAATAATCTGGAGCAGCTTCTTTTAACACAGCTTGGTCAGACTCTCCACACCACTTACGTCAGTGCTTCTAGAGGTCCTCTGAGCTTCTAACAGTCCTGTCTAGCTTTGTGCTGTGCCTTGAAACCCTACAGCAAAGAGAAGAAATTAGATGTAAGGAGTGGAATTCTGCCTCCAGGGGCCTGCTGACTTGGGTTAAGATACACTGCAACAGGCTTGGGTTAAAGGCAATTGTCAGAGTGTAGGTATCTGAGGTTTGTAGTGGTATTTTTAAACCAGGGAGGAAGACAGTTTTCAAGAACTTAGCTTTAAAACATTGATACATAGGACCACAATTAATATTTTTCGAAGATAAGGTATCCTCTAAGCCATACATGATTTTAAGCTGCTTGCCATTTGCTTACCTGAGTCAGGGAAAGTGTACTAACATTAGTACTTTAGCATGTGAGTGGAACCTAAGAACATATTTCTAGACATGCTTAAATGGTATCTTCAGTTTTGCAGTTAATTTAAGTATGTATTTAAATGCCTTTTAAAAATATAATATTATTCATATATAATGTTATTCATAATGCTGTTTGTTTGATAGACTTCATTTTGCCTACTGAAAGTCATACATTTCCTAACTTTTTCTTTGTTATTTCCTTTATTATTTTTCACTGACTGTTCTCTCTACTCAAGAGCAATGCCTCTGTTAAACTGGATGTGCCATGTCTTAAGACATCATGTGATTTATGCATGGTATGCAGGAATTCCCTTCTGAAAAGTGAAGTCAGACCTCACAAATCCATTACAGGTCTTTGAAAGAATTAAAGGTGCAAAGCTGTTGGATTTTAGTACCCTTGACATTCAAAATATTCAGCAAAGTCTCCAACAAAAGAGTGGTAAAGAAAATAATCTACCACTGAATAAGAAGGAGTGTCTGTAATTGGTTAAAAAAATGGAAACCAAGGACAAAAATAAATATTATTCATAGGGATGCAAGTAGTTAGTAAAATCCCATTAATCTCTCTGCTGAGAAAACTTCTGTTCATTGCGTTTGTCACTGCCCTGTAAAAGGGGGTGATCAGTGAGGTGGTATCATTGAACACATACAGAGAAGTAAAAACAAAAGTAAATTGAAGAGCTGTTGTAGAATCACATACAGTAAAACAGCCAATAAAGTGGCAGATGTACAGATAAACTTAATGCATGTGGGAAAAATCCTTACTGAACTTGCTTACCTTTGCAATCCTTTTCTTTTCATTTAAGATGTTGGGTCTCCTGCCTGGCCATCCTTTCTGCCAGGTAGGAGAGGAAACTGTCCTTTAAAATAGGGTAATATAATAGCTAAACAAAACCCCTAAATTATAATAGGATGTACTCACTCAACTTTCAGCTGATTAATTGCATGGTTATACCCATTTGTGCAAGACCATTTATTTTACATCTTTTTCTGCTCTAAATCTCTTCTTTTCCACATTTATATTTCACAAAATTTTAGTCCCACTTGTTATATAAGAAGCATGTTCATCTGACTAAAACTAAAACCTATTGTAGATAAATCTATTCCATTCAGAAAATCGAAGTTCATTTCCCATCTGTTAACTTCACAACGCTGCTGTAAAAAGCAGAAAGAAAATTTAAAAATGGAGTTAGAATTTTTTCTTTTCATTCAGATCGCCTGTGAACCTGCAAAAGGACTTCACGCAGACGTAAGTTCAACATTCACAGAAATGACAGCTATATTTCTTGAAGAAAATGTCTTTGGTGAAATGCGGAGAAAGATAATTTTTGGCATTTGGGTTTTTTCCTGCTGTTAGCCAGGTGTGTCTGAAGGTAGTGAAGAACATAGGAAGAGGTAATCATTAAAAAACTTATTCTGCCTGTATTACATATTTAGGATATTTTTAAGGAGTGTTTTACAATTGTAATAATATTTTCTGCAGATTTTATATGGTAACTAGTTTAAAAAATCAGTATAGTATTTATTTTTTTGCCTCTCATCAATTGTATTAATTTTGATTGAGCAGAAAGGTCACACAAAGCTTGTTACTACTTGAACCTAACTTATAAAAATACAACATGAAGGAAGAAGACAGTCATGTCTGTGTTTCCAAGCAGTTCGATAATCACACATTTTCATATATTGTGAGTGGAAACATTGATATATTTGCTCCCATAGCTGATCTCTTTTTATCCTGATTGTTGAAAGTGTTTTTAAACAAGAATACTATCATTTTCCTTTACTGATTTTGCAGTATGTCACTATTTGTATCATTTTCCACCAAAACCAGCAGGAGTTTACTTGCAAAATATCCAGTGTAATTTTATTAAGCTTCATCCCAAACATGACTTTTTCTCGTATTAATTCTCATAGCTTCAAAATCATATTTTTTCAGTGATAGAATGAAAGCTTGCCAAACTATGTATTTTAAGACAATAAATAGATACTAAAGAGCCCTTGGTTTCAGCTTAAATCCTGTTTTCAAAACATTTCCCATTGCTTATTTCTGAGCACTAAAGGTTTCAGAAGCTGTGAGCAAAAACCTGGGGTTATTTTTGATTTTTAAAATATTTTCTGGAGAAAGTTGCTGCTGTAGTATAATGAATGCTTGCATGATCATTTTCATTCACTCCACCTAGGAAAAAAAGTCTTGAAGAATCTATTTTTTTAAAATATTATATATATGTAAAGAAAATTTCCAATAAAGAGAATTAGAGATTGTGAGAAAAAAAATTTAAAACTCATGAAAACTTATTTCAGAACGCCATCTACGTTCTCAGTATTCTGGTAAAGACTGAGGGGTTGCAGAGTTCAATGGGCCATTTAAGCAAATTTTCTAGTGCTGGACTGGTATCTTCAGCTTTTTCAAGAATAAATGCAGTTGCAATTCAAATAATTTTTTTCTAAACACAAATGTTTTCAGCCAAAGCACATAAAGAGATGATCAGAAATACCTCTTTCTGCCTTAGGACAAGAGGTGTCACCTCTGGCCATTACATATTTTTAGAATTGCATGAAAACTATTCCATAGAATGATTTACTACATTCTACTTTAAATGTGGAAGGAGAGGAAA
Source organism: Pachyramphus minor (assembly GCA_013397135.1). NCBI lineage: Eukaryota > Metazoa > Chordata > Aves > Passeriformes > Tyrannidae > Pachyramphus > Pachyramphus minor. Next base: position 77,500 of record VYXB01010753.1, on the reverse strand, counting down.
ACATTTGCATTTCTTGTTTGGAACATCTGGTGTAAATCTAATGATGGTGATACTTAACTGAAACCTTAGTTGTCCAGGCGGGAAGATGCCACGGGATGCCCTCACTTAGATAACAAGCACAACACTTGCACTGCAGTGTCCTGGCTGTCTGCTTCTGGCATTTCTCAGAAAACAAGAGCTCTGCAGAAGGCAAGTTATGTAACGTGACCCAGAATCTGCACGACCAACTGGCTGCCAGCTGAAGCTGTAAAGCATTTGCAGAAGCCAAAGACTTTTGTCTTCTTAACGTGACTTGTCATGGCAAACTAAAGGTAGTGTAAATGTTAGCTCCTGACAGGCAGGAGTATTTCACTTAAATGTGGGAGAAAGCTGAGAGACCTACCCTCTGAGCTGTGCCTCGAGTATCTGTGATAAAAGCAAGGAGAGGGAGGTGAAGGGGGAAACATGTCATTGTGTAGACACAACATATTCCATCTGTTTAACATATTTGCTCCACCTGTTCTAGATATTCTTCCTGTTTAATTATGACCTTCATGAAGTGCTTTTCTCACTCCATTGACTGGGGAAGATTAAAGATGGCAAGCTAACAGAAAGGCACCACACTTTCTGAAGGCTAAAATTAGGTAAGCTGAATTCCCCATACACCCTAAAACTGAAGCACTGATCGAAACAAAGGATGTAGTAAGTGAAGTCTAGGGTCTGTGATCACTACTGATCTCAAACTCATAGATTAGTGAGCAAAGATTGGTTACTTTTACAATATTCTTAATATCAGTGAAAGTTTTTGATTTTTAAAACCTCTTATTCTCGGGAAGATGAAGAACTTTCTAAGTTAAAAACTCCACTGAATGTAGACATATAGTCCCCATACAAAGAGCTGTTAAAGACTCTTATGTGCTGCTTATCAACTCATATGTAATCTTCTTGAAGTCTCCTATCCAAAAAGAAGTATATATAAAAAAAGTCAAATTTCTCATATTAGCAGAGAGCATTTCTTCATATTTTATTCTGTACATCCCTTTTCCAAGATAAAAAACAAATTTCCAGTTTATCTTCCAAGAGAAAATGAAATGTCTTTTCTTTCTTACAGTAAGGAGATTTCACAGTCACAGTCCATACTGCTGTCCTCTTTGAACTCTGCCATTATCTTGTCTATTGAGTGTGTTCCCCATTACCCAGCTGATTATCTCCTTATTGCTTTCACGGGAAGAGCCACCATATGGAGAAATTTCTTGTCCTTGCAGAGCAGATTGCAGCTGTATACTTTCACCCTCTGCAGGTGGAGCAACCCACAATTGACTTCATACCTTCATTGCATTTGCAAAGAAATACTATCTACTTATTTGTATACCTTAAGTAGACCCTCCCCTCATGGCTGACCAAGCCTCTGTTCCATAAATTGAGGGAGTCAATGAACAGATGTAAAAATTTTATATCTGGCAGTACAGGCTACTGAAGAAGGCACTGACAATCCAGCAGTCACTTCTTCAAGGTTATTATAGTTTTTGACTTTTACAAAACCTCTCTTACATTCTGCTCTAGAATTGGTGCTGATTACTCACCTCAATAATCACAGTCTTCATACCTGTCAACACTGATCCTAAACACAGGGTGCTCAAAACTACCCAAAATTCCCCTGGAGTCATGGCTTCCACCTATGACACTGATGGTAAGGGAACTAAGATAACTGTGTGTACTATAACAGATCAAAATTTCTGCACAGTTTCTATTAGAATGTCTCCTGTATTTCTGTCACATAGGAAAGTGCTTTCTCTAGAACTACTTTGTTGTGGTATATACATTTTTTTTTAGATAATCTCATATTTATCAGAAGTCTGTGATTTGCCTGTATTTCCATTACAGCTGTTTTCCAAACAGCAGATACTTTGAAAGATGGATACCTAAATATGACGCTCAAATTTCTATTTCTGTCCACTCTTACATATTTTATATAGTTACCTTCCTCATATACTGAGACATACAAACCAAAACTGGGCATACTGTTCTGAACTCTTTTACAAAGCTGAAGAAAAAGACCATTACATATCTGTTGAAATGAGAGTGTTTTTCAAGCATCCCTCCTAAGCACAGTCCTTTTTGATATGCCAACTGTAACCAAATACGAGTTGCAAAAGGTTTGTTCTTAGACGTTTGTGTTGGACATTAACACCACAAAACTTATAATCACAGAAAGTTTTGGTGTGCAAGGGACCATAAAGATCACCTGTTTCCAACTCCCTCAGCAATGGTCAAGGACACCTTTTACTAGACCAGGTTGCTCAGAATGCCATCCAACCTGGCCTTAAACACTTGCAGGGATGGGGCAGCCACAACTTATCTGAAAAACCTGTGCCAGTGCCTTACCCCCATCACAACAAGGATTTCTTCCTAATTTTTAGTCTAAACTGACCTTCTTTCAATTCAAAGCCATCACCACATGTCTTGTAGGCCCCCTCCAGGTAGTGAAAGGTGCTCTAAGGTCTTCCTAGAGCCTTCTCTTCTCCAGACTGAACAACTGCCACTCTCTCAGCCTGGAACACTAAGATCATCTTAGTAGATCTCCTATAAGATTTGCTTCAGCAGGTCCACATCCTTCCTGTGCTGGGGGCCCCAGAGTTGGACACAGCTCTCCAGGCAGGATCTCACAAGAGCCAAGTAGAGGAGCAGAATCACCTCCCTTCACCTGCTGGCTATACTTCTTTGGATGCGGCCCAGGATGCAGTTGGCTTTCTGGGTTGCAAGTGCCCATTGCCGGATCATGTCAAGCTCCTCGTCCATCAAAACTCCCAAGTCCTTCTCCTCATGGTTGCTTTCAATGCATTCTCGACCCAGTCTGATTTTGTGCTTGGGATTGCCCCGATGCAGGTGTAGAAACTTGCACTTGGATTTGTTGAACTTAACAAAGTTTGCACAAGCCCACCTCTCAAACCTGTTCAAGTTCCTCTAGATGGCACCTCTTCCTAAAGGCCATATTGTCTTTGAAAATGTTTTCACTATGTTACAGAGAGCATATACATGATTATTTTATTCTCCTAATTATATTTTTTGTGCAGGGTGAATTGTCTTCTTGGTTCGTCTCTTACCATATTGGTGGGATTTTTTTTGTTTCGGTTCGGTTTTTTTCCTTTTATTTTGTTCCTTTCCCTTTTGAAATACGACAATCTAACTGTATTATTTTGGGTTCTGTAGTCCTGACTCTTAAAAGAGTTTAGAGAAAAAAAGATAGATTTTTATTCCTAGGTTTTACACAAGGATTTTAAAGAAATGGGACATCCATGGGAATGCCAACTCTGTTAATCTGGTTTTTCATTAACCTCCAGACCCTTAAAAATGGAAAATGATGGGGGGAAAAAGAAAGTGTGGAAAAGTAAAGCTACCAGGTAGGACAGAATTAGGTTCTTAGAAGCAAATATATCAGCCCTTGAGACAAACTCTGCAAAGCATCTGTGTGGTCATTCACTACAAACCATATAAAGATTTCTACTTTATTTCTGCTTCTAGCACTCATCTTGGAAACACTTTAATTCTATCAAATTTAGGAGATAAAACATTTTTTTAGCCTTCTCATATTCATTTCTTCATTAATCTTTACTTCTTTTTTATTGTATCAGAGATATTTGCCCTCCGAGATAAAAGTCAAAGCACATAATAATACCTTTCTTCATTTTCCATGTTCCCTTGTTCTCACTTTTAATTTGACAAGCTAAATGAAAATAGTTTTTGATATCTTTGAGAGAGTCTCTTTGTGTACACATATGTAATTAAACAGTGCTGATATAAACTAGTTTTAGAAGTTTGACATTTCTAGGAAGTTTTATTTATCTCTTACTAAGAAACTAGCATTTCCACATAGAATTTGAAACCCCTACAATCATTATCTGAAGTTAAGGGAAAAGTAGTTCAAGAATGTTGATGATCACATTAAAGACCATAATTTGAAGTTTCAAGTGAAAAAAGTGAAAACAAGTGTATGTTTTGCACGTGCACTGATTCTTTTTATACAGAAAATTGGGCACATATACAACTAGATTACCAAAACTAGTTGTCTGTTAACATGAGTAATGAGACAAATAAAAGTTATAGAGCATACATATGCAAATGCAGCAATGATCATATTCAAATCAGGTATGCAATTTCTTCTGTATGATGTCAAATTTTCAATATTTACATCGTTTTTACTGCTTGACATAGATATTTTCTCTAGTACTACTAATGCTGGTTTACAGTTTAACAACTGAAAGAAACTGATTATGATATAAAAGTACTTCCACTTCTGTGCCCATGACATTAAAGAAAAAGTCTCTCCTTGATCAAATAAAACAGAATATTCCGAATATTTGAATATATAAAATAGTATCTCTTTGTGCATTTAAGTGTTTGGTCAAAATCTGCCAATACTGCATCTGAAACGACCTCAGCAGGGCAAGTTACTGGCAGCTTTAGCTTTAGAGAGGCTTTTGCAAAGTGTATGTAAAAAGTCTTTGTAGTTATTTCTCTTCCTAATACATTGAAAGATGACGACAAATACCCAGAATAAGGTACACATATTTAAAAGAAAGGACGAAAATTTTTTCAGTTGTCTGAAAATCTGAGTAGAATAATATATTCAGTTTCAGGCATTGTGTTTGCACCCCGTGAATGTAAGTGTCTGTGCGTTTTCGTGCCTGTTTTATGTGATACAGAGAAGTGATAGACTTCAACTGGGATCAAGACCATGCACATAAGCCATATATTAAAATTCAGTTCTAGTCTCTACAAATATTTATGTAGAAAACTTGATTTTCTATAAGTGAATGAGAATGATGATGTCCCTCCATATCCACTTGCAAAGCTTCCTGATCAGCAGGCAGAGTTGCAGTTGAGGCACTCAAGTTTGGCACTATCTAGTAGTCTTCTACCGAATCTTGCTTGTAGATTCTTTGAGCATTGTCTTGTAACGTATTATCTGCAAATAGATAAACTGATGTAATTGTTTTACTTAATTGTTTATTTCATGACAGATCGTGGCAGAGCAATAAATAAGCCCCCTCCCTTTCAGTGACCACTTTTTGGGTGGTTCATTTAGCTCAAGTTGCACTGTGGGATTTACTTTTTAGTGCTCAAACGTGGAACAGATTTGGGATTTCTAAATCCTTTAGGTTATCTGTATGTTGTCTGCAGAACAGTTGGGGGCATGGGGGTGTGTATGACAGAGTGACAAATTTCATATTATCCTCCATAGTCAAAGCAGAGTATTCCAGAATAATAAGTGTGTTGGTAAATGGGAACAAGCTTTTCCATTTCTGAAACTACTTATTCTAGAAAAATCAAAAGAGTGTGCAGCAGGTCTGATGCTGCAACAATGGTTTTACAAACCAATATTCCAGATCAGAGAGAACCTGATATGAAAATCAGGGAAGTTAACAGCTATACAGGTTATATGCATACTTAAGAGATTATTGTATATTACACATCCTTTTCAGTCCTTAGAGATCCTGTTGGATTTGTCCCAACTATGAAATTTACATATTCTTACAAGATTCAGGAATTCCTTGAATGCTACCACCAGGGCATTCATTTGATTATTTCATTCTTTGATTTGGCCAACTTAGAGGGAGATGATGGCCTCAAAGCACCAGAGCCCCACGAAACAGTGAGTGTAAATAACATCACATTCAGTAGCTGGCTGAGTTGGAGTGGAGCTGCAGTCACCACACATTGTTGACTTTTTGCATCATAATACTTGTAAATATATTGCATGTGAATGTTTAACTTTTGAGAATATTTTTTAAAATACTTCTTATGTTAGCTTGAGGAGGTCAAAAGCTGATATTGATCTGTCGCTGCCTATGAAAATGTGTGCCATCCATGTGCAGTTGCAAATGCCTTGCTACAGACGTTTTCTTAGGGTGAATTACATATATCTTCAGACACCTGAAAGACAACCCTTGGTTTATTTTGATAATATGTGGTATGTATAGCCTGACACTTAATTTTACCTATTTAAGTCTTAAGAAAATATTTTATTATGTGTGTCATATATATATGTATGTATATTTATATAAGTTTGTATTTCTGCAACAAGAGTGTATTTTGCTCATGTAGATGGCAGTTTCCAAGACTTTAAATGATACACTGAAACCTTCTGACCGATGATGCAGAATTCCTTAGAATGCATAGGAATGTCAATTTAATGTTTCAGGTTTGTAGGTTTTTCTTGAATACATTTCTAAACTAATTGTGTTAAATGAATTATACTTTGTAGATTAAAGAGCAAATTTGATTTAACCATCACAGTTTGTTAAGCAGAAATAATAAGGAGGAATGGCTGTGCTACTTGTTAGATCACATTTTTCTTACATAACAGAGGATTATTGGATATTCTCTTCAGCCCATTTCCTATCAACTCAGATTTTAATAAATTGTTTCTTATTATTTATACATTTATGTTCTATACTAATATATATGTTATCCATGAATTTTCACAAATCCATCACTTCTCATGTACTGGTGGTTTTATACTTTCTGATTTTACAAAGGAACACTTTAAAGGAATGTTAAGAAGCTGTTCAGATCCAAATTCTGAATATTATATTTGTTAAATCTTACTCATTTTTCCTACGGGGACCCTAGTAATCCTCTAAAATCTGCTTAAGCAGGACATTTATAGCAGCTAAATCAAAGTAATATTACATGCTTAGAAACACTCAGGATACGAGTTTATGTACAAACTAATGGACTCATAAATAATAAGAAAAAATATTAGTTTATGCTTAAGGTATTTGGCTAGAACTGCAGTGATTTTGTGCAGTTCTTGATTGTGCCACACATCCCCTGGGTAGGTCTTTCCATCTCTTTTTATCTTCCCCTCTGCTAATCAGAATAGATGTTGAGATATACTTTCTTCCTATACATGCTGTATTTAATTTGGAAGCTCTTCAGGTAGACAGTCAAGCACATAACAAACTAATTTTGATTGTTTTCTTGGAGTGCATCTGTGTCTTGATAATGACCACCCATGAGTTTAGAAACACTACTTCATCCTTCCTGATCATTCAGACCTGCAAATTGTAGTTCTACCATGTATCTGCTGGTTTCTACAACACTTCTAGTTATTTAAATTTCTATTCTAAATCCATTAGGCAGCCAAACATATACCAGTCCTTTTGCAAAGATGGTATCAACTTCAGCTTTTTAGAAGCAGTTTTTGAACCAAATCGGTTTACTGGTTTCATAGCTCTCTATTTGGGGAAAAAAGCAAAAAGCACCAGTGTGCGTCCATAACAATATTAATTATAAAAGCTAGTAATAAGCTATAGCAATAAGCTGAAGTACTAGCAAAATAAAGGTGATCCCTTCCTGTAGAAAATAGGGAAGATAAATAACACAGTATTTAATAAACTTTGTTCCTCTGGGCTTGCAACAAGGATTTAATAACATCTAATACTAAGGTAGCAAAATAAAATCATTAAAATTTTAACTCATTTCCTCATTTTTAAGGTCTCATTTGGTAATATAACTATAGAGTTTAATGGTAAAATTAGAAACACACTAAGAAGAATAAGCTCCTTAATGTAGAAATCAGTGAAAATTGTCTTTAGAATGATCAGCATGAAGTATTAATAAACACTTTAATCTGATTTTAAGCATCTATTTTGAATTTAAATAGTTTTCACAGTCTACAATTCAGTGGAATAGCCACAACCTAGAATTAAAAAAATATACCATATATTCCTGGGAATGAAATTTAGGAAATATATTTTTCCTAGGTAGTTATTCTTTTACTGAGTAGCCCAGAGCAACTAGAAAGTTGGTGCAGAATAGAACTAGATTTTGGAATGAGCCACGTAAATAGGTTGATAATCCCAAATATTCTGTGGAAGTATTTCTTATCAAAATAGAAAAAGAAGAAATAGAGGGTAAGACTTATGAAAAATACTCTGAAGGATGCATATTTTTTATTTTCTCCCCTCTATACAATGTAAAGAGATAAATACCATAAATATATTAATCCTTGAAGTCACAGCTGTGAACAACACCACAAGGATCAGAGAAACACAGTAATGAAATTGTTCATAGCACCACCTTGTCCAAACATCCTGGTTTACAGGTTCACTTTTGTCATTCTTGGTGCTGCTGTTCTATACTGTGAAGATTATTGGCTAAAAAGAGTGAAAATTGGTTTTCTCTTTAAAATAACTCACTAAATATAACTGCACTTGTGGTGAATCCAGTCTTACCTAAGGAAATAGCAAGTATACATATATAACATAAAAAGCCAAAGTTGCTAATGTTCATTAAATTTTTTTGCGTTTTGAATGTTAAAAGCAGGGAGAAAAACCCTGATCATAATTCATGGTTAACCCAGGGAAGTTGTTGTATAAAGTATTATTGAGCAACAAATTCTCATTTGTGCTTTGAAGATCTTCACAAAGGCATTTTGAACAATGAATATAAACCATCTAAGATTATTCAAAGCACTTTTTTTTTTTCTTTTTAAGTGAAATGTTCTTTTGCTAAGTAAGTATAAACGAATGCTACACAGCATAAATGTTTGGAAGTAATAACTCAAATACTTAAAGTAAGACCCCTAAGTACTAATCATTAAAAATATAGTACTGGGACAATTATAGTGTTTAGATCCTCTTTCAAAGTGCCCCACGCTGGCCCATGCTGCAAACAGTGTATCTGGAAAGACATCAAAATATGTGGGTGGGATAAAAAATTGTGTTGGCTCCTGATGCCCTTGCAGGCACAACAGGAAATACAATGACCATGATTCAGAAACGCAGCAGGAAAGGATTTCAGTGCACAGTAAATTCAGTTTGTTAAGCACCTCCTTTTAGGATTTCATCAATTTCCCTAACCAGAAAAAAACTTCTTGCTTTTGAGAAAATGTTTCTTAGGAAAATGAAGTGTGTGAAAAAATGGGATTAACTTGGGTTCAACTCCTTCTTCAGCTGCGCTCTTCCCGCCTCTTCTGTTTTCCAGAAGCTACTCTTCGATGGGCCCACCAACTGTATGGGGAAAGGGAAGGGGGAACAGACTCCTCGGACCAGAGCAAAAACTGGACATTTTATAGTAAAATAGTAAAAATTTCAGTGCTGGATTGAGGCAAGCCGGTGGAATAATTCTCACCAATCCAGTGAGAGTGGATGCTGGCAAACACCAAGCCTTTTCAGTATGTCAGTGTAAATCAAAGCAAGCAAAACATTTCACCAACACAGTTCTCTTTTATAGGTGATCACATGGATCACATAGTGTGATATTTATGAATTTTTAGTGACATGAGTATTAACATTTTCTTTTAGCAAATGAATTACAATAACCTCCAAAGAATGTGTAATACAAGCTGTTCACCAGAAAATTGGTACTTTCTCTAGCAGAAAAATTTTCATATTGTTGTTACAATACCTCATCATGAAAATTTATTTGAGCAATAGAGATGATTTTTCTAATCACTTAAGACTTCCAAATCCATTTAGAAATACTGCTTTATGTTCCCAGATGGGCATTGCAGTCAATATTGTGCAGCTGATACCTATGCAAAACTGAAACAGTCACTCTCATGCTATGTTTTTCTCAAGAACACTTGCCTCTGTTTGCCTATGGGAATACTATTATTGACTTTACCACAGTTTTGAAGGCATTTAATTAATTTCTGTTTTGTAATATGTTTGAAAGAATGTAATCTAAACAGTTCAGTGTTTTTTGCTTAGAACATGAAGAGAAGTATTGCTTTTAGAAGACCTTGAGGAAAACTCCTTCCAGCTTATCTTTTATTTACAGAATAAATTTTTAAAACCTGTTCACTGTGTAACTTGTAAAGTGTTAAATGCAATTCAAGAGTGAATATAAATAAATTGGTATGACTCTGTGAGTTTCTGTTTAGACAGATACTAAGCTATGATAAGAGATCTAGTTGGAGTGGTTTTTTGTCTTACTGTACGTGATGTGAGGGAGATCAACATCTCTCAGCAAAGATTCTCCATCCCTGCAATAAGACAGCTTTCGACAACCACAGCAGAACTGTGTCCCTGCTGCATGCTGGGGTTCTGCACAGAGATACAGAGCAGACATTCAGAGGCAGAGCGAGGCTGCAGTGTGGATAGCTTTGTGTTCCATCAGCTGTTCTCCTTGTGGGATGGAAAGGGGGGTCAAGTGAGCTATCAGCCACTGTGCTTGGGCACGAGGTGGATACAGCCACCAGTCTGCACGAACTGTAAAAAATGTGGCAATCAAGTAGATTGTTCTGCACTGGGTGGCAGCTGCTATAGGTGTCATGCCCTGGAGATAAATCTGTAAATTCTGGGGTTGAATTGCAAATGATGGTTATCAGACTGGATTATTTCCAGCTACCCTTAATCACACAGATAGTAATTTTCATTAAATCCTTATGTTAGAAATGTTTACTAAATTATAGTGAAAATCTGAATTGCCCTCAAGTGTATTAATTTTTTTTTTATTTAAGAGAATCTCTGAATATTTAGGACATCTTTTGCTTTTACAATAGCTCTGAAATAGCTGAAAAGCCAAACAGGAAGTGGAAGTTACTTCTGTATTACTCGGTTCTTAGACAAATCTTTCTGCCACTTGTAGTCATTAGAAATAATTGTCTTAACAACTTATATGTCCATCATACATCAAGAGTTCTCTCAACCAGTCTGCACAGCACGTGCAGGAAGATTTCAGTCTATGCTTTCCTATTACACAAATCTTTTAATGTGTGCTTTGTAGTGACTCACTGAGTACTCCAAGTTAATTTTATAAGGTGAACTTGAATGGGGTCCTTAAGTTGTTGCTGAAAATGCAAGACAACTGTTTCTGTACAAAACTATAAATAAGTCGCAGCACATGTTACGGACATCAAAGTACTTGAACCTTTAGTTTATACCTGTGGAAAGCAACAGTTCTGAAGACAATTCAAAACAATGACAATATGAGTTTACACACCTGAGTGTAAATATGGACACCTGACTCAAAGCTCTCAGTTTGAAATCACCCTTCTGGTGCCCTGGAGAAGGGAAAACAAGGATCCAGCTTTCACTCAAGGTATGTTCGTGCTTTTGTGTCTGGATCTCCTCATCTCAAAGCTACTTAGCAAAGCTGCTGGTAAGTGACAAAACCATTAGTATTTTATTACATCCATTCTACTGGTAAGAATCACAGAGAAGATGTGCCATTAATGATTCTTAGAATAGAAGAGTTCAGGAACAAATTTCCCAGTATTGAGAACTTAATTGTTCTTTCAGTCAGTAAACAAAAGTAACTTGACACTTGTAGACTCTTTACTAAAGTAAGATCTGCCTAATTTTGCCTTGAGTATAGACAGCAGAGTCTATTTTTCTCCATCCCTCAGGAGGGATTCACCCCTGTTTGAACTTCACTGTGGGTCACCATGGCAGAGTCTTTCTGAGTTACCTTTTCCATGCTGTTACACCCCAGTTACTGGTTGTACATTGGTTACACCGATACGAACCCTTGCAAAGTCTTTGATTCTTTGATAACTTGAGTTTATGTCCTAAGAAAAATTACACATTTTTCTCTAAAAGATTTCTTTTAATTTGGTGAGAAAATAGGTATTTTGGGGGAAAAAAAGGCTTTACAAAAATAATGTGCAACTTTCCAAAAGCATTACAATGGATTACTGAAATTAGCAAACATTGTTATAGTAAGGCAACAAATCTGGTCTCTGACACATGCTAAGTGCAATCAGAGCAGCACAAAAGCCAGCACCAAGTCCTACACTGCAGTCAGAGAGGAAGATATGTATTCCATTTCTGGGTATGTTGTGAGGAGAAGAATTCCCTTACCAGATTAAACAAAAATTCTAAAATTACAGCCACCACCAATATTCACTGGCCTTACTTCTAAGACTTTCATAAGCTCAGAGAATATCTAGAAATGATGGCTGAATAGAAAAACAGATTTAAGTACAGATCATCATTTTTAGAGATGTTTCATTTATTAATGAATTTTCACTTCAGGAAACTTTCAGCATAACTCCCTAGAAGGTTTACACATATTTGGTTACATTGGTGTTGAGCTTGGTTACGCACAACCTTTGATGTCAAACAGGTAGGCTTGTCATTGTCTTGATGGTTGTAGCATTTTTTGAGCACAGTGAACCCTGATAAATATTCACTGCTAAATATAATATGTCCTGCGCTCAAAATGTTCACTGTATAATGGAGAAGTACTCCTTACCTGACACTCCTATGTCAAGTATCTGCCATAATTCTAGATCTGGGCTCAAGATAACACAGAGCTCTGACTGAGATTTTGTCCTTTCGATACAGTGAAAGACATTAGGAGCAACCCAGGTTTCTTCCTGCAGGATTGTTAATATGTTACACTTCTGGGAAGGTGCAATAAGTTATTTGTCCTCTGTCAAAAGTGAATACTATGGCAAAATTCTGAACCCTGAAAAGACTGAACCCTGAGCAGCTGGTTCTGCCACTGGCCAAATTCCCCACTTACCTGCGACATTTTCCTGTCAGGGAATTCCATTAGGCAGACTTCAGTTTTGCCACCTAGAAAACCATCTCTCAATTGAGAAGAGCAACAGAAGTCTATCTGAGAGCAAAAGCACTTGTCATCTTGCCAACAAGACTCTATTAGGATGTGGTAGAAAACATATGGTCCGAGCTACAAAATCTATAACTATTTTGTAATAGTCAATGAGATAAAAGCCATCTTTTGATGTGTCCATGGCAGATGCTCACATCCAAAATTAATAAGAAAAAGTAATGACAAAAACCACTATATAGTATTTTTACATCAAAACCTGTCAAAACTGACAAGGTTATTGCTGTCTAATCGTCAACACTGCCTCTGTTTCCATTTTTTAATAGCAATGGAAGAAAAGCATGGACTCATGTATGGCTGACTTTTTGTCTTAACCAGTTTTAGATCTCTTGTCTTTATGCCTGACATGCATCCCCAGGAACTGTCAAAAAGACATTTATCCTTACAAACAGGGTCTCCCCTACTCTCACTATCAAATTGCCAAGTTCGTAGGAATCTTCAGTGCTTTTGCAGATGCTTATCATCAACCCTTAGTTTTCCAAAAGCCCTTTTTACTTGGCCATCTTGCCCATGGTGTAAAGTTGACTGCTTTTTGCTATTGACAAGCTCTCACAAGTACAAAAATATCAAAAGCTGAATTGTTTGTATATATGTATATAAAGTGTGTTATGCTATAGAAGCAACAATTACAAAAACACAGCTATGAACAAGGGGAAAGTGATCCAATTCTGACTTCGTGACAATGTTTTTAAATCTTGTTTTTAGAGCTCTATGGAAACCCTCAAAAAGCTATTGCTGGTTTTTTTTTGAGTATGTCAGAAGAGATGGAGAATATCTACAGTAGATTTCTAAACAATCAGGTTCCTGCTCTGTTGACCAGTACAGCAAATCCTCTGAAGCCTTTAGGAAGCTTCGTGCAAGGTCTTGTCCTCAAGATAGCCATTGTAGCTGGTATGGGATTGTCATGCTGAATTTGACCTTTCTCAGCTCTAACTATGAGACCTGTGTAGAGACATGAAATAAGAGTTTGGCCCAAATTTACTGTATATCCCTTTCTCCAAAGGTAATTTGGAACTAAGAATCTAAAACTCTCAGAGGTGACTGGAAAGTCTGTCAGTTGAGTCTGTTTTGGGCGCTTGATTGCAGTCTGCGGTATTTCTTCAAGGCAAAGATTTCTGGGCAGCGGGAAGAATGTGCTGAAGCACAGCCCTTACGGATCTTGTTGTAGTCAGCACCTCCACAGCTTGAGCCTTCCAGGTCATTGCACTGCATCAGTCTCTGAGATAGGGTCATTCTATTCATCTGCCTGATCTCTCTGGAGCTATTGCTTCCCATTTCACTTTGAATATCATGTGCTTAAGGGCACTTTCCCAGGTGTGTGGTCGAGAAGGTTTCTGGCAGCAGTATTCAATTTACACTGAGGACATTTTAAGATAATTAGAGAGAACTAAGTCTCTAGGTGTCCTCCTCATTACCACAAACACTGCTTGCCTTTCAAAAATCCCCTGCTCACAACCTGAAACTCCTGCAGCCTTTTCTGCTGATGTTAGTTCTATTTGTGGGGGAGTATGCTGGGTCACTTAATCTCAGGGCACATTCATTTTAAATTCAGCAGCAGCAGGAGTTTAGTGGAGATATTTGCTAGACTGGTAGCATGCACTGGACACATCTTCAAAGAACACCCAAGGGACTTTAACAAACAGGGCATGGCAAATGTTGTGTTTGGAGCTGGGCTGGTGCTTGAGATTGTGTACACTAAACAACCCTAAACCCTCAACTTCTCTTGTTCAGAATCTTATCCACCCAATAACTAATGTAGAAATATCCCTTTTGTCTTTCACTTCCTTCTGCTCATTTGTAGCCTGTGCTATGTAAGATTCGTACACCTTTGCAATGGGAGATTGACATTTGGTTGCACATAATTATAAAATTTCAGAACTGGCAAAAAACTTGGCGCCTCATCTCTGAATTCCTTGTGAAGTCAAAGCATCTTATGATTCACAGTGCTGAGAAAGTACATTACTAAAATATTCCAGTCATATGCAGAGACATTCACATTAAAGATAAACAGGTTTTGTATCCTCAGTTCTTCTCAACATACTATGGGACCTGTTAATTTATTGAGTACTGTTAGCTGCAAAGCTGTAGAAACAAGTCTCAATCTAGGAAGACATAGATCACAGGAATTGTTGGTCCTCTTAGAAGCTGAATACTAGGATGAAAGGATCTGTCGTCACCAAACTATGGATATTTTAAATGTGCTTCAGACAGGCTGAACTTAGCCATGGAGTTCCAAGTTTAGCAAGTAAAATTTAAGTATACCCAGTGCCAAACTTTGCAAATAACATTAACTAAAATACTCAGGGTTTGTAGTGTCCTGGTCAAAAAAATATTTTCCAAACTCTTCCTGTTCCCTGGTTTTTCTTTTTTCACGAGGATTTTTGATGGCCAAAAAACCCCAACAGTAGCAACTAAAAAAGTAGCATCTAAAAAAAAAAAACAAACAAAAAAACCACCTCCCCACCACCAACAACAAAACCAAACCAAAGCAACAAACAAATAAAACACCAAAGTCCTATGTGGAAATACATTTTTTTGCCACAGAATTCTGAATCATAGATGCTTGTTGCTCTTCTGTCAGGATGTCTCCTTTTCATTGCCCCTGGATAAGAGGGGGAAAAAAGGGAACTAGCACCTGCAGTTTCGGATAGACGCCATGGCCTGACAGACTCTCCAGGGATGTAAAGGTTCTTATGCACCCCTCTTCTACTGATTATAAAATGAAAAATCTTGGCTTTTGGATGGAAATTAGGGGAGATTTTTCTCAGGAAAAATAGGCATCTACAGGTTTTGGAGGTACTTTTGGCACTTGTCAGCAGAGTTATCAAGGAGTAATTATTCTTAATACAATAAGACTGACAGGGCAACTCAATTAAAGATGATTTCTTAACTACAGTTCATATACCTTTTTAATAGTTCATAGAAACTAGTGACAGTTTTTTATTAGAATTGTTTTGAACTAAAATGAAATTCTGAATAATTTTGGTATACCTATCTTGACTTTGACTTCATCTTTTCTTTCATGAACTTCATGAATTGATTTGGGGTTTCTTGATTGTTGTGTTTTGGTTTTTGACTTTCTGGTTTTGGGGGCTTTTTTTGTTTGTTTTCTGTGAGTTTTTTGTTTTTGTTTTGCTTTATTTGTTTTGTGTGATACTGAATCATCTAACAATCCTGACATTTTGTTTCGAAGGTGTTTTTTATAAGTGATTGAGTCTACAGTGTTCATTTATGTTCTAGAGATTAACAAGCAGTGATAGGTATGTGAATACTAAGGAAACCGAATTCTCTGTTATTGGATGTTAAGATTAAGTACCTGCTGAAAGAACTGGAGACACAGCTGCTCTTGCTCCCGTACTGGGACAGGAGAAAAATGATGTGAAATATTTGCATAATCCAGCAGATTTGACAAGGAGTTGGAGGTCTGAAAACCATCTGAAATTGTGTCAGAGAACAGTTGTGATGCAGAGTCTATTTTTAACCACTGTGGTATCAGATATAAATCCAAGATGTACTTCTACTCTCACATGTGTAAAGCCTGTATAAGTAGGCCCTTAGTATGTTCTAGCTTCAAAAGGAGATGTTCTAGCTTCAAAAGGTATGTTCTAGATTCAAAAGGAGCCAGCTTTCTGAGCACATGCTTTCTTACTACATTGAAACTTGGAGTTTCCTATGTTTCATGTCCTTTCTCCCTTAGTCTGTTTGTCATCAAGGAAAAAAAAACCAAAAAACCAACAAAACCAAGACACCATTGTTTGCACATAATTCCACGGTGGATGTATAATTATGGGAAGAGGAAGGAGGAAGTCTTTCGGTCAAATGATCATCGCTCGGCCCAATCCCCTGACCCAGAGGTAACCTCACCAAGTGTTTTACCGAGTTTCAAACTTTACTTCCAAATACTGTCAAGAGGAGCCTCACAAAAGGAAAGGGATTTCATCTGATTTTGCTTTTATTTATTTCTGCAGGCATTTCAAAGTATTTGGGGATTTCACCGTATTTGACACTCTTTTGTCTAAAATCCCAGAGTAGTCCTCTTCTTCATTAACATTCTTCTGATTTATACCATCCTCTTTTCCTAGGCACATAGTAATTTAGAATAATGGATTTAGGTCATGATCCTCTCCTTCTTTAATATAGTCAATAAATAGTCAATAATGAAAGGTTAATGATGTTGAATAAAAGAACTATGTAGCTTCACTGTAGTATGTCAATATTTTATATTCAGTGTTAGAAGTTACACAGTTCTATTTCTCATCGTGGCAGATAATTCAGCAAAATTTCAAGACAAAAACATTCTAACAAAAACAAATAATCCACATTGTTTTGGGAATAACCAGATACCAAAGTTAAGGTAACTCAGGAGTAAAAATTAAGATTATGTTTGATTATACCTATAAATCTTTATGTTCGATGAATAAAACGGGGTAGACTCTCATCTTCTTATGCTGAATAACTTCAAGCAGAAGTCTACCAAGCCTTCTGGGAAAACAGCTTTCCTCAGCAAGAATAAGTGCACAAGGACCTTTACTACCCTGTTCCTCTGTTGCCAGTGGACAGTAAGATCAGCATTCCTTGTGTAACATTTCCTTAACTGCTTGGATTTTGTAAAGGATATTATGGAGTAGTTTCTTGTTGCCATTTAATCTTTATGATAAGTTCAGGATTTTTTCCTTTTTTTTTTGGAATCAAGTACACTCTGACACTAACTGGTGATGCCATGAAGAGCTGTGAATCAGAATGTACCAATCTTTCCAAGTATACTGCATCTCAGAGGAAAATGTTACTTTCGTTCACACTTTATTCTGCAATGTTGTCTATGTACAGTAACCATTTTTCTGTGCTATTTTACACCAGGTTGTTCTACAAATTTTGTGGTTTGTTACCTTTCAAAAGGTCAAGTGGCAGGTGGATATCAAAAGTATCTGCCTTATATGTGATCTGCAAAAGTAATCAGAAAGCAGTTTCAGTCCAGTGTAAAGAGCTGTAAACTGCATACTACTAATATAATTTGAGTTTTAGAACATTTCTATTAGAGTCAATCCAGCCTCACAATCTACCACTATGAGATAGTAATTTATACATACAATTTTTTTATTTACACCAGCTCTTATGGATTAAAAAACTGATTTCAATTAATTTTCCACTGTCATTTTCAAATAGTTTCAATCCTCCCTCTGATCCTAAGATGTATGCATCAATTTAAAAATACTCTTACACAAGAACTTCTTGTTTCATGTAAGGAAGCATGCTTTGCATTAGGAGGCTAAGTTACTGTGACTGTGTGCTTTAACCTTAGCTTTTACCTTTCTATCCTGTCACTGGAGATTATTTTCAAAAATGCTCTTCAGGCAAAAATATTAGTGGTCCAGGCAAAAATATTAGTGGTCCTTGAACAAGTGCTCTTAAGTTCATTTAGCATTCTACAACACAAGTTTCAGAAGTAATTGGATATTTAGGCTTTTTATCTATTGCTTGTCCACATAACTGAAGGAATAAATGAAATGAGCATTTCAGCTGCTGTCCAAGAGAAGAGCTTGGTACATCTAACCCTCAGACTAATTCTGCTGTTCATTGAGATGTTTCTATTAGGTAAAGCCCTCTTGAACTACATTTGGTACCTCAGCAAGGACAATTTTGTAAGCAGAAGCAACAAAATGGGCAGGAGAAACAATCATACATCATGGGAGTTTTCTCCTGAAGGCTTGGAAAGAGCTGCTTAGAGTAGTAATGCTCCTATGAAAAAAGATCTCTCTGAAATATGGACAGAATTTGCATTAGAGGTTTTTACTATATGCCATTGTTACCACTTGGAGCTGCACCTAGAACTGAAGTAACCACAAAAGTTAAGCGAAGTATAAAACAGGTCACTGCAGTAAGGACCTTCTCAAGTCAACCTCCTTAGGTGTTTTTCTGAACATAACTCCAAGCAGTGCAATAAATCCACTGGTGTGAGGATCTAATCTTACAGCTACAGAGGTAACAGTAATTACAGTGAAGTCTATGTTTAAAGTGAGCTATCATCACATAATGAAGGCCACAGAGGAAAAGTTCAGGCACCTTATCCTTAAAGACACAGTAGCATATTGCTTCAACCTGTGAAACTAGCAGCTTCACCATCACCTTTCAGATAGAAGCACTCTCTGTTGACTAACAGCAGCATGATCTTCTTCTTTCCCTCTGCCAGTGGAAAGTATCCCATCATGCAGAAAGGGGAAAAGTTAGTTTTTTACACCGGGAGAGTAGGAAGCTGAGAGGCAGAGAGAGAAGACAATAGACTGTTATTTTCTTTTAGTGAACACTCAGAGAAGTGCTGTGTTACCCCAAGAGGAAAGGTGTTTACATTAGATCATGCCCCTTTGTAGCTCTGCTGTGATCAGTAGAGAAAATAAAATCACGCCAACAGAGGTGTCGCTCCTACCCATAGTGGCAAGTGGAAAGAAGCTGCTGCTGAGAATAGTGCTTTTTTCCCCCTTCTATTCCAGGAAGCGGCATGATTCAATTATGTTTTATTAATATATATTATTATTAGAGAGTACCCATGGGCAGCAAATAGATAATAAAAATTGATACGTTAAAGTTTAGGAAAGTAAGATCAGTCTTTTATACACTCCTTTTAAAAAAGTCTACCAATAAACTTGGAAAGGAGGCTGTACTAATAGAATTTTCAAAAAATACTACCTCGGTAATGTAGACTAGATATGAAATCTGAGCCAAATTAAATCAGTGAACAATTTCCTACATATTATGCAGACCCAAGATTTTGCCCTAATTGTACAGAGGTAGTCAATATTAGGTTGCAAACTGTCTTCCAAGAGATCAGAGACATTTCAAATTAAGTAGAATTTCAAGGTGACAGAAACAGTTAAGCAGTGAGACAGCTAAGAAGGCACTGTTAATTATATATATTATTGTCATCATGGAGAATGAACTTTCTTTTCAACATCACAAACAATATTTCCTAATTAAAAAAAAAGAAAGAAAAAAAGAAAAAAGCTATTTTTTTTAAAAAAGATACATTCTGTTAATGTTTTTACCAGGAAAACATTCCAGTCACTCTGCTAGGATGAGCTAATATGATGATGGTTTATTTTCATATACAATATACAGCATCATAAGACTGTGGAGATAGGTCTTTCAAATCTGGTAAGTGCATGTCACAACCACACTAAACAAAAATGATAAAACAGGAATATACTGAAAACAACAAAATTCTGCAAAACTTATAGTCATCAATGAACATTTAAGTTAATTTAACAATATCTAAAAGTTCAAAAATTCATAGTAACACATTAATACGAGTGTTAACCTGTAACAAATATATTGTAGATTTGAATTCTTGTCTACCACTTTTCACAGATCATGACATAATTACATGTGACACTAATCTATGAAATAAGTAACAGAGTTCAATATGATTACTAGTCAGTAACTACAATCACTAACATCAGGAATAATTATGTCCTGAAATTATTTTCATCCCCTTCAGTGTATGTTAGCACATATAAGTACACTTCTCTATTTGATTTAAATTATCTAGCAAAATTACTGGCAATATTCCCTTCCAAATTACCATGCTCATCCTTGAAAACCTTATGCAAAGTCCTTCGAAACGGCTTCTATAAAATTTGGAGCAGACATGAGTATTGTAAATGTGCAAATGATGGCAAAAAGGGTAAATGCAACCAGGCATAATCGGTCTATCACAGCAGCTGCAAACTTCCACTCACTGCAGATCTCTTCACCCTCATCTTGCTTCCTGAATCGCATTGCTATGAACTGAACTTCCTCCAGGATCTTCACAATCACTGGGATAGTATCCATTAAAGCTTTCTTTTGAACAAGCTCAATGTCTTCTGCCAAGGGGCAAGTCATCTTCCCGGTCTTGCTGCCGAGATCATTCTTCTGTGGGCAGCACGGGCTGTCCATCGTATGGTAGCTGTAGATGGAGTTGCCATTGCTGGACTGGTGCCCGGGCAGGACGTTCACCTCCATGCTGTTTACACTAAGCTGGTGCTTGGAATAGCTGTATTTGCAGGAGAGGGGCTTTATATTTTCCCCAGGTTTTTTCATTCTCAGAAACCAAGCACACCAATTCAGCAGGATGACACGGACCTGAAAGAGTTACCAGGGCAGAAATACAGGGGACTCTTGGGCATTTCAAAAAGTTTTGAAACATTTTGTGACTATCATCATGGTTAGTCTGTATAGTCTCTTAGAAATACTGATGGATTTCTGTGGGGTTTTTTTAAGCATCTAACTTCTTACCAAGGAGGGCCTTTTTTATGGATCTCTTTTAAATATAGAGGTGTTCAAGACCCAAGTAGATTACAGGGCAAAAGAGATGTAAAATCTTACTTTACAAAATGGTTCTTGAAGTCCCATCTTTAGCAAACAACCACAGATCTCTGCAACTGAGCAGAGAGTACAAAATTGGCTGTATAATTTTGAAACATTTCTCAGATTGTAAGGAAAAAGATACACTTAAATATTTTTGGGGGCCAATATTTAGATTCTGCTGAAAAAAAATCCCTTTACAGCAGAGTAACAACTAATTATAGCACATTCTCTTGCTGTAGTTCACTCTAAATAAAAAGATTTGATTGGCTTTTGGATTTTTGTGTTTGTTTTTTTTTTTAAAGCCATTTTATACCCCTTTGAAGAGTTCAACCACATAGTACCTTTTTTCAAAAGTAGACCTTTTTTCAAAAGACTAAATCAATTAAATTTAGAAGTTCAAAATCTGAATGCTGCTGTTAATTTCTGTCATTTGCCTGTGCGCTGGTGCATCACAAGAGTGCTTTAACTTGCACATGGCAGATTGTGCCTCATATGTGTCTTGTCAAGGTCATCAAACGAACTGACTGGAAAAAGTGCATCCAGCATTTTTTCCCAGTGAATTGATCTTTAGGTGTTTCATCTGAAATCTGAGCCTGCTAGAATTCCTGTTGGTAATGTTAACTGCGAAAAGCAGTAAAAAGGCTGTGGAATCAGTAGCATCTTATGTGAAGGGCAGCAAACTAAATCACTAAAATCTTGCAATTAGAAAGTCCTCCTGGTTTTATGTGTATAAAATGGACATTTGCAATGTGCTTATGAAAGACCCTCCATGCAGCCAGGCCTCTTTAACGACTTTATCATCCTGGTTGCAAGTCAAATAGCCTGATGTCCAGGAGAGAAGAGACATGGCCGCTGGTTTCAGTTCAGAGCCTTGGCCCAGGATTCCCTGTGTAATCCTGCTCCAGTTACTTTGGTCATATTTGACTTAGGACCACAATTTGCCTCCAAACTTGCTGGATATGCAGGATAAGTTGACTCCTATGTTTTCACAGGACAGACACAGGAATGGGAAAATTACACTTAGCACTTTGAGTTGCTGCTGTAATGACAAGCATAATTTTGGAAAGGAGGAAGCAATATAAACACAAATGGGAAAAATAATAATAAAAAAAGCCAAAACCAATTGCCAGTGGGAGGCAGTTACAACTTTTTTTTAATTCTGTAGTGTGAGCTGTTCTGAGTCACAGGCCTGTGCCATTCTCCGTGAGCCATTCTGCATCTCTCCCACTAACGAATCTTTTATTCTTCATTGTTATCCTGGGTTTGGTTGGAATAGAGTTAATTTTCTTCCTAGTAACTGGCACAATGCTGTGTTTTGTATTCAGTATGAGAATAATATTGCTAATACACCAATATTTTAGTTGTTGGTAAGTAGTGTTTAGCCTGAGTCAAGGACTTCTGAGTTTCCTGTTCTCTTCCAGTGAGCAGATGCACATGATGTCATCAGGGGGCAATGTCCAGGACTCCTGACCTGAACCAGCCAAAGAGATATTCCAAAAGGATATGAACTGTGGGGAGTGGCTTGGAAGCTGTTGATTGCTGCTCAGAGACAGGCTAGACATCAGTCAGCATGTGTTGAGCAATTGTATTGTGCATCACTTATTTCTCTTGCATTTTATTCCTCTCTTTCTCTTCTTTCCTTGATGTTTTCATTATTATTTTTATTAGTAGTACTAATTATTATAATTAATATTAACAATATTATTCTATTTTATTCTGTTTAAGTTATTAAACTGTTCTTATCTCAACCCATGAAGTGTTATTTTTTTTCTGATTCTCTTCTCCACCAGGGAGGGGACGTGAAGTGTGAGCAAGTGGCCGCATGGTACTTAGCTGCTGTCTG
>VYXB01010753.1:1014-54714 GCA_013397135.1 Pachyramphus minor | reverse complement strand
AAACTACGACAGTCCTGAAAGACTGTTTCTGTTATTCATGTTATTTTGCTCTCATTGGGGTCTTTAAATATTTTATTATTTCCTCCACAATCACCACAGACAAATAGAAACCCATAGTGTTGCAGCCTAAAAAAAATCGATCCTGCATTTAATTGCACTTACTTAATTACAATGTACTCTGACTCCCCATGGAAACAAAATGGGACAAAATGGAACAAGATAAAGGTCTTAATTGCTAGCAATATGTCAACAGTGCCTGTGCCAAGGCAAGAGAGAAATTAATTTTCCAGGACTGTGTAATTCCAAAATAGTAAGTCAGACAACTTTCTTATTAGGAAATGTGAATTTGTCTGCCTTAGCTCTGGAAGGGGATAAAAAAAAAAAAAAATCCCTCTGATACAGGAATACTGCTTTTCCTTTTTAGGTAGAGTAATTTCCTTAGGGAAATTACATGTATAACTACAATCAAACACATTTCCCACAGAAAAATAAATACTCAGAAGACAGCAACACAGCTTTTAATATGCTTGGATTTTCAAATGCTCTATTTCCTTGAAAACAGACATTTAGGCACAATCTGTTCTTGTCATATCAATTAACTGACGAGATAGCTGCAGCATATGGGTTGCTGGAAAACAGAGGGTATGATGACATGGATCTATACTCTCACCTGCATTGTCATATCTGGGTTTCTGTGAAGGAAGGACACAGATACAGCTGCCTTCAGAGGTCAGTAGCCTAACCCTGCTGTGAGCTTCTCCACTACAGTCCTCCCCTAACCAAAATACAGCTGCACTCGTGGCTGCCCATCACAGTCACCTGCCTGGCCTAGTTCAGAGGAGAGAGTCTGCAATTAAAACTCTCTTGATAAGAGGCCTCAGCACCTGAGCAAACCTGTACATGTACAGGCTTAGAATCATAGAATCATAGAATAAAATGGGTTGGAAAGGACCTCTGAGATCATCAAGTCCAACCTTGGATCCACTACCACCACAGTTACTAGATTATGGCACTGAGTGACACATCCAGTCTCTTCTTAAATACCTCCAGGGACAGAGAATCCACCTCCTCCCTGGGCAGCCCATTCGAGTGCCTGATTACCCTCTCTGTAAAGAACTTCCTCCTGATATCTTACCTAAACCTCCCCTGGCAGGGGTTGAGACCATACCCTCTTGTCTTACTGTTGGTTGCCTGGGAGAAGAGAACAACCCCCACCTGGCTACAACTTCCTTTCAGGGAGTTGTAGAAAGTGATGAGGTCTCTCCTGAGCCTTCTCTTCTTCATGCTAAACAACCCCAACTCCCTCAGCCTCTTCTCATAGGGCTTGTGTTCAAGGGCTTGAAATATACCAAAAGAAAAGTCTAAAACCTAGTGAACCTGCCTTTTTCACCAAAACTCTTTCTTCTCTCAATGCTTGTCTCTCCAACTCTCTTTCCTATGCAACAGTCTTTGTTGTCAGTAGAGAAAGGTCAGTTGAGCTGTAGCCCACACCTGATGTTATCCACCCACAAACTGCTCAGTAGCTGGGCCTTCCTCAGTGCTCTTTTCCATGCTTTCTCAGTAGACATTGTCGAAAGTGTCAATTAGCCAGCAGCTCTCACTTCTCAACTGAGTAGCCGACAAATGCCTTGACTAAATACCTTGGATTTAAACTCCTGTCTTGGAGAAAGCTGGCTTTAGTAAGTCATCAAAGATTAATAGAAAAGAAGGCACAATTCTCAGCAGAGGAATAAGGGAAGAATTGAACACCTACAGAGAGGCTAAACACTAACAGGCACTATCCTCCCTCTTCTGGTGCAAAGGCCAAATACAGAGACCTTGAAAGGTGGGCAGAGAAAAGAAGCTGCTCAACTGTAAGTACTTTACAAAGCAGGTGCTTAGGCAACTTGTCCTTCTTCTGGTTCTGCAGCTGCTTCCACACAAGCCCAAAGATCCAATGCCTTCCCCTGCAACTTACTCCAGCAGCTAAATCCATTTAAGCAGGAGGTGAGAACAATCCTGGAACAATATCCAGTTAATCAGAGTTAGAGTTTTGCAATAAACTAAAGTGTGACTCTGCCAGGATGAGGACATTGTGGGGAGTACATGGATAGTAGGGATAGTTGCTGACACTGAAAACGCAGAAAACAAATTTTATGTAAAACAATTTCCTTCTTTCTGAAGTTGCCTATCTTAGATTCTTGGTTTTTATGGAGCAAAAGTCTTTCATGGTGTCTCTGTAAAAAACACCTGATATATGTGAACAGGGGAAACTAAAAAGAAAAAAAGGAGACTTTGCCATGAATCCTAATGACTGAGCCTTGTCCATGTCTTGCAAAGGGTAAGTATCTACTGTTGTGGGGTCAGCCTCTTCTCTCACACTTGGAATTCACCCTTTTCCTCTTGAGATCACTCAGTCCTGTCAGCTTGTCTGGCCTACGGCTTTTACAGTCTATCATCATCTTTCCTTCCCAGTAATGCTTTCCACAGTCTTTGCTTCCTGATGGCATGTTTTGTAATGTGTGCCAGTTCAGCTGTGAGGCCACTGAACAAGATTCCTCCAGAGTGAGAATTTGTTGTATACTGTGTTTCCAGACAAGAAACCAGGAAACTGGTAGAGAGAAAGAGCTGACTTGAAGGGCCTGTGAGACGCATGAAACATTGTGTCTACGTTCTTTAAAAAGCAGACAAAACAATGAAATTGTCTATGGGGGCTCTTACACTGATGCATACCCTGAACATGTAGCCATCTGAAGCATGTTTGCCCAGATTTGTGCCCTCAGGTTTTGCTTACAGGCATGTTCTTCCAGAATTCACATGCTCTGATGTCTTGAAAGTAAAGAGGATTTTAAGTAATACAGCACTTTGAGAAATAATGGTGAGTATGTTTAATTATTATCGGACTTTAAAAAAATGCATTGAAACAGTAGTTTATTTTCAGAGAGGCTAAATTAGAAAGATGTTCTGTACTTGGACTGACATGGGTAATATGTGATATTCAACATCATGCCAGGATAATTGTCTAGCATGACAAATGTGGTGAATGAGATACCAGAGGATACAAGGTGCTGTATGTACAGAATGATGTACAACCAGACCTCTGTGAAACCTGGGTGGTAGACAGACTGTGACTATTTGTATCTGCTTCTGCTTTCATCCTTTTTCATTTTACAATTACAAAGCACACCTTCCCTGTTCTAAAATCAGTTAGGAAAAGGAGAGGGGGGAAAAGAGCATCTTTTTCCTTTAACTTGAAAATCAGAAGGAAACATTCCTTTTGAAAGCCAGCTGGTGTTAGTGCCAGCCCTCACTGGGCTAACAAAGTCTGCTGCTGTCTATAGAGAGGTCTGTAGAGAAAAGAGGGTCCACATGCTGATGCACTGAGAATGGATCAGATGGCAGCAGACAAACTGCCCGGTAGAGACTGGCGTTTGCTTAGTGCTTTGAAATGTCATATTTTGTCAGTACTGGTGTCTGGTGGATAAGAAATCAAAGGTGATGCCCACAGGATTAGCACTTGCAAAGTGCGTGCTGAGCAAAATTACTTTGTCGTGACTCAACTGCCCCACTGTAAGTGTAAATAGAAAACCCAAATATGAAAGACTGTTTCTAATGGAAAAGTAAATTCAGTATGTTTGTTCTTTACCTCCATTAGCAAACACAAGTATCAGATATACTGTCTGTAGCTTACTGTCCATATTAGTAGAGAACAACTTCTGTCCCTCATCTATAAAAATTTTACTGTAGCTTTTAGATTTATTTTTTTTTCTTTCAGTAGGATCCTGTTGAATATTTACCACCAAAGCTGCTTACCCATTTGGGCATCTTTCCCGCCTGGGGGTCATGATGGTGAAACTGCAGAACCAGCACTGTTACCACCACAGACAGACCAACGATGACCATGATGCTAGCGAAATACTGAGCTGCAAGGAAAAGGAGAACTTGGTTAAGGAGGAGGAAACTCAAACAAAGAGCAAATAATATTCCTTGGCCATGCCTTGAGATCTGCATTTGAGAAGCACTGCATCACCTCTGAACTACCCCCTTCTCTGAACTACTACGTTGGAGCATTTGAGGCCTTTAAGGTTTTCAGCGTATCTTCTCAGCTCCCTCCTCTCCAGTGAGTGAAGAGCAAAAACTGCTTGGTTTTCATCTCAGAGAGGAATGTAGAGCCCCACTGTAAGGACAGCTCCATGCCTGCTGCCAGGGCAGCAAGGAGTTGAGCTGATAACACCTGCTGAACACCAGCATCCCCAGTCCTGAACCTCTTGTGAGACAAGCAGAGGTGCTGGAGGGAGATGCTGTCCTCGTGGTGCCACTGCATCCCTTCAGAAAGTGTCACCAGTTCCCCACCTTTGTCCTACTACTACTCATAAGTGGTTAGGCATATCTTTTGTTACTCTTCTTTGCCCTCAAGACCACTTCTTCTGGTTCCTATGAAAACACAACAAACGCTTCTTGAGTGCTAAATTTAAATCTGCTGTGCAGGAAAGAAATCAGGATCTTGAATGCCAGAACTGAGACTTGAAGCCATATCCCCTAAGTGGCAGTACAGCTTCATCATGCCAGGAGTGAGGTTGATGTACTGGAGTGTAAAGAAGAATTACCCACAGGGGTAATGACATTTGAAGGTTTCAGCGGCAAAATACCAGGGAGCATTACTGTTGGCTGATATGATGGTACGTTGTGGGAGAGAATGTCACGCTGCCCCACACTACAGCCTTCCCACTCCCGGCCCTTCCTCCTGCAGTTTGCAGGAAAAGTAAAAAATTCAATACAAGCTCCAAGGCAAGTTTTGTTCTGTCTGTGTTTCTGAATACCAGATCCCACTGCTTCAGCAGCAAAAAGCTTGTTCATAATAATGAGGTTCTCAGGCCTTCCTGAAATCAACATTGCAATTGCTTCAAGAGGCAGATATGGCTTTTCCATGGCAAAATGAATTATGTAGCTAGATTAGAAGAATAGTCTCAAGGGTGAGCTGAATTTAAAGGTCTCTTTTGCACTTCTGGATGAGAGAAGAGAGTCAACAAACAGGCAGAAGAAGAGCAGACCAGGAACTCAGGTTTCAGGGAAGCTGTTAAATGCCCCGTGTAACAGAAACACAGCAGTGTTGATATCATTGGTTTGATTATTGCTGTGAGTCACTAAATAACTTCCTTAAACTCTCTGCATTTTGATGCCACCAGACTTCAATGGCCTGAAGTGGTCCATTTAAAATGGCTTTGGCTAAGATTTTTCACATGTCCTTGGAAAATTAGTCACCTGGGTAAACTTGGAAACAACCTGTTATTGTCTGACTGAAGATCCCAGCCAATGATTAGCAGAGGAATTGACACTCCTGGTGGGGGGAGGGTTATACTAGGAAACCAGCAACAGAGGTTAGTGAACTGCTGTGTAGATGTAGTAAATGGAAAACAGTTCTCTGAGAAATAGAGTGGGGACCACAGGAGAGCTGTGGCCCCTTAAAGAAAGATGTTTTATGGTTTTACCTGGTAATAAGCAAGAAAGAGTCTGGTTGTGCATCATCTGCATTTTGAGGGGGTGGGGTGCTTCTGTTCAAGGTATAGTGAAGTTTTCAGTTGGAAAGCAAGGATGGAAGACATAGGGCATAGTACTTCAGTCCTATATGTTACTGTCAGGCAATCAAATGTCACAAGATATCTGTGAAATCCAGCAGACAGTTATATGCCCCCCAATTAGTTGCAGGTGCTGTATTCATTTCAGGGAGAGAAATCACAAAGTCCTGGAAATGTCCAGGCCTACTCTAAAACTGGATTTATACAGCCCTGAAGAACCAACAGTGAAAGGGGACGAAGAAGATAGCAACGACTGGCACAGTCGTTAGTCTGTCACATCTCTAGTTTGAGATACAATGAAGGCTGTTGCCTCCTTTCCTGTGACAAGAGAATATAGACCAAATAGCCTTTGGTCACAAAGGAATTAGTAGGTCATGTGCCCCTGGGTCTCTGATCAAAAACATGATTGTTTTTAGAATCTACAGCCAGGTAGGGATGGTCAAGACCCTGGATCTGGACTCACTGGCAGTTGCCCTGTAAGGGAAGGAAAGGCCCTAGAACTGAGAGAGTGTGTCCACCAGGCAAAATGTTCCTGGCGCTGAAATGGTATCCATACATACTTAGCACTTTCTGATCTTTCCTTTCAGGGTTTAATCCTACAATCCTACATTCTTTCTTTGCTGGCAGTACAAAGACAGGGTCCTCCTGCAACAGTGAGGAGAACTGGTGAGGAAGACTCCTGTGCTGTCTTCCATGCACCCAAAATCATGGGTTAATCTTTCTCCAGTCTGCTGGCTTGGCATCTCTGGTGTTCGCAGTCTTTAGTCCCCACACCAGCAAGGTCAAACTCATTACTTGGTGACAGCTACAAGGGCTGCTGTCCCTATCCACCTCTAGCACCCACTCTGATATGACCATGACCATAACCTTCTCCAGCAACCCTTTGAGTAGAGAAGCCTTGCTGCTGGAAAGGATCAAGCTACAATGTTCATGGATAACACTCCTTGGAGCCACAGGACTGCAATCTTCACTCACTCTGCCCTAGTGCCACACTGCCATGAATTAGTGAACTCTATTTCTGGGTCTCCACTGATATTGCTAAGCATTGAAATAGAATTTTCTCCTTTTAGATGTTGCAAGGGGAGATAAGTAACAGAGGAAGAACTGTGCTTAGGCCTCACAAGCAGCAGTTTTTACCTAGTCACTAGACTTTTTTTGACAGTGTTTTAGAGTCTATCCTAAATCCTATAACACTTATCCATTTGGGGCTTTGAAGCTGTTGTTCCCAAAAAATTCTATCCCCATGTATGCCTGTTGGCAGGGATAAATGCAAATCTGACTTTACACAGAAGCCCTTTCATTCAAACTACGGGAGGGAAACGCTCCACAACTCTCACTAACAATCTCTCTGTGTCCTACTTGTTACTCCTGGTTATTAGGTCAACTTGGAGTCTTTAAAAAATTACTTCACTCTGGGAAGTGTGTCAGGAACAGCCATCCCAGTCTGGGGTGCATCCGAGAGACCAGGGACCTGATTACTGTTAAGTCAGATGCGCTGAGGCACAGCTGGTAAGCAACTGACACATTCTGGAGGGGAAGTAGCTCATTTGCACTCTGCCCTGGACAGCTGCCAGAGGAAAATGAACCAGAAGACCTGTGTTTGGAGCCCCTTGATATCGCTGACTGACAGAGAACCATTCCTCAGGGATACTGAAGTCTGTACTGCTCAATGCTAAGTGCTCTTCATGTGTTTTAAAACCTGTGTGATGCTTTCTTCAGCAGTTGTGTGTGAACAAAAAAGCTGTTTTGGATGCTTGATTCATCTCCTTAAAAGAGTGTGAAATATTTGCTCTTCTACAACTGATTTTCTTCTCTTTATTTGACAAAGGAAGAACAGTATAACATAATATCTGGACAGATGTTTAACATCTGGGAGTTGTCAGTCTCCCCCTCTCAGCAGTATCATAAGATGATACTGTTTTCATAGCAAATATAGATTTAATAAAAGCACAAATAGTCAGTGAGGTCTTCTAAAAAGTAAGCAAGAACATCTGCTTGTTCTCGCAGGTATATTCTGACATCACCTATATAAAAAGGATAGCAACGACTTGCAATTTATAACTTGAAGGGCATTCAGTACTGTTTTTGTGTGTTTTGTGTCATTATCTGATGTTAGAGAAGCACCTTCAGATTATTTTAGGGATGTTTTTGAAGACACTGAAGACCCCTGAAGTGGTCACTGAACACTAACTGAGAAAGCAGTTATCATATCCAGATTTGTTAACATTGTCAATTACAGGAAAGGCAGAGTATTTCCACTGGGACCAGTTACAGTCAGAAAACAGTGGGGGAAGGAGGAGAGCGTTGTGCTTAGCTATCCACATTGATCAAGTTGGATACCTCCCACTGGTGTTCTTGTTTCTATTCTGTTTCTGCAGGAAATGTCAGGTTTTGCATGTGAAATGATGGACTGGTTTAGAGCTGCATTAAGTCAGGTAATTTCAGTCTTTCTGAGTGCTTTGTGCTTCTTGTGACCTCAGAATGAGATATTCTTTGCCCTTCCTTCTGGAAATGGCCCAGGTTAATGAACTGAAGCCTGTGGAGGATATTGGAAACCTCAAACACCAGTAGAGAGGCTTCCAACCACTCTTCTTTGCTCCTATGGCAGGGACCAGGCCCTTGTGCTGGGCAGATATTGTGGCAGTCTGCAATGGACAATGGTAGAATTACTTAGAGACCAAGAAAGCCAAAAGATAGAGGAGAAATTCTCCTGTGGAGTTACTGTTGTGCAGACAGCAAAGAACAACAGAGAAGGACATAGGCAGGGAAACATCTTCCTGTGTTGGTGAGATCAGTTGTGGCAGACACACCTTGCTCCCAAGGACAGTAGAAAGTGAAGAGCATTAGCTCAGTCCAGATAGTCCCTCATAAAAATCAGATGTCTTAAAAGAGTGAGAGATTTCAGGATTGGACTCTGTGTCTGCCTGTTGATTATGGTACTTGTAGAAGGAACAGACGAAGTGTTTTCGCAGTGTTTTCAAACTCTCCTCCCACATGTTTTTCAAGAATAGAACTGGGTACCTGAAAAGTAAAATTGTTCTTTTTTAATTCCCACCACCCCTCCCGATTAAAAAGGCATCCCAGATACTTGGCTTTGGGAAAAGCACCACTGATCATGCGGTATAAAACTGTAAGAGCTGCTGAGAATGCGAGTTTGTATTTCTTGGAAGAGACTGAGCAGTGTCCTGACACCAGCAAGGTACCAGGCAAAAACAGGTAGGGGAGGGAGGGGGGAAATATTCCAAAAACTCAAAGAGAGACAAAGTGAAATGGCATCAGCTGAGAATATACAGGAAGATGACAGAAAATGTAATGGGAGATTAATCTAATTTTCTCTCTCTAGTTAGAATCGCTAATGCCTTATGTTTGTAACTTAAAACAATCTATGACTCCTGGAAGTGGCGAAGCACCCCATTGTTTCCCTGTCTTAGTAATTTGCAGTCTCATTTGCTGTATGACTAAACGCAAGAAATCACTCGAAGTATCTGCTGCAAACTCGGTTATTCACAGTGTAAAACCCTTGAGCTTATTGAACTAATGCAGGCATGATGAGAAATGGCAAGGAGGGGACACAGCTGAAAAATGTCATCATAACAAAGCCCTAAGCAGCAAGTAAATGTTGTATTTTTTAAAGAAGTGAGCAGAAAAGCTCAGCAAAATAAGACAGAGAGAAATGCAGTACTGTTACATGGAGATGAAGATAACTTTATTTTTATTGTGCATTATTTCATACGTATAGCCAAAATGTCAAGCACTGTGTGGATGTTAATCATAGGAAGTGGCAGCTCCTCATGTTCATGAGCCTCATGTTCTGCTTTCAAACACTCTCCATGACCAGCTTCCAGGTGTCTGCCATAAACTGCTTTTAAAGCAAAATACAGATTTTTTATCCCAAACCAGCAGTGTTATTTTGGAAAGAGCTGGTAGGAAATAAGGGGTTGCAGCACTTTAAAGTTATTTTGGTATGGAAACCAATCAGAAATAAATAATCAATTTCCTGTGGAAGGGGATGCCTTGAATTGACAGGTGTAAAAAGTGTTTATGGAACAAACAAATCATCTGACTGGCCTGAGAGGTCTGAGCATTTAATTTTAAGATTTTACTTTGAGCAGAAGCATGCCTTATCTGCTTTGACAAAGTACTTTGAAAGTGAAACTTCTTGAGAGCACTGGCTAGGATGGATGAAGAGCAACCTGGATGAAGTGCCACTCTGTTCCCACAGTGGTGGGACTACAGCACAGTAAACCAGAGGTGAAAGCAAAGATGGATGTGGGTGGGTGAAGGATTTTCCCCATAGCCTGTGTGTCACTGCAGAATGGAATGAGATGAACCTGTGGCTTACTAGTGGGGACTGATGTTTTCTCAAAAACAAAACACCTGGTGCTGGAAGAAGACAGGATCACAGCAGGATGGGGAAATATGGACAGATAACTTCTCAGTGCCATGTGGCCCCACAGGTTTTCCCCTTCTGGAAGTGATACTGCAAGCAGATAGAAAGATGATGTGCTGGTTAGGCTCCTAACTGGGTTGATCTCAGTTTTCCAAAGCAATGGGTTTTGGCCATGTCTGACTTTAACATGGGCTGTGGATTGTTCTGTCCTTCTGAAAAACTGGCTGGTTTTGGTAGGAACTAAACATGACATTAGGAGATGAATTTTTTTAAGTCAATGAGCCCAAACTAGCAGCTTATCCTGAGACATTTTTTAAGACATTCCTGCAGCAGTGTATGGTAAGTTTGATTCTGGACTGCTCTATTTGGTGCCACTGAATGTGGGACCACATGATCACCAATTACGTAATCTTAAGCAGGCTCCAATCAAAGGATAGTCATGAATGGGAAAAGTTATAGGTAGGAATCTCTATTGACTTAGGGGAATCTGTTCCTTAGTAACTTCTTAATGCACGATTTCCTAGTCTTAACTACAAGGTTGCATTTCTATGGAAAACAAAGTTTAATGAGAAAGATCAGGGATATGAAGACTTTAAAGGAATTCAGGCGTATGTCTTTTGCCTAAGGAAGGAATTCATCCTTTCTTCAGAGATGGTCATATAACCATTACCAAACCCAGATCTGATTATCCACAGCTATTTACATAGAATCATAGTAACATTTAGGTTTGAAAATACCTCTAGTACCATTGAGTTCAACTGTTTACCTAACATAGATCACATTGTCTTCACAGAAATAAAAGTCCTTACAGTTCAGATCTAAATGCTTCAAATGTAGCTCTCAGATGAATTACCTAAGCCTTTTGTTTCAAGGGGCAAGGCTTGAGTTTTCATAAAAGCTCTAATAAAATAGCAGGATTTGTTAATAACATTATTTGTTTAATTTTGGTTTGGTCATTGAACCGGGAAATCCACACAGTGGGACATGGATATCCTTTCCTACATAATGCACTGGACTGGGTGCAATAGTAGGGATGGGAAGCTGCATGAAATTCCCATGAAACTACTGGTATGTATAATACAAGAAAAATTTGTGCATAATTGTATAGGTTTTTAGAAACAGAAAAAAAAATTGTCATATACTTGAGCTGTATCACACAGACTTTATGATTTTATCCAGTGATTAGTGCACTCAGACTAGTAATTGAGGTGTGTAATACATCTGGAGCTCTCTATATTTCTGTGTGTACCTTCCTTAAGTAATGAACTCCAGTTGCCTACTTACATAGACTCTTCGTAAAAGTAATTTTAAAGAGAAAAATTAGAAGTGAGTAAAATCCCGAGTGCCTTTCCGTGAAGCATGATTAAGCTATAGTAGGAAGGGTAAGTTTAGGACACAGCTGCTGCTGTGTAGCCATGTTCTGAAAGTCTTTTAGGAGCAGATTTTAACTGCCAGGAGGGACTTCCAGGATGCTTTAGAGAAAGCAGGCCTATTCATAAAATTGACTTCTGAATTCTGTGTTGGATTCTGACTAAAATGTTCTCTTTGTAGATGTCATGGGACTTTAGTGCTTCTAATTTAAATGGTTAAGCTGATTGCTGTGCTATGGGTGGTTAATGTTTTAAACAGAAACAGAAGCATCTTTCTCTGGTTCAGCCTTCTCATTTCTTTGGTATCTCTGCAAAATGGTAGGATTCAATTTTTTAAATATTTGAAATATTTTGAAATACTCCTTCACATAGATGTGTGTTGTTGATAACATCTTTCAAAATATCTAGGTTCCTGAAAAGAGATGATGTGCTGAAGAAGGATGGGAGCAGACATGTTGCTGGGCAAGGAGCAGCTACCTGCTGATGCAAATGCAAACGCCAAAAAGCTGAGTGGCAATAGGGTGCCAGCCTGTCCAAAGGGAACATTTCTTGGTACAGAAAGTAGAAAGAAAAGCTCCATGCACAACTTCCCAGTGTGGAGGTGCAGCAGAGTCCTGATGCTCAAGGGTGTTGAGGAGCCTGCTCCTGATTCCTTGGCCAAGTTTTATCACTTACTCTTCATAGAAAAGAGAGTGACTTGCTTTTAACATATGTTAACACAGCAGTTTGTGGGCTACTGAGAATTGGGAGTCTATCATCTAGGGAAGTTGGATGTGTGGAGTAAGAGAGTTTCTGCTTTGTGCACCTTTATAAACGGAGAGAATGCAGAGGACATACCAAGAACAGGGGGACCCACTCTGCAAAAGTAGAAAAAAACAATTGTCTTGCCCTCCTTGCATCCTTCTGATTATTTAGTCTGAGAGGTACTTCCTTTATTGTTAATATTATTTGAGGTCAGGGGAGAGTGGCCTTTACTAAGATGAACTGAGGTGTGATTTCCACATTTCTTCGTAAAAATGTTCCAGAGTGGAAAAACCAGTACTTTTCGTAGTATCATGTTAGACTAGATCTCCTTTGCTCCTCAAAGACACTCCAAATAGCAGCTGTGAGAATTTCCCATGCTATTATAGTTCACTAGTTAAAGCTGGGGTCAGAAGGAGGAGAAAATAAGTACAGCCTGCTGGGTATTAGTGGTTTTGAAACAGCAAAGGCTGCGAGGGTTCATCCAGGTCCAGCTAGGTGTGGATTCTTGTTTATTTTTAAAATATAATGCAGATTTTTAAGGTGTGTGGAGCCACGTTTCAAGGTATCTCTGTTCCCACAGGCATGAAGACCAGCAACAGTGACTTTTCTGGTGACCAGCAACGAATCTTTCTACTTCAAGATCAAATTACTTGCATTCTTCACTAACCACATACTTTGGCAGATTTGTTTATTTCTGTAACCTCATGCTAGCCATATTGATTCTCCAAATATTGAATGAGCTGTCCAAATGTACTCCTTTTCCTCACATGAATTTCTGAGGATTTTAACAGGACTAGAGATAGCACTTGAAAACTGTGATCATGACCTGATATATTCAGTTCAGCAGCTAAAATATCCCATTTGGGAATACCTGTGGGATCACTGTGGAGAGATTATGCTATGTCATCCTGTTGGAGTAAGGATAAGGTTTTCAGAACTTGAGATCATGTAAAACCACACAGCCCAGCTTTGAGCACTTGCTGAAAAATGGCTGTTTGGGTGCAGTGGATGAGGGAGTCAGGGATTGATTGTAAGACCTGAACACGCCCAAATCCACAGGATAACATACGTGTCACCAAGAATCCTAATGGTATTCCTGCAAGACCACATGGAGATGGGGTAAGATCCCTGACAACTGGAGAAAGACAGATGTTACATCTGTCTCCAAAAAGCCCAAAAGGACAATCCAGAGAACTACAGCTCTGTCACCATGACTTCTGTCCCTGGGTAGATCAGGGAGCAAGTCCTTAAGGAACATTTCTGGGCATTTGAAGAAAAAGGTGGGGTCTGGGAACAGCCAGCCAGCATTTAACAAGGATAAATTGTGTCTGACTAACATGATTGCCTTCTATAATAAAATAAAATATTTACAGATATGAGAGAGAAGTGGATGTCATTTACATCAGCTTTAGTAATGCTCTAACAAATAGAAATTGGTCTGTTATTACAGCATCAAAGTCTGTAATAACACATAATTATTCATAGCTTTTTTTGGTTTAAATCTTACCTTCTATTATAACAGATTGTATTAGTAGAAACTGTTCTGTTTAAAGCTAGTGTGGCATAGGAAAGTGTACTCATTAATTCTAAATGGTTTTTGTTAGGTATTATGCAAAAGAAAAATATGTAAACAGTTGTTCACGATGCCTTGTGTCTCCCCCCTACACATAAACCTTCTCCTAGAATTGTATCTGTCTCCATTGTGTCATAGATATATGTTCAGAGAGGTGTTTTGATAGCTTTTTGGAAGCTCCTGTATGACTCAGAGTCAAGAGTCCTGCTGATTTTCACTAAGATGTGTAAATTTCTGGGGCGTTTTCAAAAACCCTTACCTATGGGTGTCGTTGTCCTAACTGTAGCATGCTCACCTTTTTTCCCCAAAGTTAGGTCTAGATTTAAATTCTTGAAGAGAGATAAAGAGCTTGGCTGAGTAAATGCTCTTTCATACTATTCATGACAACTTCTGTGAGACTTTCATTGTACGATGGTGAGGTACATCTTCCATCAGCACTTAGATGTGTTGTTGAATATTGTGTTAATTTCTGCTGTCCAGAATGTGTAGTTTAGTCATGATTTGTACTCACAGGTTTTCCCATGGTGTTCCTTCTTTTTTATTTTGGAAAATATAACAGGTTTATTTTCTCTACCCTGCAATGACATCTCAAGTTCACAGCTGAGAATCTGAGGCCCCGTGAGATCAAGGTAAAGGGATGGTGCTATAAAAACAGAGGATGTAATAATGCCTGTCTGGCCCATGTTCCCAAGAAGATGATCTGTCCCACAGTATGTATTAAAATCCAGTGATGTATTTGGATTTTGACTATTGTATCCTGAGTTGTTCTTCAGATAGAGAGAAGAGAAGAAGAAGGGGGAAGGCAGGGAAGAGTTGCATAACAGCAGGGAGGAGGGTAATAAAGAAGAAGAAAGATGAATTTTCCCCAGTGCTGTTTCTGTGTCCTCTAAATCTTTGCAGTTACCAGCTTATCTGATGTTTCCAGTGCCTTTTTGTATCCCTCATGTAGGTTCTTTTCATACATGCAAATGATAAAGTCCAGACTGACATTCAGTCCTGGTGTTGCTGAATGCAAAACCAGAGTAACAGAAAGAGTCAGTCCTCAAATCGGCTTTGAACAGCTCTTGGGAGGCACCATGCACTGTGCACAAAGCAGAGAAAATCAACTTACCTATTAGTGGGACTGAGTCAGAAGTTGCAGGCATGATCTCAGCCACAAGCAGCATGAATACAGTCAAGGAAAGAAGGACAGTGATACCTGCAGGGAATGAACATGTTCGGAAAGAGGCACATACACTCTGCAGCTGCTCCTCTGAGGTCTTTGCTGTTAAATGTAGCTTTGTCCTGATCTACAGAAAAGCCAAACCATGACTTCATGTCTGTCAATGCAGATGAGAACTTCCACAAAGTGAGGGCATTTTTGGATGCAACTCTTATCTGTTGTCTTTTCACTTTTCTCTAATACATACAAACCCTTGCTCCTCTTAATGGAATAGAGAAATCTTCCCTGCTGAGTGAAACGAAGCTTGCAGAACTGCTGAACTACATTGCTTTTCCAAAACATAGCACAAATAAAGCCCAGATGGTTGTTAAGGGATAGAAGAGGCTTGCACAGACTGGAGTCTAGGTTTTGCTATTGCATATTACATAACATCTCTCAAAGAGATACAGGCTGTTTTAAAAGAAGAACTTTATTCTATCTGGAAAGGCAGTTGCTAAAACTAACTGTCCTGGTACTGAGAAATTACGAGGTCAATGTATGAACATTAGCTCCTATTTTGTGTTAACCTTCTACTTCAGCTCAAATTATTCTTTTCTTTGCCTGCATCCTGTATTTCATAGACAGCAACTGCAACCTCTATAGCCTGTGTTTTGCCTCCTGTAAGACAGGCTACTCAGATACTCTTACTAACACTAAGGATACTTCATACGATTTAAAAGGCTGTTTCCTACACAAGTAACTTAAGGTCTCATCTGGGCCAGTCTGTTGTATTTCCAGCTCTCCTCTGTCTTCTCTTGGAAGAACACTTCCTGTTTTTATCAACACAAACACAACAGTAAATATAATTTATCCCTTTCTTGGCTGTCACTGCTTTGCATTCATAGGGGATTCATGGCTAGGTAGCTTGGGAGCTGAACTTTAAAGGTAAAAATCCAGTGCCCGGCTGCTGCTGCTCTTTGTATCTTAGTATGTCCTGTCTGAAAAACAAAGTTAATCAGCTATGAAATGCATTGAGGTGTACTAAAGAACATAACAATGAACATGACAGAATACTATCACCACTGCCCATGCCAACAGCTTATTTTTCAATCTTCTCCCATCAAGCACCACAGCACCATGAGGTATTTATTTTCTATTTTATAGGATGCTTATGAAATAAATTAATACTTTAGCACTTACCTAAAGAAATCTTCTCCCCTGAATCAGCTGGCAAAAGGAATACCAGCAGTGCCAAGCCAGATATGAGAACACAGGGAATGAGTAGATTCAAGCCATAGTAAAGGGTGCGTCGACGCATGGTGATTGTGTACGTCACATCTGGGTATGGTTCTTTGCAGCATTCATAGTACATCTCATTCCTCTTTCCTGGGACACCTACAGAGAGGGAGATAAGAGCAGTGGGGAGAGATGAAAGACTCCTAGTTATCTACTTGGACTGGGTCAAGAACTGATGGGTCTGTCACCTCCATCTGCTGTTTCTAGTCCACCTTTTGTGTTTTCTAGGGTTTACTTTCATGTCTTCTCAGTCACTTGAACCTCGCTTGGCCAGGAAAGCTCTTCTGGGCCAGAGCATAACAGTGTTGAACATCCCAACCTCAACATGAAAAATATGCATTCTGCCTTCCTACATTCTGTGAGTGTTGGCATACTGCTGATGTCATATTCACTAGCACACGCACCAGATTTTCTGTGTGACAAGTGCCACTACTTCTTATTTTTCTGTCATTCTTTGATACACATTTGCTTTTTTGGTCAAGAAAAGTACACAGGATAATTTTCAAAAACAACATTATGTTAAGCTTAAAGTCTGTCATACCTGAGGGTTAAGAGACATAGTTTTCCAATATAGCTGTGCTGCAGGGCTGGTCATGGTGACCCTGCTGCAGTAGATTGCCTGACATGCTGAGTGATGGGGACTGCAGCAGCACAGAAAATGTCAGGGGATCTGGAAGACCTCAGCACCTTGTATCTTTCCTGCCAAAAATTGCTCACTTCTTTTTCGTTTCTGTGGACAGGACAGAAGATGTGATGATGTGGGTATTTTGGCAGGAGCCTAGCAGAGTCTTCATAAAGGATATGGCTGTGGCTTGCCTGAAGTGTTACTTATTGCTTTTGCCGTATGAGCTAGATAAGTCCTTCTTTTGTTCTCCCCTGTTCTGGGTTGAAGGCATATAAACCAGAGTCTTAATCAGATATGCAAAGTTATCAGTCAGAAATAAGCACTATAAAGGAGCAGCGGATAGTCAGGGGTGCTCTGAAATAAGCACTAAAGCACTAAGTTGCACTTTAGGAGGACTTCACTGTGGAGTCCTCTGGCTTCTCATCAAACTGAATATAATTTTTCAGATTCCCTGAAAAGTAAAACTGCTACATGCATTTGGTCAGGGTAGTTTTTCCTTGACTACATCTCCAGACTGGAAGAAAAAGTGTCTACTTTGCAGGCCTCTCCTTAGAATTGTCAAAGTTCCATCAATTTTCGTAGCATTGCTTCTGAGTTATAGCTGCATAAATGAATTCAAAATAGCTCATTAGCAACTCACTCTGAATACCCAGTTCTGGGCATAGATTCTTATTTTGAAAATGCAGGTGTCTTCGAAAGCACAGAAGAGAAGAGAAACATACTAATCTGCAGTTATTATGAACACTTCTGTGCACTGGTACACACCTGGATGGTTTTCTGGGTGAGAGAGATTTATGTACTTAAAAGTTTTGCTGAAGTATTTTTTTACACTAATCAATTTTGCTGATGTGTTAGAATAGATATGACAGTAGTGTTCCATGCACCTACATGAGACACATCCAAGTTTAGCACTGACAAACTGCTCAGATGCATCAAGACTGGTAGCTTTCATTTATGTACTCAGTGGCAGGCACTTGCATCAGAACACAGTGTTTTCAGACACAGTTCAATGAATGTGG
Organism: Pachyramphus minor; assembly: GCA_013397135.1. Classification (NCBI taxonomy): domain Eukaryota; kingdom Metazoa; phylum Chordata; class Aves; order Passeriformes; family Tyrannidae; genus Pachyramphus; species Pachyramphus minor. The sequence goes on along the minus strand of VYXB01010753.1, from coordinate 37,001 downwards.
CTGAAAGGCTGCCTCTGATCTGATTTTTTTTCTTCCTTTTTGCTTCTTCTTGCATATAAATTTTTAATACCTACATTTCATGCACCAGCGTGACTGATTATTTCTATATATTTGGGGTTTGCCTTTGAAAATTAGGCTTTTGAAAACTTTCAGACTGGCCAATTTACCCACTAAATCCCATTCTCCGTTTGAGATGTAGTTGGACATATCAGCCTCGAGCATCTGCAGGTCAATTAACCAGCCACTGTGAGTCCAGGAGCCAAACTTCAAGTCACACTTCTGCACATCAAAGGGGAACCAGCGGACATCGATATAACAGGTGCTCTTCAAAATGCCTGTGGATAGAAATCAGTCACTATTAAGCGTGTGCAGGATGCATTTCATCTTACCCTTATCTATCTGACTGATTGTGAGCAAGTTTCCTCTCCAGAAAGTCTGTGTGATATAGTCATGGTGTAACAAAACAAGTATTGCAGGTGGAAGATGCTACCACAAGTGGAATAACCTCTCTTCTTCTGCCAGTGAAGACCCATCTCTCTCTGTATCCTTGAGGTAGTTTGCCCAGGAGCAGCCCATCCTGTCTCCCAGTGCTGCCTGGTCTCAGCAGACTACAGTCAGTGCTGACAGGAGGACAGAGTACACAAATGTACACTCACAGAGGCTGATGGTGCTGTGACTGGCTCTTTGAAAGGAGTTCCCTGTCAGGCACTGCCCTAGACCCACAATCCCTTGAAAATACATTATTGGGCTAAACCTTGCTCGGAGCAGGCCTTTATCAACTTCTGTTAACCTGAGCCTTGAATTTTCCTCTGGATGTGCCTAGTCCAGTTTAAGGGGTCTCAGAGGTAGGGAACAAGAGTGGACCAGCCATCAGGGAAGCCCCTGCTGCGTCCTGGGGGCATGCCTGGGGGCTATACTATACTCTGACACAAAGTTTGGGCAATTTTTGTTCACCACAGTGAGAAACTGTGGAACAGCCTTTGTGTTTGCTGATAGGTCCTGGCTGCTGGCCTGTGCAGATATGGAATCAGCAGTACAAACGGAAAAGAGACTTGGGCCTGGCTGGCGGAGACCAATCCCAGTTTGTCTTTTCACCTGGAGCTGTAGCCTCAGCCTGGCAGGAGGACTTTAATGCAAAGTGAGTGCTGCTCTCAGGGTCTCCTCTGGTCACACACTTCCTCACTCAGCAAAGACCTAACCGGACTGCACATGAAACATGATGTGATGGTGCACACCACCTTGCTTTGGATGACATCTCAGCAAACTGCTCAGGGGAATTGATTTGTGCTCAGTTTTATTGATTTGCGAAGTGGAAATACACCACTGATAATGGATCTAAACTATCTCAGTGAGTCTGTCCCACAATTGCCCAGCTTTCAAAATTTCCACGGACTGCTTTAAAACACCTTGGTTTCATTCGTGAAGGAAAACTTCTTATATTAATTTGATTAAAACTGAACAAATGTTCTCTGTGCCCTACCTGGAGGAATATATTGGCAGGATCCAGAGTAATTCACCAGCACATTTGTGTGAAATGTAGCGTCAAACCTTTCATCTGCACTGTAACACAATATAAACACAACATAACAAAACAAAAAAAAGCAAGCTGATGTTTGAGAATGCTGCAGCAACTGTCAACATGGAAATAATATTTTGTCTGAGTTTAACCCACAGAAAGTCTGAATTAAGTTCCTACACTTGGGTGAACAGTCTACCTTTGACCCGTACCTCAGTTTCTCATAGACACCGTTGGTCTGCACCTGGGCAGGTTGGTTGCATGCTGCCATGTCATCAAAGAAGTGAAAGGCAGAGCATTGGATGTCTCAGAGCACAGGTAGAAGAGAAAGGATCAAAAGTGTCATATTAGCTGTATCCAAAACCTGGACAGTTGGTACAGAGGCTTTTCTAGGGCAGCTGTCAGAATGAGGCAGCTCACCATATAAATCAAGTTATCTGCTACCCAGATACCTGTTGTAACAGCAATGGTGCCCTGACTTTACAATTCTGCAGTCTCTTGGGATGCACAGGGCTGAGGGTTTGCTTCTAGTATGGGAGGAAGGCAGTGGGGAGAAGTTGTTTTAGCAGCCTTGTATGAGGAGATTCATTGAGGCTTTAAGAGCAAAAACCAGGTGAAAAGGACAAGGAAAATAGAATTTCTTTACTATTCCAAGCAATTCTGAGAAAACTAAGGCAGTAATGAGCCAGATCATGACACGAATTCTCCAAAGGAGCAAGGTCTGGGGGCTTCGTTCAGAGAGTTTCTTGGGAACAGATTAACCAAAGAGGATTCCCCTGGCTCATGGAACCTTGCCTGTGGTAGCTATTTCTAGATCTACATTACATGACTGCACCACCTTACATACCCTCTCTCTCAACCAGATGTAGAAAATCCAGACCCTTCATTCCTCTTTTGTTCTGCTCTTTATCCATATCTTGAGTCCTCAATCCTCATTATTGACCCCAGAACCAAACAAAGTGGATAAAACTGAAAAGGCTAGCTGCAGAATGAGTGATAATTATCAAAGACACAAAAGGCAACAAGAAAGGGCTTTATAAATACAAGGAAACAAGAAGAAGGCAAAGAGAGATTCATCACTTGCTGTGTAAGGAAACACAACAACAGGATGCAGACAGCTACAGTATCCTGCACCCTCTGAGCTTCACTCTTCACAGGTAATTCTTGCACAGTACCAGGAGTTCATGGCAGAATACAGGAGGAACAGGCTAAAGAAATGCAGATAAAACAGATTCTACTCAGCAGAGCCGATGAAATTTACTCTTGAGAACGGAAAGGACTGGCCGAACAGTGAGTTAGTTAACTAACAATTATCTGTGAGGACTTCAGGAGAACAGGGAATGGCACAGTGAATTCAGAAGATCAAAGAAAATCCTGACTTCTTTTAAAGGTGAAATTATAGACAACTCATCCTTACTTCAAAGAAAATGAAGTGAAAACAGCTGGCACAGATTTGTGAAGGGCCAAGTGCATCAAATCAATCTAATTTTCTTACTGACTAAAAGGAGGTAGGTGATATATCTGAACTTCAGCATGTTCTTATAAAGTATGATAAAATGGACTAGGCTGTAGGCCTCTTTTTTAGAGACTGAAAAGAAATAAACAGACAATAAGGAGCAAAGCTGAAGTAAACGAGAACATGGTAACAATCCAGGTATGTCCAAGCAAACTTTGGATATTTTGTAGTGAGTGCTTGAAATGGGATCTTGATGAACTGGAGAAACTAGCAGAATTAATTTAATCTGGATAATTAGAAAGTGTTACCCTAAAAACTGGCAGAGAAAGACATATCAGTGAAAATCTACTGAGACAGCAGAGCTGAGGTACAACATCTGGGGGTTTGCAGTAGATCAAAAAAATAAGTCCAAAACTAAGATGCAAAGCCAAAATCCTCTCCTCCTGGAAAGCATTAAGTAAACAGCTGTCTAGAGAGCTTCCACTTCATTCAACACTGAAGAGGTACTGGCTGGACAGCTAGATTCAGCTCTGGAGGAGGAAAGACAGACTAGAGAGTGTTCAGAGTGGAAGGTGAATCACGGAGAGATTTACAAAATACATGATAAGTGAGAAGAAAATCTATTTGTTTACTTCAAACAGGAATACTATGACAGATACTTGATAATAATTTTCCAGGAGAGACATGGTAATTATGAAGAGAATATGGATAGTTTTCTCTCTGCATTCACTGAGAAAAAGTTAAAGAATGCATCTGCAGAACTACAGCAAGGAAGACTTCGTTATTAGAAAAAATTTGTTGGCTGGTTCTAGTTTGGTTTTGTTATTCTCTCAAGAGTAATAACCAAATCCATATACGGCAAAAGGCCCAGAATATCAGTGAAGCACAGGTGATTTTCAGCACCTAGTTCTAGTCTCCCACCAGTCATTGCACATCTTGCTTACCTGTTATACAGCAGAATGTCTGGTACCCAAATCTGGTCAGCAGGAAATCGCAAGTTCTGCACCCCTGGGTATTCATATTGATCCCAAGACAGGTAAACATCAACCCAGGACTGTTGGTAAACACATATGTCAGATTATATGAGCTTGTCAAACTCTTCTAAGTTGTCTGGAATATTATGGTAACAGAATGGATTTTTTCCAGTAGTAATAGCAGTAGTATGATAACAGTTTAATGCTCGGCTTTAATTATTAAGAAAGGTTGGCATATATACAGAGGAAATAAAAGTGTGACTAATGAAGCTGTGAGCTATACAGTAGTATCTAGCTCTCCACTCTGTGGCCTGAAGCCAGGCATCCCAAACCTTTGCTGGTGGGCTGGTAGGCACACTGGTTCTGAGATGAGGTGGTTTAAATGACTTGGGTACTGTCACTGGTATGTGGGCCATCGTTGGGTGACTCTTTTAATAACCAGCTTGCTATGAGAGGTAGGTAAGTGAACTTCATATGCCAAGGGATTGTTTCTGATTTCCCCCTCAACACAAACAGTTAATTCTAGAAAGGAACAATTTTTGGGCTGAACCTTGTGCCTTACAGCCAAGCTCAGTGGTGGGGCTGCAAGGGAAACCCGTGTTGGTGTTGATATTTTTACACCTATATATCCATATATCTATAAAGATATAGATATACTGTTGCACAGGATAGGACACCCAGGGGTCTGTCCTAACAATCCTGTAGTCATATAGGTTTGTCTGTGTTAGTTTTTGCAGTAGAGAACTGCTTGTTCCTGCTGCAAATCCCAGCAGATAGCTGACAAAGAAACAGTCTGTACAGTTGAACACATTAATATGAGATAACATTTGGCTGTGGAAGTCAAAACCGAATTAGTTCAATCATTCAAGTCTCCCACTGTTTTTTTCCTCAAGAACTGCAACATTATTGAGCACAAGCTGTTAAGGAGATCTGTTTACGCACCATAAGAAAACACTGTATCCCTCACCATAGGCAGCCGGCGGCAGACCAGATGGAAAACTCCCTTCCCCAAAGATCTTAGTGAAGATCAGTTTTGCTTATCCTCCATGACCTGTGCAGGTCAATCCTCAGCTGGAGCAGGTTGCAGAAGGGGGAGAAGGAATGTTTATGGATGAGGTTTGTAAAGCACAAGGGAAGGCAACGTGCCCAGTGATGTGCCAGGGTACTGGCAGCAGTGCAGCAGGGAGCTGTCTGTGGTCCCCAAACCCAGTTTGAACACTCTCCATGTGATCCAGCGGCTGGGTCACTTCCGTGTTCAGGGGAAAGTGCTGGGAATTTTGTAACTTGGCTCCCTGTTTCAGGCTGAGGTAGGGATTTTCCCAGAAGTAGGGAGCCTGGGTCACACTGGGTGTCTGGCTCCTTCCCAGGTCCCACTCACTGGGTATGGAGAGGGCCTTCAGACCCTTGAAGAATCTCTTCTTAGCCGTGATGAGGCTCTAACTCTGGGCTCTTTGTTACTAAACCACTACATCCACTGGCCTAACAATGCAGTTGGTTTCATCCTTCAAAGGTCAACAGGTCTCTTCAAAGGATTAGGGTAGTCTCCCAAATTTAATTTTCAATGCTAAAAGGAGCACTAGGAAAATTTTAAAGCACTTAAAATACCTGCTTGCATCACATTATAGACAAGTTAAAAGACAGCAATCTTGCTTTTCAACTAAGAAATCACATTCAGTTGTTTTCAATTAGACACAGTTTCTTTTCTTTATTGACACAGGCTACTCACCATCTGCAGCCAAGCGTTTGTGATCAACACCTGATTCTTCTCATCCTTTGAACAAAAGGGGGAAGCAAAGAGAAGAGAAAAAAGGATGATACTCAAAGTACAGTTTGCTTACAGGTGGAAGCGTTTTCTTTTAGAAAACGCAGACTCCTGGGGTACATAAACCAAACTTTATGGAGTACATTGTAAACTCAGTTCAAAACCACTGCACTGCATTATTTGGTCCAGACAATAGTGTCTCTTTGCTAACCTTTTGAGCCTACAGACCTGCTGTGTTCATCAGAACTAATCAAGAACAGAAGAGAAAACAATAGATTATTTTTCTTTTTTTGCTGGGGACAAGCAAACTCCCTACCAAAAGCATCAGTTTTACCTTTTAGCTACTTGGTCAAAATGATGATTTCCAGTACCGCATGGAAGTAAGTAGTTGGAGAGATTTTGTGTTGTATTTGCTGCCACTGCGAGACAATGGTGAAATAATGCTGGAAGTGCTGCTCTTTTGGAGTGTCAGCACTGTGTAGCTTGGCTCAGGCTGAAAGTAGAGGAAGGGCTGGCCGTGGGAAGAAGCTAGCACATGGCAAAAAGGACACAAATGCTGCCTGAGAGGGAGGTCTCACGGCATCTGCACAGAGCAGGAGTCTGTACATTTGGACACCTGTGTACAGAGGCCACAGGGAAGTGGCTGTGACTCACGACAGAAACAAAGATGCCCTCACCACTGACTTCGTGCCCCAATGCTTTGAGACTCACAAGGTGTCCAGCTTGCTGCAGTTAGCCTGCAGATGGAGGACCCTGCAGTGCTGCTGCTGCAGTGTCCCATGCGGGAATTGCAGACTCCCAAGATAATGCATGAAGGAAAACTGTCCAGAGAACCCTCTCTATTATTGACTCCCCAGCATGCAGGACACTGGACCACTGGTACTGCTGAATTCCTTAGCATGAACCCTGTTTGTGTCATGATCTACTCTCTTCACTCATTCGGGTTTTTGAAGCTGCAGAAACACCACAACCTAGAAAGGGACACATCACTGATCTGGAGGTTTCCCGCTTGTTTTGGCACTATGGCCACAGTTGTGTGCTGCAGTAAGGCTCCTGTCCCCACAAAAAGTAAATTTCAGTCATGCAACAGGTCTTTGCCATAGTGATCCACACAAAACTGTCTATTGTACTATCTCCTCTAGAGTCCCCTTGTGACCTGTCTAAACTGTTTCTGCTGCTGTGAGATGGCACTCAAAAATCAGATGCAATTTTGTATCATTATACTGTTCATGTACTTCCCTTTCTCCTCTCTGCTGCTCCCAAAATCATGACAGCAAATGTATGCCTCTCTCTGTGCAAACCACAACCTGCCTCCAGAGGCCCTGTCCATCTGCTGCTCCTTTTGTTCTCTTGGTTGCTGTTGCTGAAACAATTGTAAGTAAGCCCACAGGAAAATAAGAAAAAATTAAGGATTAAGCTTGTAAAGACATATTTTTTAGAGGTTGAAGCAAAGGAATTCATTCAAATTCAAAGGAATAAACACTAGCTTGGAAAAATATAAAACCCTAAAGTGGAAAAAAAAGACCTAGAACTGGTAATTGACAAGGTCATCAGAGCTAATTGTGTCCACTGGTGTGGGAAATGAAAGCAACACAGAGGCTGTGTGTCCCAGGGATCCTCAGAGGCCAACCATCAGCCCATCTGACTGATGCATTCCTAACCACCAGTGACTCCTAAGGTCTCTTTTAGGGATGACAAGCATGATGCTTGTCTGAATTGCACATCAAATCATAGGAATATTTTGTGCTGCTTTCCAATCCATAAATGCTTTATACATATAAGCTACACGTGTTCTTCTTACAAAGACTTTCTGTTAACTGTTAAAGAAGCCTGAACACCATGACTAAAATGATGGTCAGCAACTGTCAGCAACAGTCAACCAATGCCCTTCCTGTGCAAAATTAAGGGTTATCCTCATCTACATTGCACTCTATAAGGAAGAGGAGGAGGGGAATCTTCCTCATTTTGCTGGCTACCTGAGTAAGGCACAGGAAGATGCATTGAAGTCCAGCACAGATCTGTGAGGCTATGGGTTTCCAGCATGTGGAGCTGCCTTCCACCAGGAGCCTTTCATATGCGGATCTGGGTTTACAAGGGGTCCTTTTTGCTTGGCAAAAAGTAAGTTTATACTTAGCAGCTTGCAAAGGATGACATCTCAGGCTGACTTCTGTATTTCACAAAATGGTCTGTTGCCCTTACCCATTTCTTTGTGTGTCAGATACTAATGACCTGGCTAATCAGATTTGACTACAAACAATTCATCAGCCATGTATTTAATTTAGCATTACATTTATTGTCTTGGACGTGATTTGTCTCCTTTTCACAAGGCTAGTGTTTTTATCATGTTTGTCCTTCTTCTTAGATTTGCTCTTCAATCAAAGAAAAACTTGTCTTTCAGAGTTCTCACAACTTTATATACACAGTAATCATAGTCTTCTTTGTCTTGTGTTTTGGTAGCACCAGTCTGCAAAAGCACAAAGTCTAACCAGGGCTTTGGGCTGCTTGTGTCTCTGTAGCTTGAGTGAAAAAAGAAAGTCATTTCAGGATGTTTTCATGGCCTTTCAGAGTCTGTTCTTATCCTTGCCTTCAGGCTGCTGAGCTTTCAAATGGTGTTTGGCTTTACGAACAGCAAAAGACAGAAAATGTTTTTTCAACATTCAGCCCTGATCAACAGATGCAGTCTGATGGGTCTATCTCATTGCAGGACAGAACAGAGTATTTTTTAAACAAGGATGGGAGTTTGCCAGAAGTGCCTCAATTGCAGAAGCAGCAAAGCTTATTTTACACTGTGCAGGCTTTCGTCCATGAGTAGCTCTTGCTAAGCGCTTCTAGAGAAGGACCCTGAGGAACCTGGCCAAGGAAAAAGTGTCTGCTGAGGCTGCCCAGGAGATGAGAACGGTGGGAATCTTCAGTCGGAATCCATCCCCTGTTAGAGCAAGAGGTATTTAAGAGCTGAGTTTTCCATCTTTGCAGATGTGATGATTTACTGAGCCACTTTGCATCCTCCAAAGAAATCATTTGGCCTTTGGAGTGGGCTGGTTGCCTTGCCTTTCTAGAGCTGCAGAAGAATTACCTCTGTACTGTATGTATCTCTAAGACACCTTGACACAGGAGGGACTGTATTTTTCTGTTACAAAGATACTCACAACCAACCATGAGAGTGTGTGCACTTTACTCTGTCTCAAGAGATCACTGGTCACCTAGATTTGCCTAAGTAATAGCTAATTATTGAGCCTGGGGAGTGCTGCAGGCAGTTCCTTCACTATGTTTGTGAGGAGGGGTTGAAGATTAGTTGAAAGGATGCCTTCCCTCCCAGGAGAAAACTTGCATAATCCATCATACTGCTTTTCTTGTCCAAGATATCTGTCTCACTTGGCACTGGCAGCCTTGGGCATGACTTTCCTTCTGCACTGGGCAGGCTCTCAGCTCCCATCTCTCCCTGCAGCAAAGCATCCAAAGCAGCCCTGCAAAGATCCCAGATGAGGCTGGAGATGACTAGACCCCAGAGTGCTTCTCCATCATTCCTCTGGCAGTTCTCCCAGTTTGCAAATATTCAGCTCAGACAAATCGCTTTGCTTCTGGTACTCAAAAATGCTGGAAAAGCTGTGGTCACTAGCTAGTGCAACAGTTGTTCTCTAAATCCTTCCTGTCTTTATCTGGGTCACTTTCTCCCCTTTATATCTCCAGGCTGACTTCAGTTAATCCTCTGCCCTGGATATCTGCTTATTCCTACAGCCACCTTTGACCCATGGAGAGTGACAAAATTAGTTTGGTTTGTTCTGGTGCACGTGCTGCAGCACGTGAATATTTTAGTTTGGTTTTCTTTTCCCCGCTCTCAATCCGAAGGTTATAATGTATGTACATCTGCCTGTGTTGTGCACCACTGCCTGTCAGCAGATTCTCCCTTGTCAGGTCAATGTCTAAATGAAATGTAGCTGCCCACAGCGACATAATTACCTGAATCATATCACATGGACAGAAAAAGGTTAGATGCTGAAGCAAAGGAATTCATTCAAATTCAAAGGAATAAACACTAGCTTGGAAAAATATAAAACCCTAAAGTGGAAAAAAAAGACCTAGAATTGGTAATTGACAAGGTCATCAGAGCTAATTGTGTCCACTGGTGTGGGAAATGAAAGCAACACAGAGGTTGTGTGTCCAGGCCTTTCCTGGTTCAGTAGTCACGTCATATGGTAACATGTTATCTCTGTAGCAAGGCATGTTACCGGGTGACTGCGAGGAGCCATTAACCCTTAAATCATTAAGCTCTCCCACAGAGCCATAAAGTTGGGAGTTGAATCAGCCATTGATTTATTGCGAGACAGTGATCAGAAAAATCCCAAACTGAACAGGAAATGACTCAGAGGTCATGTGTGACTACTTTGGTACTAATTTGGTTAATTTTTAAAGTTCTTTTTCCCCCACTGTCTTTTTGCCTGAAGACCATAAAACAAGGAGGGAAGTGGTCAAGTGACATGGAGACATTGACAGTGAGACCTGGAAAATTTAGTTAGCAGAGGTATTGGTCTTTGTGTGGGATTTCATTAAAAATATCCAAAGGAATTGCTGAGGCTTTCAAGGGCTTGTATGCTCACTATGATGGCAGCAGGCACTCCTTTCCACTGATGAAACACCCATCTGCCCACAGTCTTCAACTGATTAACTAAAACTCAGCTTAGATGCAATTGAGTGGTTGAAGGCTCATAAACCCAGTCATTTTGAGGAATGCCAAGGTTGCCTTGGCAACATTCCAGTAAATATCTGCTAAACAGCCTTTATATTTCAGTGGTCTCATTAAAAAACTGGAATAAATGTTGCCATGGTTACATCAACTTTGTAGAGATACCTGAAGTTTGAGTATTTCATCTCAATCCCTTTAAGAGAACACCCTCAGGAGGAAGACAGGAATCAGTGGGGAGAGCCCAGAGTTAAGGTGAAAGACTGGGGAGAGATGCAGAAATACAAAGGAATATCAAAAGTTGAACAAACATCCACAAACACCTGCTGAGTATTTTGCTGCCCATCAGGATGAAGATGTGTCTAGGCCAGTGTTGTAAAGCCAAAGAGGATATAGCAAAGAACTCATAGCTGAACACCTTTGAATAGTTTGAGCTGTTTTTCATCCGAGGCTGAACCACATTTTCATCTGATGCCACTGGCTTCTTCTTGAGGTTACGCCTTTCTTGATCCCCTGCCTGTCTTAGAGAGGTGTGCGTTCTTTCACTGTTCTTTGGTCTTTCCACTGTGCAGCAGCTACTAGACAGGCAGTGCAGTAGCCTGCATAGGCTGTGTGGTCACTGCCTTTAACCACCGGCACCTTTCTCTCCCCGAAAGAACAGTCTGGGGGGAATACCATTGCATCTGTATCTGCTGCTTAGAGCAGTCCTGTGCACACTGGCTTTCAAGACAGGAACTCTACATATTGGAGGTTTTGGCCTCTGTCAGATCATACTCCTGCCCTTGCAAGCCCCTAAGCCAGGAGTAATCTTGTCGTGAGAGTGCAGAGTTTCAGAGAACCTCGTAGTGGAAGGAGCACAGCATTCAAAGAGGGACTGTGCCACAACAGCCTGCAAAATAAAGGGATGCCAACTGTATTTCTCAGGCTACACGGCCCAAAGGTATTCCTTGTGAAAATCTTGTCTCCCCATATGTCAGAGACCAAACAGTTGCTTTGATATGGATGTTAAATGCCAAGGCCTGGATGCAAAAGCCGCTGCAACAAGTACTGAAACTGTGATTTTTCTCGAAGGTGAGAGTGAGAGGAAGAAACAAGGGAAAAAAGGCCAGTTTCTGCTGCTAATCAGGGCATCAGAGTAGGCAGCCCTCCCAGTCACACAACTGGGGACTGAGAGTCTCCTAAGCCTACATGATTTGTAGGCCTTACTTGCCTTTTCTCCCCACACTTTCCAATTTACTTTGCCATTGTGGTGGAAAAGGCAGACTTCTTCTTGCCCTGCACATGTGACATGACTTCTAGCTATTGCCTGGGGCTCTAGGTACTTGCCTTAGGAAAATAATTTTGCTTTTCTAAGTTGTAGCTTTTGCACTAGTGCTTGAAAATCAGGACTCCAATGAACTGTGACACAACACAGACTCCAGCACTGGTCTTGAGATTACTTGCACAAAGGCCTGCAAATTGCAGGGACTCTGTGTCCCCACACTTCTATGGGATCCTGAGGAGAGTGAAGCCACCAGTTTTGTCCCACTGTTTCGAAGATGTTTCTCATGGAAACCCCAGAATCTGGGTCAGAAGGCTTTCCAGCCTTCTCACGTGGCTTTCCGGTACAGCGCTGCTCTCTGACTGCTTAGATAAACTGACGTACATGCTGAGTTCCTGGGGGAAAGGATGTTATGTCACCATTCAAAAGCAGTCAGTCCTCCATTAAAATCCTTAATTATCCACGCACAACATGTAGGTGGTTGTTATATTCTCCAGGGTAGATATCTTATCCTGAAATAGCCCTCCATGTGTTTTGTGCACAGTTGGCAGGTGTTTCAATAAACAGGACTAGACAGAAATCATCATTCCAAGCTATGAAATATTCATTGTCTTTTTCAGCATTTGAGATCACAAGGAAAACAGTGGGCGAATGGTTGAGAAAGGTCTCAAACAGGCCAACCCTAAGAGTTTATTAGAGACTCATGCTCAGGCTATCTGCAAGACTGCCTTTGCTTTTTCTTCCTATATTTGCATGCTGCTGCCACATCACAGCAAGAAATAAGGGGACGTAGGAGTGTTCCAAAATTCAAATGAGCTCTTAAAGCTTATGATGAGGGATAGAAAAGGGGGGAAAGTTTTTACTGGGGAGCTGAAGTCACTGTCTCTTAAGACTTAGAGAAACTATAAAACACTCAGTTCAAGGCCACTTCAACGGCTTTGGCTTAACTGCTTTATATGCAAATCCTTGATGCCTCAAATTAGTAACCCAAGGTTAAGGAATACACATGGGCTCAAGATGTGTATTCCCAGATCTACAAACAACAGGGTGCAGCCTTTTCACCAGGCAGACAGAAAATTGTTTAATTATTGCAAATTGCCCAAGCAAGACGACCAACACAGAAGGCAATCAGCCATTCTTTTGTTGGAGCCACTGCCACTAAACACAGCTTAGGGAGCCACGCTGAAAGAAACCAAACTTTGGAATGGCTGCTCACTAAGTGAGCCGCCTCCACTCTTTGTGCCAAGTGGGGCAGAAGCCAAATAAAAAATAGCTGCAAGTAAAATTCAGGTAATTAAGGCTCCATCATAAGGTTTCATGCAAGCATGTGAGAGTAGTATTAGACAGAAAGTCATAATACCTGTGGTGCTTTACTTCATCATGCTAGCAAATTCACATGTTGCTTGTTTAACTGGTTAAGTGAGACTGACATTTTGATAATGCCTGGCACATGTAAGACAGCCAAAATAATAACAATACATGGCTCAATTAGCCCTGAATTTCCCACTTTTCAAGATTTTCATTCTAATGAAAAGGGCAATTTATTTTATTTTTGTTTGCAGAGTTTAAAACTGGTCACGCTGCTCTGGTCTCATTGAATTGGCCCTTGCGAGATGAGAGCAGAAAAAACTTCCCAGAGAGATATGAGGTTTGGTAGAGCAGGTCTTTTGAGGAGAAACAGAGTAAACATAGCTTACAAAGGCTATGCAGAAAGCTCCCAAATAAATGCAAGGGCATTATTAAGAGAGAAAAAAAAAGATACTTTAATCTAGAAGGGCTGAAAGAGTCAGTTGAGCGGTCAAGCTTACATTGTCAAAGTTATCTATCCATAAAAGATTTGTAAGGGATGTACTATAAGGCTTATGGTTTAATCTACTGAATTCTGATACTATATTGGGAATAACATATGAACAGGTGCTTATTTGCACTGCATGTTTTTATTCATTTCCTCAAATCACTTGTCTGTTGATCTGGGTTTGCTGCATAACACTCAGCATAGATTTTTGCGCATTTTGTGCTGGGATGAAAGTTGGCAGGGAATGACCTAGATGCTCTAAGGTCAGTTTAAGAAGGAAGAGGTGAATTAGAGCTAGAGAATAAACCCTTGAACCTTTTGGCCTTTCAATTCACATGCAGAACTAGCCTGGGAAGCTTATGAAACAAAATCATTTAAAAGTAAGGAAATCAGCTGTTAAAGTCATTGAGATCTGACAGAGATTTTGTGAAAAAGCCAACAGTATTAGGGCTGTGTCAGGCAGTGAGTACACAGGCCTAGGCATTGCCTTGCTCACCTTTACTTTATGACACAGTATACTGCCAGGTAGCCTCTAGCTTTGGCAATTCTCACTCAGAGAATTCTCCCTCAAAAAGGACATTGCACAACATCTCCTGTGGGCTGAATTCGACCATCTGATTATTTGAGGACCAGATCACCTGGGAAGTGAGCAGGCTGGTGAGGGCATCTCCAATGTAAAGAGTGACTTATATTTAAAAGTTGTTCACTTACCAAGCATTTCCTAAAAAAAACAAACAAACAAACAAACAAAAAAACCCAACCAAACAAAAAAAACCCCAACACCAAACAAAAAGCAAACCAACCCAAAATAACAACCCCCCCCAACTTCTTCAGGGCTGAAGTCTCTGATTTAAGGGAAACCAGTGCAAGCTTCAGTTTGAATGCAACATTTTGGTAAGTTGCTGACAGAGAAGGCAAGAACGGGTATGCTGCTAAGCTAATATGCTGCTTAAAGCTGTAGTGACTGCATCTGAGTGCTCAGGGAAAGTATGTGAGGATCTTTTCTCTTGCTTTCCCTGCACATCAAGGCACAGACACAGTCTTCAGGGAGAAAAAAACCAAACCAAATTGAATATTTGTACTTTGTTATCCTACTAAACTCTTCTGTTGACTTGTCTTCCTGCTTTCCAAACGTCAGGAGCTTTGACACAACACTCAGCAACAAAATCTGAAGTTTAAAAATGAGATTGTTTGCAAGCGTGTGATCAGGTTTGGGATGAACCTGCAATCCCAAGGATATAGAGTTGTTTATGACCATTTTACACATTATTCAGCTGAATCAGAACAGTCCATAATAAATTTTTCCAGATAGAGCATTTGTTTTGGGTTCTCAGCCCAAAATACAGTAAAACGATGTGGTTTTTTTCTTCTGAAAGTGCAAAATGACTCATGGACAGCTGGGGATTTTTCAGTATTTTTGTGGCTTCCCACTGGTCACTCAGAGTCCCTTTTTCTAGTCATTATGGGCTCTGAAACAGGAGGAAATTTCCAGAAAAGCATCTAAACAATCATTTGGCATTATGTGCTTGGGCAACCTGTAATCTGCTGAGGTGATTTTCTGGGTCAGTGGCAGCTGGAAGGGTGAATATGGAGGAGAAAAGTACTACAGGACTTCACCATATGCAGGGAGAAGAACAGCAGGTTTTTTGTCTGTTTGTGTTTGGGTTTTTTTTAAGTAACTCAACAGTGCTTCAGCACATACACACTTCTTCAGATAAGGTCTCCTGCAAATGCCAACAGGAGCAATGAAAACCCTCATTCATGATGACACATGGTTTCTACTTAGCAGGTTCCTTTCACATGGTGCCAAAGGAAAATGCTTGCATTTCCTCAGCTGTGTAAAATGTCATGCTTCATTTCTTAGTTGCTTTAGCCTGACCAACTGGCTGGGCTCTAAGGCAAAATAAGAAGAGAATTCTTGCTCCAAGTACTCTTAGATGTCTACCCATGCTTGGGTTGGCAGGGCTTAACAGTGCTCTGTGGGAATCACCAGCCAAATGTCCTTCTGATGCACAGGGAGTGCCTGAAGGGCAGGCTCCAGGCAAGACTGACCCTCAGAAACTGCATGCACAGGGGGTAGCCCAGCATGAAGTTGTCCTCACATGTAGAGGTCAAGGCAAACTGAACTGAACCCTGCTGCTAAACAGGGGCTGTAACTGTCCCTCCATCTGCTCGTTTGTTTCCTGGATGCGAGAGGCCTGTGATGGCTTTAGGTGTGAATTAATAAAATTTTTGGGAAAAGTCCGAAACCTACAGTACTTCATTTGCATTTGTCTACCACAGCTGTGACAAGCAGAGAACGTATTCTTCACAGCTTTGAGTATGATGTCTGGCTTCGATTGCTAAAAACCACAGATATCCTGCGTAGGCAAATACATGCAGGTAGGAAGCAGAAAACCTAATCCAAAGCAGTCATGCTTTGAAATTTTCTTTGAATGGATGTAAGAACAGGAGGTGAGATTTTAAGTAGTCACTTGTCACTACTGTTTGGAAAACCTCAGCGACAAGCAGTCAAAACCTTCAAGCAGTCTTTACTCTCAGTGTAGAAATATGAAACTAGATTGTCACCAATGCTGTCCTCAGCAGGCTGGCTGCAGAAAATGAATTTAGGATTCATTACATTTTAATACAGTATGTGTAGGAAACAGACTTATAGAGGCATGCCATGCAACCTATCCCAGATCAAAGTGTCTTAGACATGATGCCAGGTCTTAGCATGTGTAAGGCATGAGTTTCTCTTAGCATCAGTGGCAGACTGCTTCTTATTTCCATGCAACAATAAAACAGGAGACTTGTTTTTGTCTTCTTCGTAATTTTTTATCCTGCAGAGAAACCAGAACGGGTTTCACTGTCTTATGTCCACACAGTGAGCACTTGCAAAGCATCTCAGTGAGTCTAACAATACTGTAGTGTACCTTGGCACTCCGCACTCCCCTGAATATGGAGTAATTGTGTGCTCCCCAGTGACCATGGTGTATGAAGTGCACTCAGGCTGGGACCTTGCCTGACACCCTGCTCATTCATGGGACACACAAGGCCTCAGAAAGCACAGCTTTTCACTTTGTTAATGCATCCACCTTTGCCAAGACTGTGATGCTGTTTATCCTATTGCTATATCCTATTCCTATTCCCCTGAGTGAAGAACTGTGCACTGGTTGCTTTGTCTGTGTGCCAGGCAAGGCAGCTGAGGAGGCAGAGTCCACTCACCCCCTCCCTACCCTCTGAGTGAACAGTGAGTTGTCCACTTGGTTTGCCTCATGGTGTCACAGCTAATAGAGGTTACCTCTTCTTTGTCTCTTGCCTGCTGCTTTTTACATCACCGTGCTATAACAAGCCTCCTTCTAAACAGACATTTACTTTAGCAGCTGGGGCAGACACATGCTGCAATCTGTCCAGATAGTAAGGGAGGCTTACAAGTACAATGCTTGTTGCTGGCATATTGCAGCATTGATTCCTGATTTAGGGACCCATGGGATCAGTATTTTGTGCATCTTCAGGTTATCTGGTTTAGCCATTTGCTGATGCCACCTTTTTTACTACAGGGACTCCACTGTCAAGTGATTTTCCATGCCTTCACAGAGGAGACAGGAACCTTTTTACATCATCTGAGATAAACACTGCAGGTGACTCTGGATGTTTTTTAAAACACCAAGAGTGCAGTTTGCAAGACTGTGACCCTAGGACAGGTCATTAATTCTCTGAACTGATTAACATCTAGCTTCTGTACTGTGTGTAGAGATGTAAGGAAGAAAAGCTTTGTTTCTGATAGGAATGAATATTTAGAATACTACTTTTCTATTGTGGACAACCAAAAGAGAAGACTGGAACTAAGTTTCTTGTAGTAGACATTAATACAATGCAGATAAAGTAGTTTAAAAGTGCTAATTTCCTGAATTTCACCTTCATATGTGAAAATGAAACCCAACTGAAAAATGGTTTTATATAACTCCTCCCGACTGACTGACTTTGAATATGTACAGTCACAGCCGTAAGGCTAAAGAGTCCCCTTTATCACCCCCAACCTTCAAAATGCTGAAAGAAAATGCCATCAGAAAGAGAAGGGCTGAAGCAAGATTTTTGGAACTGAGACACCTCAGCTAAACCTAGAATTGCTTGCTGAAATTTGTTTGAAATTAGCTGCAGGAAATCTCTGCTCTTTCATTCATGTAGAGGACTTTGAGAATATTGATCTCCTCTCTCTTCCAGCTCAATGAAGTTGGTAACATTTCAAAACAGAAAGCTGCTTAGCCTGTCTGAGTGGCTGCTGCCTGCCTCCAGGAGCACCACAGCTGACTGGGCTTGCCACTTGTATGGCATGAGCTGAGGGGTTACACTTTCAGGATCCTACTTACCTCTATAGGGAGAGCACCTGGTGTACTACACATTTTCAGAAAGAGTGTGAGAGATTTAGAAGCTTTGAACTTTTGATGCCTCTGTCAAATTGCTTTGCAACTGCACAAATGTTTGCACATCTCTCTCTGTATTCATCATTCCCTGCATGACAGTGACAGTGTATCAGAAACCAGACCATAAAAATGTTTATGGAAAAAGTGGGATGAAGAAAGGCACATGTGTGTGTTCACCTGTTTGCTGTGTTGATGGGGGAAAGGTGGTCAATTTTTTCTTCTGGCTTGTTTTTACCATGTAGATGAAAGAAATCCTGTCTATATATATTATGGTTTATCATAGAGAATCCTCTTCATGATGAAAAAAAGGATTTGGATTACTGTGTTAAAATTTTCCATGGGTCAAATCTCCAATTCTGTAAAAGCATGTTGCAGTCAAGACAATTAGAGGTCTGTGCCTCCAGGTTTTGCTTTTATGTATTTCTAAGCTCATCTCAGAGCAGACTCTTTCAACTGCAGTGCATGGCAAAAATATGATGGAAGAAGAGGCCAATGCCATTATAATGTCTCATGAAAAACTGTAAGTGCAATGATGGTGGCTTTGAATGCTGCACATGGTCTTGAGTTATTGCAAACCACATAGCTCTGAGAAGAATGTATCATTAATAATTTGTACTAACACATGGTTTCTAATTGATTGAATACTTTTTTCTGTTTAAAACAAATGGGGAAAAAATACATAATTAATTTCCTTGCAACCCAAGTTGTGTCAGAGACGGTTGTGCTTTTAGGAGGATATTCACTCCTCCAAAGTGTCAAAGCATGTACTCTTGTAAGGAGAATGCTTAGCCCAAGACAGACTGCTTTCATCTCTGATAGCCTGATTAAGAGGAAAAGTATGTCTCCTAGATGAGAGATCAGATTTGTTATGCTGAATGGGTGCCAAAGAGAAGAGAACAGCAGGTAACTTACCACGTCAATTATCTGCAGCAAAGAAAGCTGGAGCTCAACTACGAGTGGCTGGGAGTCGTTCACTACTGGTCGTTCCAGGCGATTGTAGTTTCTCAGTAGTTCTCTGTACAAACGTCTCTGGCCTTCACCCTGCTGAGAGACTTGAGGAAAACAAGGTATCTGTCATTCAGGTTGGTCACACTGTCACAATTGTTTATCTGTTTTGTTGAAAAACATCTCTTTATAGCCTTGTAATTTGAAAGTAGTTCCTAAAAATATTCCCTGAATTCTGCACATGGATGTGACAGACATAACTTTTCTGCATATGTGAATGATGAACTATTAAAAAAATTAACTACTAACACTCTAACTCATCACTAACATTCAGAAACTACTGAACAAAATTTGGGGTAGTAAGTGAATGTCCTCTTTCCTTGGAGTCCCTCCTGCTAATGGTCAGTAAAGTTGTGGCTCCAAAACCACCAGAGAATATCCTGGAAGTCAATCACAGTGCTGTTATTTGCTTGTTCTTATTTCCTAGAGACTGGCTTCTGCAAGTCAGCACTGCTATGACTTAGACATACTGTGCATTTACCTAGCAAATGTAAGAGGCAATTCTTATTTCTTGGAGCTGATGTATCAGGCCTTTTTTGATGCTTGAGAAACAGTAACCACTCTTCTTCAAACTCCTTTCAGTTTTATGTAGCAGCCTTTCAAGGCTTTGGAAAGCAGTCTTTCCCTTGGCTATTTTCCTTCTGATGGCAGCACACTTTGTTGACACCTGAGGAGGTGGGGGTATGAAGGCTAGAGTATTTTATGGCTATATACAGTGATACTGAATTTCTGGTACTACTACACTCAGTTTCCACTGGGAACAGACTCAACACAGAAGCTGTCATACAAACATCTGAGCATGTTAAAGACTAGCAGAATTTCAATCCATGCTTAAATTCCAAGATGCTCTTGTTCTTCAGCTCTGGCGTGGGTGTGGAGAGTATCCATCTAACCTGCGTGACCAGGTTTCCTTCCACAACAGCTGTAGATGGTGAAGGTTTGGATGTCTTCCCTTAGGAAGGCAAGCAGTTTGCTGCAACACGCTCCTCAGGACCCTGTTTCCCCCAAAACTGTGTAGGTGTTGGTACTATGGCTAGCAGCAGCCTGAGCTCTACCTAAGAGCTGCACATAACAGAATAAGGGTCATGGACTGCAGGTTCCCTGCAGTCAAACTAGTCCTGTCAGCATGAATGCTTATTCTCTGAACTGTACAAATTCAATCCCTGGCAGAGAATCTACACTCCAAATCATTATTACTTTGGACCACAGCATTTTTTTTTTATCCACTGAGGCTCTCAGTCTCTGTGTGTGACTTGTTTTAACTCTTGAGCAAAGCTCCTCACATTGAGAACAGGACTTCTCTAACAGAGGTTACGATGATTATTTTCTTGATGAAGCAAACAAAACATAACAACCAGTTCTGCCTTTCTCAGACTCTTGTTGTGCTCACCAAACCTTGCAAGACTGAAACAAGCTGCCATCCAACACAGCAGCCATGCCTTTTAAAGCTAATAATAAATTCAATTTAAAAACACTTCATAAGTCTGTTTAACTTCTGTTCTCCTCAGTTTTCCTGATACTCCTGGGAGCTGTGTGGCTTTCTAGCATGGCACTGCTTGGTAAACAAGGAGGCAGAGGATTTTGTTTGCTTTGGTAAGTTACACCAACACATCAACTTCCCGAGCCCTCTCTCCTCTTGTGTAATTTACTACATGATCATGGGCATCCAGAGAACAGATGCTGTAAGCACTGACTGAAGAGCACTTGCTGGTACATCAGTATTGGATGCTGTGTTTTCATCAATGGCAAAGACAAGCTCTGGGTACAATATCTCTCCTTCAGCACCTTAAGTAAGCTCCCCTCCTTACTTAAATAGTGACTTAATTGCCTCAGCAAGCCTGGAGCTGTCTGTGGAAAGGAAACCCATGAAAATCACAGCACATTGTTCTTGGAAAAGAGACTCTGTGTTTGGAGCCAGTTTGATGTCCCTTCACTGATATAGCCACACATGTTCCTGTGCTTTAGGGAAAAAATATCTTCCTGAACTATTGCTCTCATCTTCAGTACTTACATAATATGTGCATTTAACCTTCCTTTTAAACTGGCTGTCTCAGCTTTCACAAGGGAAAAGTGCCCTTCACCAGTCTCTGGACTCAGCTGGGCTGCTGGAGTGCCCTGGTACTGTCACTGTCATGGAGCATTGAAGCAGCCTCCCAAGGGAGGTTTGACATGGAGAAATCTGTGCATAATTCTTTGCTGCATTCTTTGGAAAGCTGTCTTTGCACTGTGTACTTCACCCATGCTGAAGCCAGGTCCCTTTTCCAGTTATACTTTGTGAGGTGAAGTAGCCCAGAACTGAACCTAGTTTTCCACCCTTTCTTCAACTCTTCTCTCTGTAATGTGATCCTAATACTTTTAAATTCCTGGTATGCAGGATTGTTAACATTGTCTTAGCTGATCTGTTCTAAGCCTGCTGAATTGGCATTGGTGATCACATATTTGTGTGCTCTCTGGTTTTGCTTACAAAATGACAAAGATTCAGAAGCAATGGAGCCTTGGGGTGTCCTGGCAAATAGCCACAGCAGCTGTTAGTACCACAAAGACCTGGCTTGTCTAATCACTGCCATCTCTGTGCTACAGCTGCTTTTAGAGAAGGGACTGAGGTGGATATCTATTCTGACTTGTATGTTCGTAGACTTTTTCTTTAAATTGCAATCCTCAAATACTTAGTGTTTCATATTCCAAAGAGATTTCTGCTTTTTTTCCCCTATAATGCTTGTGCTAATGCACTGTGACATGACATCTCTGTGTGCTAAATTGAGTATTTGCTGGTGATGGGGAAGTCTGAATCTCTCAGGAGTAGTGGTAGAATAAGCTTTACCACTGACTACCCCTTAGTCACATAAATTTAACCAAAAGCAGTGGCACTGTTTTATCTTTTAAGGCTAGAAGATGGATGCCAATATTTAAGGTTGCCAAATCTGTCTCCCAAAACCAATGCCAGACTTATTTGCCTATGGGTGTTACTGATAAGTAAAAGTAACTGGCAAAGGGCTTGATGCTTTCTAGATAAAAGATCTTTGAGCAACAGAGAGCCTTTATGTCCCACTGCCTCAGACAGTGTCCCCCCCATTTCTGAAATACCTTGGAAGCAGTAGAAAAACATAGAATCTCATTAAAACATGACGGAAAAACAGTGTATGATGTTTACCTCAAGTTTAGCAAGACTTTTGATACCATCTTGGAGAAACCATCATAGACATTTGTCTATGCCTTACAGGTTCAATGAGGGGGACAGAAAAGTGGATGAACTTTCAAGGTCAGAGGGTCGTAGGCAGCAGCACAAACTTCAGCTGAAGGCCAGGCAGTGGTAGAGTACTGCAGGGGTGGATACCGGCGCCTATGCTATTTAACATCATTATGAATAAAGCGACAGAGTGCACTCTCAGCAAGTTTTCAGATGGCATGAAACTGAAAGGAGTGATTGATACAGCACATTGTTTTGCTTCCACTCAGAAGGGTCTTAAAAAAATGGGGAAAATGGCTGACAGGAACCTCACAAATGTCAATGAAATTAAGTGTAAAGTTCCGCATCTGAGGAGGAGTAACCCCAGGCACCAGAATAGGTTGGGGGCTCACTGGCTGCCAAGAAGGTTAGCAGAAAAGCCCTTTGGAACTTTTTAGATACCAAGGTGACCATAAGCCAGCAATGCACCCTTGTAGCAAAGGTCACCTGCATCCTGAATTGCAACAGGAAGAGCCATACAAGTAAGTAAAGAGAGATGATCTTTCCTCTTGACCCAGCACTGGTGAGAAACACCTGGTGTGCTGGCCCAGTGCTGGACTCATCAGTACAAACAAGACACAGAATTCCTAGACAAAGAACTGGATTGTGTCTCAAGATTTATTCTCTAAATAACCTGAAATGGCTCCATAAACTGCTCCTGGAGTTTGCAGAGAACTGGGAGGTACAACACAACGAATCCCCTGATGGTTCTGTGAAGAGCTCTATGGGAAACAGTTATTCATGGAGTACATTAAACTTTTAAATACCTCTCTGAATTCCCTCCCGTGCTTCTGCATGTGCAAGAAGTCTGCAAGAAGCCCACGGATTGAATGACATGACCTATAAACTGTTACCAATCCTTTGGGAATACAAGCCATAGTTGCATTTCATCTTTCTTGCTAGGAGGCAATTGCTTAGCGTTGTACAGCAAGGGAACCTGCAGCTAGGCTCTGGCCAGACTACCCATATGGCATCCCCAGGAAGTACAGATGCTCTCTGCTTTCTTAAGAGCTGGGCTGTCATGCCTGGTCTTGGCTGGTCGATCCTCCTGCTTTGCTTTGCATGCCAAGGTCCCTGAGCAAGAGTCCAGCCGTTCCAGTTCCCCAGGCTGGTTCACAAAGTGGTCAGCTCCTTGACTGAAAGTCCCTGGTGCCAGGCACATTCTGGCTTGCTGTGACAGTAAAGAATAAATTTTAACAACAGGACAGGTGGAAGAACACAGGTTTTCATTAGGTTTTCTGCAACGATGCCTGTGTTTGTCAACCATTCCACCTCTGTTTCATATTGTTCCCCAGTACGCTTTTCATAATCTTTCTGAATTTTTTTTAGGGGGGCACCTGTTATTATTACAATTGTTCTCTGCGAGTTGCTCATCTCTTTTGGCAGAGACCTGAGCCTTACACATAAGTTATTACTTTAATCATACAAGTTTATTGGTACCTAAAGGACCTGTAGTTTTCAGGTGAAATATCATATTCTTTCTGTGTCAGTTTATATTAATACATATGCAGGCTTACATGTCTCTGAATTAGAAATTATCTCTGGTTTTTTCTTCTCTTCTCAAAAACAGTTCTAGAATCATTTTCATATACAATCTTTTTGCAGAAAATAGTAGGTTGCAATCAACAGCGTAATCCTAGTGTTGCTTTTACAAATTTTGTCCCCCAGTACTTCATAAAAGGTCTAAATTGCAGTGATAGTATGGTTGTGGCATTTATTCACTCCCCCGGTACCTTCTGGAGGTATTTCACTGCATCTATGTCTCTTTTTTCTCTCTGCACTGTTACTTTGAAACATTCCCTTTGTTTCGGTTTATTTGTTCCTTTTAAGGTTTCCTAAAAGAAATTGAGTGAAGTTCTGGCCTTTTTTTTAAAAAAAGTGTCATTATACTGTGGGGAATTGTTATATTTTGTTATGTAATGATTGTATATAATTCTGTTATAATTGGAATACTTACAGAGAAAAAATCCATTAAAACCTATGAGTACCAGAACAAAATCTGAGAACTTCCAACTATTTTCCTATCATCCTTCAGACTTCTCTGCCACAGCTCCTCTTCTATTATTTATTTTCTTTTTAGTTTGTCACTGTATTCTTACAGGGATTTGTAGCCATTGCTTTCAGGATCCAAATAGAACAATCATGAGAAGACATATACACACACCCCACATGCACTTATGAATTATGGGGGAAGTAGTATCAGAAAAAAAAGAGGTTGTTTCACAGACAACTTCATTGACACAAAGAATTGCAATGGCAACAGCACTTACAAAATGTGGCATGTTCTAATGATTTGGTAGCTATAAAAACCACCTTATTTTTAATATTTTGCAGATTTTTGAGAATGTAAAGCATGTCACTGCCACATGTCCTTTAATCCCCAGAGACACAGATGCACCCCATCTGCTTTTGTTCTTATGTGCAGCATTGTTAACTGTTATCTGTGGCTACAAATGCATATTCCGTTCAATGCCCTTTGATTTAAAATGCATGCCATCGCCTTTGGGGAAGAGTACTCACACAAGAAACAATGGAATCACATCAGCTACCTCCACCCTGTGTATGCCAGTGCCTCTGTGCGTGTGTTTGCGTGTTATGTATTTGAATACCTCTATCATTTAAAACCTCTTTTTAATCTACTTCCCTTCTGGGTAATCTTTGACTCTAATCTTTGTTTCTCGCTATGCAGATTGTTTCTGCATCTTAAACACAAAACTCGTTAGATACCCAGAGGAATGTGAGAAATTACATGATTTCCTAGGCAAAGAAACTGGTCATTTCTGTTCTTTCATAGAAGATAAAGAGCTCCCAGCAGTGATGGGTATTAAAAGGTGTGCTAGGAAAGTCTCAAAGACTCGATACACAACAATATGCTAAAAAGAGAATATAAGCCACTACATAATGAAAGGATGAGATTATATTTTTGGTCCTCCTGGATTGGTCCAGATGTTTTAAAGTCTGAGATATGGTATAAAGTGGAGAGACACACATTAAGGTATTAACAGTGGGATACCTCTGCAATGTATTATAGTTATGTAAACTGCTTCATTACTCCAGGTCAGAAACACAACTGGCTACAGCCAGAAATGGAAAAAATGTGGTTTTAGTGTAATGGTAGTTTATGTTAGCTCTGTGCTGTAATTGCTACATCACCAGATTCACAGGGAGCATAGGAGGAGGAAGTTGGAGCAGTGATGAAGAGAGGGACTCGCCTTGCAGATTGCTGTCTGAAGGTGACTCCTGGGAGTCACCATCGTGGGATTTGTGTAGAGGAGCAGTAGTGGAAGCCAGAGGAAAGAGACATATGACATATGAAAGAACCATACGACAAAAGCGAGATACCAGTGATATGGTCATCGGTGTACTGGAGCGGGCTTCCAGACTCCCTGCTCCCACTGCCTCGCAAAGCATTGTGTCACATCCCTTCACTTCTACAGGTTTCAGGACCTAAACCAGTAAACCAAAGGAAAGCCCTTCTTGGGAAAGCACTACAAACTCCACCAACCCATTGCCATCAGTAAGGCAGCTATGGCTATATTCAAAGCATTCACAGATGGCTCTGAAAGGGTTAAGTCAATCTGCACCTCCCCATTGAAAACCCACACTGTACACATGTGGAGAGCTCAGACCTGGAAAATAATGGTCTGGTGCAATAATGATTTCTGTGGAAACAGATAGGCAAGTCTGATTAAGGCTGAGAAGACAACACGTAGGAAAAATTCTTTTTGCCTAAACCCAGTGCAGACAACAGCAGTGATAGAGCCTGCAGTGATGTTGTGGTTTAACCTCTGACTGCAACTGAGTACCACGCAGCTGCTTGCTCACAACTTCCCTTTCCTCATTGAGATGGAGATGAGAATTAGAAAAGAATTGTAATAATAATGATAATGAAAAATATTAATAATAATAATGAAAAGGGAGACAACAAAAAGAGAGAAATAAAACACAAGAAAGAGAAATGATGCACAATACAATTGCTCACCACCCACTGATCAGTTCTCAGCCCGTCCAAAAGTAGCAATCGGCTTCTTCTGGTCAGTTCCCAACAGTTTACATACGTAGATACATTAACTTCGCAGGAAGAGGGAGAGAAGTCATTTTGTATCAAGACGTGAAGAGAGCAAAGATTCCAAGAGTTTTTCCTTAGTCAAAGCCATGCCTTTACTAGGTGAAAAAAGCTTTTTTTTTTTTTTTTTAGTTCAAAGGTGAGGGGGGAATTTTGCCTCTAAACCACTATCTCACTCTGTTGTAATGTTAATGGTGGTAATATTGTTTAACTTATCTGGGCAATGCAGAGCACAGGCTGGAGTGGGCATGATACAGACAGTAATATTGTGAAAATGCCTGGTGTGCTCAAAGATATTGCAGTGCTTCTTTCCCTTTTTATTTCTGGAGTGCTTATCAGCTGGTTGTGATGCCAGAGACAGCTAGTTTCCTGAACAATCAACTTTTGCCTTGCCAGTCTCCCATCTGTACTTGCATAGCAAAGCAGCGAAGACACTGAGAATGCAACACACAAGGCTAGAGGTGTCTCTTCTTGCCTTTTGCCCTCATCACTGAAGCCTCAGCAGTTGCCCATGAACAAAGTGTGAGCTTCACTGTCCACAAAGCAGAGGCAAGGCACAAACACCCAAAGTGAAGGCGGATCTCAGAATGCAAAGGGAGTTCCAAGTTTGTCTTTACAGTATCAGAAACTCAAAAGCTTGATGACATAAAACATGATGTTAGAGCCCTGTGAAAGGGGTGAGGGTTAGCCTGATGAAAATTTTGGCTGCACCATGAATGGCTCCTAAATTGCTCAGTGCTTAGTACATGAACTGGGATATAAGGAGACACATTTTCCTAAGTCTGAAAGTTTCTTGCTTGGGAAGCAAAACTTACATAAGACACCTATAGACAAGACTTAGCCCTATTTTAAGCAATAAGCTTTCACTAGGTCAGGCTAAACTTGCTGCCTGTCTATGTGAAAGATACTTTGCTGCCAACCGGCTCACGATAATTTGGAGGTTTTGGCAGCAGAATTGGCTGCTATCAGGGAATTTTTTTCAAGGAAAGCAAGTCTGAGGCTTTAGTGGTGAAGGTCTTCAAAGACAAAGGAAACTGTAAATAGGGGCATGAAAATTCTTAGCAGGAAGTCTTAATTTATTTCACATTTAAGAGAAAAGCTGCTTCTAATACTGTCTCGATAAGTAAATGACTGGCTCTAAGCAAATTAGACTTGTGAGCAATCAAACAAGGTCTGTAGAGATCTGACATTGGACACTTGAAATTTTAAGTGCTATGCTTTGTCTGATTCAGCCCAGATTTGCTTCTGTGCATATGAAGTGGCTTAGCCAGTGGTCTTTATCATAAAGTTTACACCTGTTTTGTTGTTGTTGTTTTTTCCCGCAGACTCTAAAGGTAATAAGATCTCAGTGACAGCTGGCTGTTGGTTAGCTGTGATCTGATTTTAGAACACTAGATGCTATTGTCTTTTCCTCAGGTGTAGGGCTCAGGTCCTGGTTTTGTTGGGATCAGCAGGGATATGAAATATTTGTCTCTCCCTACTGCACTCTGACAGGCAAACCTGCATTGGCCGGGTCACTCATCCTGACTAAGAGCAGAAATTAACCACAGTGAAAATGAGGTATTTCCAGACAATGATGATGTGGGGAGCATAATTTTGTCTTTCTTTAATTTGTTGATTTAAGGCTTTGGTAACTTCAGTCTAGTGCTCCCGCACTATGTTGGTGCAGACTAAATAAAATTGAAACAAAACTGGTGCCCCATGAGTCCAGGTGGAGCATGACTGTCATCTTGTGATACAGTAGCAGTACTTTCGGGAGGCTTGTTTCTGAGTGAGACCACAACTAGCCTGAAAACCAGAAAGTGACCCTGTGTTGCCTGGACTGCCTTCTTGTATTCCCCAGCATAGACTTCCTGAGCCTGATAGAGCATTTTGACCCAAAGGTGAAATGATTTGCCCATTTGGCAGAGAATTCCTCTGGAGAAGGATGTGTTCTCTCCTTACCCACAGACCTGTTTCCATTAGATCTATCCTTTCTCTACCCTTCCGCTCTTTCTTTGACATCACCAGGCAACACATAAGTAGATCTGATGATGTCAAGAGTGCTGAACTGCTCAGGTTGAGATACTGATGCAATAAATTGGAATTATAAAGCAAATGGAAACTGGTGACCCTAATATCTTTGCAAACTACATTAGAAGGCTTAGACTTTGAACAAAACACTACTGCAGAGAGTGTGCTGGAAAATAGCTGTTTGGTTGTATTAGAAAGCTATGTGATTATATCAGAAAGGCAAATCTTTTCCTTCAAGCTCTTGGAGCTGCTCAGTTGCCCTTTATGAATTGTGTGTGAAGCCTGAAAAAGAATGGGTCCAATTTAAAGTTGTTGCCCATTTGCCACTTGAAGCAGTGACAACTGCAAACTATCTAATAACTGTTTATTTAATTTTTTATCTCCTCTTTGCATTGTTGGGGCTGCTCAATCTGGATTTCAGTTGCTGATTACCTTTCTAAACTGACACGTTAAAGGGAAAGCACTCTGTCATTTGTCATGACCTGCTCTGCCACTTTTGTAGACCATTAAAAAAAGCACAAGATAGCTAAGAACTATGAAATGTACTTTCTGCATGATTATATGACCTCCTACTTTTGTTATTGCCCCAAACCTACTGACTCAGAGGTGATGAGGATACTAAGCAGCATCCTCCTCCACAGCCAGCCCGTGCTGAACATCAGTGAAACCCACTGGATGACACACAGTTAGATCTGTGTCATAAAGCCTCCCCAGGGCAGCACAAGACTCCACTGACCCTGTGGAGTGAGCTGAGTGCAGGTCACTGAGACAACAGGCTGTTGGAGCACAGTGTGGACAATGAGAGACAAAGAGATACACCTTTGATCATCTTGGAGATAAGAAAGCAAGGGAGAGTTCTTCTGGCTGTCTTCAGCTTCCATGGGAAAGGATGTCAGGATGAAGAAACCAGGCTCTTCTGGAAGGTGCATAGGGAGAGAATTGATAAGATAAAGTTGCATGATAGTCATTGACACAGTACTAGGGGTGGCTATTTTCTCAAGAGTGCTCACTGTAGCAGACACCAGCTCCCAGATTGACTGCCCAGATAGTAACCTAATAGAGCTACCCTTAATAGAGCTCTGAGAAGAAGGGTCCCTTCCAGCCAAATTATTCTGCCAGTCCACGACTCTGTATAGATCAGACCCTCCCTCACCTCAGCTGACACAGACACATCTTCTCCAACTTGCAACTTAATTTTCTCTCTTGGCATGGTGGAGAACTAAGTGACCACATAACCACAGCCAAGCTTCAGGGAACACAGTGTACAGTCTTGTCAGCCCTATCTGCAAATTGACTTCAGGCTGTTTGAGTTCTCAGGGTGAAATGAGACCTCCTCAAGCCTGCCTCTTTCTTCTAAGTCATTTTTCTGCCCAAATCTATGTTGCAGTAAGGACAGAAATGAGGAACGTGTCTTCCTCTGCAACATCCTGGAATGCGATGAGTGCTGAAAATACCCATTTCTGAATGGTGATGAGGTTTGCAGACATCTATTTCAGCACTCTAGAGCAAAGCCAATTCATAGCAAGGCAGGACAGAGACACTTGCACCTTGCTGTTGACACGTATAAGTACTCATGCTGACTAGAAGTTCTCTTTCCATTGCAATTTACTGACGTAATTGCAAGCCCCTGCTGGGAAGACTCGTATTCCAAACACATCGTCTGGTTCTGGTCTCAGCTTTCTTATCAGCTGCTTTGCTCAATGCAGAAAGTACTTAATAAGCAAACACTTTCTTCAGGCCGTATTTTCTCAGGAATATCTTCTAAAACAGCAATAAACTCCTGTCTACCGTTTTCATTCCCTGGGATGATACTGACCTCCAGTGCTAGCTCTACCTGTCTCAGGTAGATCTTAATTAGATTATGCAGGATCTCTAGGCAATAGGCATCCTCAAACAACTATGTCAAGAGTGATGCCAAGGGTTTTGATCTACTTTAATCACACCCTAGAGCTGGAGAGACTTTATATCTCCCTCCTTGCTTGTTGCACACAATGAAATTGTATATGCTACCACCATCACTGACTCATGTTCTCTTCCACGTGTCTTAGGAGAATAAACCAGAGAGAGGAAAAAGTGTCTTTAGCCTAATCCTGTGCCTCAAATGGAAACTCCGGCTCTGAGACCATCAGAAAGCCCTCCGAGCTAGTGCAAGGCTGAAGACTCCCAAGGTGCTACCTGGTGTCATCTCAAAGACCAGATGGGTGCTACTTTCTCATGCACTGTATCTGCTTCTGGATCTCTCTCCACAAGCACCAGTAGGTGCATATAACAGTAGGTACTGGTGATGTCAGGGCTCAGATGCTTTTTCTGGACCTTCCCACTTTTTCCAGTGAGATTTGAGAAAAGCTGACACACCAAGATTTGACTCAGATCACTATCAGCAAATGTGCATAGAAATACCTCCAACTTTCCTGGAGCCTGGTGACTTCTCAGAAGCTTGGGCCAGCTCCACAGTTGCAGCTGTTCCTACAACAATATAGATCAACCTTAGAGCTGTGCCAGGGAACGCACAGAGAAGATTAGTGACTGAACACAAAGTCTGGTTCATTGAACTGAAAAGTCAACCTCAAGAGGCAAGCACGTGCAGCAAGTTGCTGTAGCAGACAGTAATTCACAGGAAATACAGGTTTGCCTAGGTCTCTGCCTGCCTCCCTTAAATGTATTGACATATATCAACGGCATTAGTGCTCTTGATCACAGAGCAGTGTCATCTATAAACATGCTTGCGCCATGACAAATGCGTTCCATCCTGTCTGACTCCACACGCGTGCAAGGAAGGCCTCTCAGCATTCAGAGTGAACAGACCCTGGTGCATGTGCTATTAAATATTATAGTAATGGCAGGGACCTGACATTCATTTTCCATCTCTGCAAGTTGCATATATGACATTTTTTTAACCAATGTGGAAGAAAAGACCTACTAGTACAAGCAAAGATCTTTCTCATATCTTTTCTTTAAACTTCCATCAGCTGCATTGTTATCTTTTAAACTGCATCACTCAGTGCATCAACATTGAACATGAAGAGCTGAGGTGAATACAAGCTTCAGACCTCTAGTTAAGAGATTGAAAGATTCTAAATTATCTCACTTTAACACCTGGTTCTAGTCTGATGACATGAGATGTAAAAGTGCAGCTCCTTCACCAACCACCTAAATTATCAAAGACATTACATTGTGCTCCACTAAGGCACAGGAATCCTCACACCTTCTGAGCAGTATCTCTTTGGAGTCAACCAGTTTGCGTAACATACATCAATCCTACACAGCTGAGGCCTGAAGTTTAGACTCCATATACAGGTATTTAAGTAACATCCTTACTTCTTCCTGCTGCACAGATCTCATCAGTCTAACTAGCACACATTAGAGAAACTGTAGCTTGGCAGCAGAATCTGGCCTTTTGAGGCTTTCCTGCTAATGCTTCTGTTGTTGAAGAAACAGCACCTGCTTGCACAGAAGTGAACCAAGAAATTTGTGAGGATTTGCTCTTAGAGATCACCAGTTGTGTTCTGATGTGATCACTAGAGTTCATCTAAATCATCAAAGCTGCGAGAAAGCATGAAATGAGTGTAGTATAGCAATTCAACTCTGTGAATTGTGATTGAGCCAAAGAAAAGCTGCTTTGCACCAGCTGGGTGCACCAAGTTAGGCTGAGTTACTTCATCATTTACATCTTTAAGCTGTGCACCCTGGCTGTGTGGATTTGTCCCATACAGCTGAGCACTTACATTCCCACCAGACTGCAGAGGAAGGACTCTGCCCTCAGTTTGCCTTTGCCTTTGTTGGGCTTTCCAAAGCCATATGGCCAGAGTATGACCCTGCTGCCAAGCTGTAAAGAGCAAAGAAATTGAGAGGTCTGACTATGCTCTGTGTGGCATGTGGGCATTGCAGTGGTCTCACTTAAAAAAAAAAAAAAAAAACAACAAAAAAACACCAGAAAATGTATATAAAAGCACAGTAATTAGAATGCATGGGTTGACTAGAGTTGCAAAGAGCATGTTTAACTTCCCTGGATGTTCAAACCCAGCAGATGCCTGTGCCCAGGGCTGAAGGTAGCACTCCTCAGAAAGGTGCCCTTGTGGTCACTGCGACATGTTCTTGGAGAACTTCCTTGCAGGGTTGTCTGCACCCTGGCTCTACGACTGCACCATGCTCAGAGAAAGGAGCAGGACTGGGCCTGATCCCTCCCTTCCAATCTTCCTCAGGGTTTTTAAGTCCCTCCACCCAAGGTTGTTATGTAGCTGCTGGGACACACAGGGTCCTTCTATCCTCTGTGTGCTCCTTCAAGGACTGCCCCAGGCCTGAAAGGGATGTCTGGCTCTGAGAGAGATCATTTGGGATCTAGGGAGGCTGAGAATCAGTTTCCTGATTTTCCATATGGCCCATGTCCAAAGAAAGCACCACTAGCTCTTCAGAAAGAAGGGCTGCAATGACCTAACATGAATGATGTAACTACCTGCGCTCCTAGCAGTGTTGCACATTGAAGTGAGGTTGAAGCAGAAAGTTCCAGAAAGAACTGGAAAAAAATTATCAAGTCCTTCATATGTTGTTTTTGTTTGGTTTTTACCTACTTCTTGTCGCAACTTTTCTGTCAAACAGCCCTACAGGAGTTTTCAGTAGCTGATAAATTATTATGAACTCTCTTAGCACTACAGGAGAGTGATGTTAGTTATGATGTATTTGCTGTGAATTCCATGCCAGTGCACTGGGAAATCCTGGAGGAGTTCATTTGGAGTTAAAACAGTCTGCTACTGGTAACATGTTAAGATCATCTTGATTTTTTTCTCTTCTGCCCCAACCACTCAATTCCCAGGTCTTTCTTTTTCTTTTTTGATTTTCGTTCCTTTTTTTTAAAGCTTAAAAAAAAGAATCTACAAAGCAGAGGTCAAATACAGACCAGCTTAATCAGAAATTCATTTTATTCTGCTTTAGCAGTTGTCTGTAAAATTGCATACTTGTAAACTGTTGGCAAAAACATCTAACAAAAAATCCTCTGTATTATTTATAAAAGCAGTTTGCCTTCATGTGCTGCTCAGAGAAACTAAGCATCCCCCTGACGAACTAGTGATTACTCAATATTTAAAACACAGTATTTACACGATAGATAACTTCTCAATCATAACTAGCTGCCATCACCTGCCTGCTAGTTCAGCTTCTCCAGTAGCACAGAAGCACCTTAAGGGTAGCAAGGTTCTTAATTCAGCAAGGTGGGGTAACATTTTTCTGCAATACCATTGCTACATTAGGAAGCTGAAATGTGGATCTGTAATAATGAAATGCACAGATGTTTTGCAGATTGAACTAATGAGGAATTATCTGTGTGGCATGAATAGTCCAGTGAGACATCACACATACGTAAGTTTCCTGTGCCCCTGCACTTCTGAAATAGGTGGACCACTTTCTCCGCTCTAAAAAGACAGTCCTGCTTCATGCAAAAATTGTGAGAAACATGACATGGTCCTTCACACCTGGAATACTCAGTCCTTACAGTTGCTGCAGACTTGCATTGCTTCAGATGTAAGGAAGCAATAAAAGCATATTTTGTGTAGAATACTGAACATCTTTCAGGACTGTGGTTATTTCAACTTTCTCACATAAAAACACTTTATTGCTAGCCTTGCAACCCTCTTTGTTTTGGAGTAATCATACAGTTCCTATATTTGTTTGTACCATGCTGAAACTTCAAAAGACAGCTTGGTCAAAAGTGACATCTTAGACTACAGAAGCCCATTATTATTTTTATTAGATGTTTCTAACTTATATCCATCACTGCGTGGAAGGTTTCTTACTAAACATGCTAGAAGTGTGTTTAATAAAAAAAAAACAAATTACTAAATTTATGTTTTTATAGGGATATAAATCTTCCAAAACAATGTACATGAAATAAGAATTTAAAAATTTTACTCGGGTAATTTTTCTTTGTAGAACACCATTTTACCCTCACACCTACAGGGTTATTACAGTCATCCTGCCCAGCGTGAAATTATAATTTCCTGTTCTCAAAAAAGACATGCATAGGTTAAATTTTTTAAGAAAGCAAGTATATGTTTCTTTTGAAACATTTCAATCAGTTTCTGAAGGTTAAAATCACTCACTTTAAATTAAAAAAATGAAACAAACAAACAAAAAAACCACCCACAAAAAACAAACAAGCAAAACCCCACACCTTCTCCTTCTTAAAAAAATGTGCCCAGGACTGTAAGGTCTACAAACTTACCCAAACTGATTACAAAACTCAGTTAGACCAGCACAGTTAGACCAACTCTAACAAAGTTCAAAATACAAGCACATACAAATCCTTCTGAAAACAAGAGTTAAGGTAGAATGTGACTAGCATTTAGGAAAAAAATAAACAACAACAGCAAACAAAACAAACCACAACAAAAGGAAGTAAAACACTGGACAACCAAAGATGAGCTTACCTTTAAAGAAAGAGAGGAACAAGGACGACCAGAGACATAGTGCAGAATAAACAAATCCCAAGTACTTTTCTGTGAGCATTGTCAAAATAGACTGGCTATCCTTCCTGAAGAGAGGGTGAAAGAGGATGAGGTCTTGGAGACAGCCTGCAATGACTGACGGGTTTGGCAATTACAGTAATAAGGCATCAAACCAGCTTCCCACCAGGGGAGAGAAGTGCATTTGCTCATGTGCTTCTCCAGTCCCCAGGGTCAGATCAGCTGAGTGCTTGGTCACTAAATCCAAACAAAAAGGTTACATTCCTTTAGACTCACACTGCCAGACATACGGACTCTTTCCTTGGTCAGGAGCAAATGCTATTGATCCCTGCACACGACTGTGCATGTACTGCAAAAAGGGGGAGTGTGCTGCCTCAGTGAAGCTTTTCACATCCCCACAGATTGTTCCTAACTCGACAGCACGTCTGCAGTGCTTCCAGTGCTTGCACTCGAGTGCCTCTAGAGCTGTTTCCCAGAGAAATGAGTTTGTGTCCCCCTCTGCTCTCTCCCAGCTGCCAGGGCAACTGGCAGCAAGCACCAGTGGCACGAACCCTCTGCCACACACCTGCCCTTTCTCCCAGCAGAGGTGACTGGGGAGATTCTATTGTGCAAAAGATTGAAAAGATGAAAACATCCAGTCTCCTATTCTTTTTGATGCACCTCTTCCTGCAATCACTTCCACCAGACGTAGGGAACTGCCCTGAGTGACCTCTTTCTCACCTGCCCACTGCTTCTGGCTTCCCCCTGTAGGATTTCCCACACACCCTGGCTTGCCTTCCTCCTCATTCCCTGTAATTTTATTCACCAGTCAAGAAAAAGGCAAGGAAAGGCAAAGGTTTGAATATATTATATTCGTCATTTGGGCCTTTCTTTAGCACTTTGAGAGCTCTGCACGCTCACCACTTCTATTTCCATGCAGGACCGGCAGGATTTGCACTTCCCTTCTTGAACTTCTGGGGCTCCTACCTGGGCAGGTAGGAGCAGCACCAAGTCCTGACACCAGCCAGAAGGAGGGATTGCATGCTGCTGTAGTAGGGCTGCACTGGGCAGTGCAGGCTGGTAGGAGAGCAGGGCACTGGGATGAGAAGCACAGGATGTGCTGAGGAGGAGGAGGACAGGCCTGGAGGGATGAGCATTGGGGCACTGGCTGGCCCAGGAGACCCCCGGCTGGAAACATCTGCCCTGGGATAATGGCAAAAATGCAAACATGGAGCAGGGAAACTCTGTGCTTGGAGCAGGAAAAAAACAGTACCTGGCACATGTCAAAGGATCTGCCAGCATCAACCTCCCACCTCTTCTGGCCAGGATGTGCCTCGATGCCCCCCCCCTCCCAACAGTGATCCCAGGGGCCATAATACCCCTGGAAATGGTGGT
>VYXB01010752.1:0-17765 GCA_013397135.1 Pachyramphus minor | reverse complement strand
TTTAATTTTATTAATAATTTGAGGGATGGAAAGTATAATTTTCAGTTTAGAAATGCCTGGAGTGGTAGGTCTCCCTACTCTAAAACTTATTAGTGGTTTCAGTGTTTACTTAGGTTGTGACAGACCTGCTTTCAGATTTCCTTCATGCCTGGGGAGCTGCACCCATGCATCCCTCCTCCAGCCAAGGCACTCCTGTAAATGTATGGGGCTGCTGTGTGTGTCTGGTGGGGTGTTTCCATCCTGGCCACTGACACTATTAGACAGCAGAGGCAAGACCGGAGAAAGGAAACAAGAGCCTCAGGGTTGAAACTTGTGTCACGGGAAACAAGTTTGAGTCCATTTGGTTGGATTCAGTGAACCTGGAGGTCTTTTCCAATCTGAATGATTCTATGTTTCTATAATTTGGAGGATGGGTCTTGCCTGAAATATGTGTCCTGTCATAAATTGACTGGGCTTGGCCATCTGTGCAGACAGAACTGTGGATGTGTGAGAAACGTAGGAAAACTGAGTCCCTTGCAGAGTTCATGTGTCTCTGGGAATGGTCATCAGCTGAGCAAAGTTTTGGTGATCCCATTTTGAGCCCTAAGTGCTTAAATAGCATCCAAGGCTGATGCTGAATACCTGAGACCCTCTTTGACTGGCCACTGCTGTGGAGGGTGTTTGCAGTGCCAGAAGGATCCAAAGTCTCCACAGGAGGAAAGATCTACACAACTTCCATCTTTCAGTAGAGTCAGAGTGGTGTGTAGGGCTCCTGCAATGGGAAAGGGAGACTCCGAATCTCTGCTTTTTTTGACTTACACTTTGTTGTCAAATGCCTTTCCCAGTGTGTGGGTGAGACTGGGAAATGACTGAGAGCTCTCTGTCCACAGCTCAATCTTCACTGGGCTGAAGGCACTACCACAACTTGGAAGATACTGCCAGCAGATAGGGCAGAGCTCATACCTGCCCTATTTACTGCAGGCTCTGCTGGCTGCTGAGCTGGAATCATTACTGATGTTTTGGCTGTAGCCAGGTGATCCCATCTCAGCAGGTGAAAGGCACATTCCCCTCAACACTTTCCTCAAAATTTTCTGCTAAAATATTTGTTATTGGATAGCAAAGATATCAGTCTGTGCTACAGCTCAGAGTTCTACCTCTGCTTACTAAGCAATATATCTCACTGGGAACATAAGACCATCACTGCCAGCCAAGCAACTGGTTCATCTCCAGGTTTGGTTTTAAAGTGTAATTTTGACCTGTGGAGTGTATACAGCTTGTGTATCTGAGAATATGGGCATCTATCTGTACAATCTGTCCAGCTGAAACCTGCACTAGCTGATGTTATGTTGGAGCAGCCACAATATGAAAATGGAAAAGAACTACCTGCCAGCAAGTTTTTCCAAGTCTCTGCTTCTGAGATTATTTTCTGGTATTGCTTGTTGTCAATGTAGCCAGAATATACTGACCTGCAGTACATGAACAAGTTCTTTCAGAGAGTGAGGAAGAAGAGATTGTAGAGGAAGTGACATATACTTGAGAGACATGGGTAAGACTTTGTATCCGTATTTGGGAAGTCATTTTCTAGTCAGAGGTGAATCTTCATGTAATTTTTTTTTAAAAAATACTATATTTGTATCTGTAATAGCTATTAGTTCATATTTACTCTTCAAAGATATTAACCATTGTGTTTCTTCCTAGAGTCCCAGTAGATATGGTCTCCTCTTCCTGAGCTTGTCAGAGCTCCCTGTCATATTTGTATTAGGAATACCACTGTTTTATTGAGAAATTCACAAAATGTTGTACTTGCTGTGCAACTGTTCAGTGCGATGTGAGAACAAATGAGCAATTCCTGTGCAAGAACTTGACCCTACACAGATCTCAAGTACAGTAACCTCTTCAAATTAAGTTTGGTAATCCTGGCTTTATTCAATTCTACAGAGTGAGTCAAAACCAAGCATCTTTAGACAAGCAGACTTGTCTAAAAGCACATTGTAAGTATAATTTGGATAATAATTGCAATTTGTAATGCAACTGACTCCATGAATATTAGAAGAAATCTCTTGGCAGTGGAAAGCTGTATCAGAGAGTACAAAAGAATCTCACCAGGGTTTTTAATGAAACCTGTTGTTTGAATAATTAAAAATGATCAGCTAAAATTGTGTGGAAAGTAGTGGTAGGATGGTATGGTTAATAAAAATATTTATCAGCATGTGGAAATAAATGTTTTATTTTCATCATCATTCACCAAAAATAAAGCAAGAAAAATAAGGGCAGGTATGGCCAGAGCAAAAGAGCAACGTCATGGTTTCTTTTCCCAGAATAATGATGTTCATTTTGATCATGTTTTTAATCAGCATATCAGTAGATATGCTACAAAATAGTTCAATGCCATCTAAAGTGGAATTTAAATGCAAGTGAGGAAATCATAGCAGCTTTTCTTCTGCTCATTCTGCCTCAGTTGGGTACATTGCTCTGTCCTGATTCACAACACAGCACACGCTCAGGGAGATGCGACAAAACTCTGCAAGGGCAGCTTTTGTCTCTTGTACCACACCCACAACACAAAGAAGCTGTGGCATGGTTTGAAGAGCTGATCCAGGATGTTTAAAAATACTATATGTTTAATGACTAAGCTAAAGACCCCCAAAGACATTTTGAAAGAATTTATCCTAAGCTTAATCACTAAAACATTTTTTCTGCTTGCCCCTAGCAAGAGTCAGAATCACAAAGAAATAGTTAGGGATATTCCCACAGGATGGCTGTCTGTCTGACGTTTGGAGATTCTACTTGGTATAGCATTATACAGCAGAAGATGAGCGTATGAGGCTTTGTAAACTTTTTAAGGATCAGGTGAAACTCACCCAAGCTGCAAGACTGTTGTGGACTTAACTGTGCTTTGCTTGCTCTTTAATATTAAATAAATCTCCAACTATTTCTTCTTTCAGCTAGCTTGTGTGCTCTCAATTGAGGATAATGTTTGCTTTGTAAAAAATATTTACAGTGTTTCTATCATATGTTAGTGTTATGACACTATTAATTCTTTATCATGATATGCTAGACTGCAAGTTTACTCAAATATGCAGACTAACATTATGTTTTTTAAATAAAACTATACAATCAAATCTATTCTAGTTTCTTTATATCTGGGAATGTATCAGAGACAGATGATGACTTGCTACTTTTACTTTCATACTACTCAGTTTCTCTGATTTGAATACAATTTGATGGGTATATATCAAAATTCAACCCTGAAGTATCCCATTGATGTTTGATGCCATCACGTTTGTAAGAGTCTATAATGTAAAACAAATGTCCACGGGGGTTTTTATTTCATTAACTAAACCAAATACTGTTTTCCTCAAAAGCAGCGTTTCTCTGCCTCAGTCTGCAGCAGGCAGCAACCATACTTCAGTTCCATACAGCAGCAACTGCAGCACAGTAAATCTTGTATCTGGTGAGTCCCAGGTATAGAAATGGTAAGAAGGTCACTGAAAGAGGGCAGCCACACACTGACATGACCAGTTACTGTTACACTTAATACATCCTCAGGAAGGTGCTGCCATCTGTGTGGCCAGCGAGGCCTGACATAAACTACTGCTCTTAGCAAGAGCAACACAGGATTGATTCGTCACCATTCCGTGTTGGTTGATGAGTTATAAATAATACCTCATTGGAAGTAGGATCTACTGGATGTTTCTGAGGAAGAGATAACTGAGAACAAGCACATGTGCTGCTCTGTGCTGCTCTGAGTACCTTACAAAACTGAAAAGACCATTTATGTTGTTTCTATTTGAAAATACCTATAAAAATAGAGTACATTTGCATTCTTAGCAGATACACAGGTTCTGTGTCTCTTTCTGTGTGCTGAACTTTTACTAAAAACACCCATTTTAATAGTCTTTCTTAATAGTCTTTCTTCTCTAAAAGAGAATAATGCTGTACTACAGTACAGTGTGTGAAATAAATAGTAAAATATGAAAGGCCTGTTGTAAAAACCCAGCATACTCTTAGAGGGAAACTAAATTTATCTCAATAAAAGCTATAGATCCTAAAATATTTTTATAGAAGATAATGAAAGCTCTTCCACCATAAAATAATAGGCTCAAATAATCCTAGAATCATAGAATGCTTTTGTTAGGATGAGACCTTAGAGAACATCTAGCTCCAAACCTGCCAGGGGCAGGAACAACTCCCACTCAGTGTCCCATTCAACCTGGCGTTGAACGCTGCCAGAAATGGGGCACCCACAACTCCTCTGTGCAACCTGTTCCAGTGCCTCACCACACTCACAGTAAAGAATTTCTTCCATATGTCTAACCTAAATTTCCCTTCTTTCATTTTGAACCCTTGAACTCCTTGCCCTATCAGTACAGTTTCTGATGAAGAGTCCCTCTGCAGCTTCCCTGTAGGTCCCCTTGAGATACTGAAAGGTTGCTGTGAGGTCTCCACAACCTTCTCTTCTCCAGGTTGAACAGCCCCAACTTTCTCAACCTGTCTTCTTAGGGAAAGTGCTCCTGTCCTCTTATCAATGACGTTGGCCTTCCTCTGGACTTTCTCCAACACTTCCATGTCCTTACGTTGGAGGTATCAGAACTGTAGGCAGTATTCCAGGTGGGGTTTCATGAAAGAAGAGAAGAGGGGAAATCCCCTCTCTTGCTCTGCTGGCCACACTGGTTTTGATGTAGCCCATTTCTTTGGCTTTCTGGGCTGTGTGCTTTTCTGCACACAATACTATCTTATGTTGAGTTTTTCATCAATCATCATTCCCAACTCCTTTTCCACAGCTCTCAGCCACTTCTCCCCCCAACCTGTAGGTGTGTCTGGGATTGCCCTGACCCAGGTGTAGGACCTTTACTTTGCGTTGTAGAACTTCACGAANATTCCAGGTGGGGATTCATGAAAGAAGAGAAGAGGGGAAATCCCCTCTCTTGCTCTGCTGGCCACACTGGTTTTGATGTAGCCCATTTCTTTGGCTTTCTGGGCTGTGTGCTTTTCTGCACACAATACTATCTTATGTTGAGTTTTTCATCAATCATCATTCCCAACTCCTTTTCCACAGCTCTCAGCCACTTCTCCCCCCAACCTGTAGGTGTGTCTGGGATTGCCCTGACCCAGGTGTAGGACCTTTACTTTGCGTTGTAGAACTTCACGAAGTTTGCATTGGCCCATCTCTCCAGGTCCATCTCTCTCAAGGTCCCACCGGATGACAACCCCTCCCTCCCCCACATCACCCACACCACACAGCTTGGTGTTATCAGCAAGTTTGTTGAGGATGCACTTGATCCCACGGTCCATGTCACCGACAGAGATGTTGAACAGGATCTGCTCCAGCACTGAGCGCTGAGGGACACCACTTGTCACTGGTCTTCCTGTGGACAATGAGATGTTGACCACAACTATTTGTGTGCTGCCATTGAGCCAGTTCTTTATCCACCAAGTGGTCTATCCATCAAATCAACGTCTCTCCAATATAGAGACAAGGATGTTGTGCAGGGCGGTGTCAAATGCTTTGCACAAGTCTAGGTAGAGAATGTCAGCTGTTTTGCCCCTGTGCATCAGTACTGGAGCCCACTGATAGAAGACCACCAAATTTGTCAGGAATGATTTGTTTTAGTTGCCTGTCACCATGTTTTCCTTGTGCCTTAACATAGTTTCTGGGAGAATGTGCTCCATGATCTTGCCTAGTACACAGGTGAGACTGACAGTTCCCAGACTGTCCATGGTGGTGACAGAGGTGGTCTGCAGTTCTCTGGGTCTTCCATGTTTCCCTTTTGAAAAATAGAGGTTATATTTCCCTTTTTCTAGTACTCAGTGACTTTAAGTGACTGCCACGATTTTTAAAAAATTATGGGTAGGGTTTTAGCAACATGATCTGCCAATTCCATCAGGACCCATAGATGAATCTCACTGGGACCCATGGACTTGTGCACATTCAGATTCCCTAGATGGTCTTGAACTTGATCTTCTCTTACAGTGGTTTTAAGTTGTTTCTCCCAATCTCTGCATTTGCTTTTCTTGACTTGGGTGATGTGACTGGAAAACTTCTGATTGAAGACTGAGCATAGAAGTAATTGAGAACCGCAGCCTTTTTCCATATCCAGAGTAACCAGGTCTCCCATTTCCTTCCAGAGAGGGCCCACATTATCCCTAATCTTTCTTTTGTTTCTAAGATATGTGTAGAAGCCCTTCCTGTAGTCTTTGACATCCCTGGCCAGACTCAATTCTATCAGGGCCTTAGCTTTATCAGGACCTTATCCCTAGCTTCCCATATAATTTCCCTGTATTATTTCCAGGCCACCTATCCTCACTGCCACCTTTTGAAAGCTTCTTTTTTTTTCTCTGAGTTTTCTCACCAGCTCCCTATCCATCCATGGAGGGCTTCTAGTATTTTGTCCTGTTTCCTCCTTGTCAGGAGGCATTGCTCCTGTGTTTGGAGGAGGTGATCCTTAAATATTAGCCAGCATTCTTGGGCTTCTCTGCTCTCCAAGACTCTATCCCATGTGCCTCTACTGTGTAGGTCCCCGAAGAAGCCAAAGTTTGCTCTGCCAAAGTCCAGGGCAGTAAGTTTTCTGCATGGCCTCTTACTGCCATGAGGATCGTGAACTCTACTGTCTTATGGTCACCTCAGCCAAAGCTTCATTGGAGCATCACATTCCCCACCAGCTCCTCCCTTTTGGTGAGCACAAAGTCCAGCATTGCACCTCTCCTTGTTGGCTGCTTTACTAATTCTATGAGAAAATTGTCATCAACACATTCAAGGAACCTTCTGGCTTGTTTATGCCCTGCTGTGTTTCCCCTCCAGCAGATATGGGCAGTTGAAGTCCACCAGGAAAATCAACCCTTGTGAACATGATACTAATCCTATCTGCCTGTAGAGGTTTTCATCTGCGCTATCCTACTGATTGGGTGGCCTGTAGCAGACCCCCACTATAACATCTGCTGTCCCTGTGCTCCCTGTAATCTTGATCCAAGAGCATCTTGTTGGGTCCTCACTCATCCCCAGGCATCATTCCACACTCTCCTGTTAGACATTGACATAGAGGTCTATACCCCCTCCTTGTCCCCCTGGGCTGTTTTTGCTAAAAAGCCAATAACCTTCCATGCCAATCCTCCAGTCATAGGAGTCATCTCGCCGTGCCTCCATGATGACAGTGATATCATATCCATGGAGGCATTTGCATGTCTCTAACTCCTCTTGTTTGTTTCCCCTACTACATGCATTTATGTAGAGGAACCTAAGCCAGGCTCTGGATAAAGCTGACTATTGACTGGAAATACCTTTGGACTGTTCCTGGTATCTATTAAAAGTGTTGGCATCTGATGGGTAGGATTTGCCCTCCCCTGACAAATCTAGTTTAAAGCCCCCTTGAACAGCCTGGAAAGTCCAATACAAAAGAAGCTTTTCCCTTTTTTTTTCAGGTGGACCCCATCACACCCCAGTAGACCAGGCTTCCAAAAACAGGTCCCATGGTCTAAGTAACCAAAACACTGACTAGGGCATCATCCCTCTAAACTTTTGTTAACCTGCCAGATTCAGCTGGCCATAATGTAGGATAAGTTGAAGACAAAGAATGAAATGTATTGATCACTTCAGCTAATCCAGTTTATCAGGCAGCAGGTATAAAAGCAAACAATATGTAATATTTTTTCTGGCAACATATAGCTAATAACTCTTTGGTGCTCACTGTCACAAGATTTTACAGGTGCTGAGAGGTAAATAGATTACCTAAGGAATAAAATCAGTTCATGATACTCTCAGGCACGTGGTGCGATTCTTGTGGATGGTTCTGTGAAGGCCTAGGAGTTGGACTTGATGATCCCTGTGGGTCTCTTCCAATTTGGCATATTCTATGATTCTGTTAGATTTTGACCTCTAGAAGGCACTGCCAAAGATGGGTCACTCTCTATGCATCTTGTTTTCTTATGGTTCTGCCAGAGACAGGATAAAAGTACCTTGTCATATACGGTGCTGTAGTTCATCAGGACTCAGTCTTGTCTCACTGAATGACAAAGGACTTCATTCTACTGGCTGCACCCTCAGGATGATTGAGTCCTTGCTATTTCTAGCCTTTGTCCTCCTTATTAAAATAAATTTTTGACTCATTTGTTCAGAAGTGAAGGTACTTGACATCCCCCTTTTTTTTTTCTGGAGGTGATGGTTCTTGACATTTCATCAAAGTTCTCCTCCTCGATAGATGGAGATCTACCATTTTTCAGCCCCTATAATACCATTTTGTTTGTTAAGCTGTACAACTGTTAATAGGGAATAAACATTC
Organism: Pachyramphus minor; assembly: GCA_013397135.1. Lineage (NCBI taxonomy): Eukaryota > Metazoa > Chordata > Aves > Passeriformes > Tyrannidae > Pachyramphus > Pachyramphus minor. The sequence goes on along the minus strand of VYXB01010752.1, from coordinate 9,510 downwards.
TGTTGAAACTGAACATAATATTTCAGTGTAGTAAAATATATCTAAATTCTTTCAACTGAGTCATAATTTTGGGACATTATAAACAACCATCTTAATAAGAATTTGAATATATTTTCAGACAGATATTTATCTAATCTATCTATCTAATCTCTCTCTCTCTCTCTTTCTCTCACCTATCTCTATGTCTATATAAAACACCATTCTCATTTATTTATTCCTGAAATTGTAGTTTTAGTTGCCCAAGTCAAAAAGAATTTGGTGGTCAAAATTTTCTATAAACTCCCCACTGGCAAACTTTGATCAATTTTCCTAGTTTTATTTCTAGCAGTCCATAAAAGCTGAAGTTAACATTATTTTGTTGACTTTACCCTTTGATTTTTATTTCCAGCCAAATGATACTGGATTTTCTAGAAACCTTACTTGTATGGTTCGTTACTTTTATTTCATGTCACATCATACATTAACAGTTTCATGCCGCTCTTTTAAACTATAAAGCTTTGTCTACCTTGTGTGTATTTTTCAAGTCCTACACCGTATATAATTTACTAATGACTCTGCTCTTTGTATGCACAGAATGTACCCTCTGTGAAGGTCATTCCTAAGGAAACTGTATTTCAAAAGCCTTGATAAGGGCAACGCCTCCTTCTTATCATTCAGGATTTTGTCCAAATGTATTAATTTAGGTATGAACTGAATTGGCATAAGCTGATAGGATTCTGAAAAGAGAAGAGTTGTAATGGGTTTTGTCATCAAAAAAAAAAAGAAAAAAAAATTAACTGGACTGCTCCAAGACAAGTAAATGAGTGAATTAAAAGTAATTTAGAGAACACCGAAACCCACAATGTGGGATCTGATCTTTTCACCATCATGGGATACTACCTCTAGCCTGGAATTTTTCTGTCCTAGCTACAGTATGCTCTCATGCACTGCAGCAATAAAACATTAGGACAAGTGACAATTTCAAATAAAAACTGCATATTCACTTCTGTTCCCACTTGGAAAAAAAGAAAACCTATATAATTATAACATTTGTAACTCAACTAGTAAAATATTTATAAGTAGCCACTATCACCATAAAAAACACAGACCCTGTACAGATACTAAGAGCAATTCTGCTGTATTCATGTGAGTTCTTGTTTTTTTCTGAACTTGACTTTTGGAATAGATCCTTTTTAATAACCAGAATATGACATTTTCTCTTCATCCTGCTTTGCTTCTGCTGGAGGTAGGTGTGGTCTCAGTGTATATAAGGAAGCTGGACAGAGGTGCAGCATCAACACACATGTCCTTTCTGATGTTGTGATAATGAGAGGGTAATTGACCTAGAAGCAGGAACACAGTTTCTTAGATCTCCTGTTTCTATAACACCTTTCTACCAAAATTAGTGTAATTAGCCTGGTTCAGTGCTTGCATTATTCTGTCCATGACTTTGCAACTGCAGCCTTCTTTAAGAAGCATTTCTGTTGTAGTAAAACCAAAGCAGTAGAGAAAAGAGATTATGGCATACTCAGTACTCTTTAAGTACCACATTTTACTTAATAAAATGTCTTTATAGCAGACCCCAAGTCATGTCATGTCTCAATATGATTTTCTCAAGCTATTCCTTATTGTCTCAAAAAAGAGATTCTCTTTTTTTTGATCTTCTGGATTTTGACACATCTGGAACTGTTTCAAAGTTGTCTGGAGAAAATATAAAATATCCAAAACCAGGAGCTTGGATACTGTTTTTCAACTATCAATAGATTTATCTAATTAAATAGCTCATCTGATGAAACTTCTTTCTTTACTCTTCTATTTATTAAGAACTTCTAAGCCAATATGAACATAGAACAAACATGCCACTAACCCAACTGACACATACTCTTGATTAATTATTTCAGGCTTTCTACTTTTCAATCCAATTATAATACAAAAATAAAACTATAAACCAGTATCTGCCCCTTATTGTGGAGTCACAGAGAGTAACAGGAGCCATTTAAGTGCATACTGAAGAACAGGACTGATCCGAAGTATCTGACTCAAAGATATAGCACGAACATGTGGTAGAAATGCTATCTCCATAAATTCTTTTATTTTTACTTCATTGCTCAATATTTTACTTTTCAAGTCCTCTCAATATCAAACTCTTCCATGAACCTGAAGTTTATGATTTTTCCTGTCCTCTGCTGAGAAGATAAATATTGTGCTGTTCTGATGAAAAGACGTCTTAGGCAGTTTTTGTGAATAGTTCTTCAAATGAAATGACACATTTCTTTGAAAATATGTGGAGAATACCAGGACATGACATGAATAAAATTGATTTCAAAGAAAAATACAAAGAGAATATCTCTGGGTTTTTTTATTAGTATTAATCTATCAAGGCATTCATGATTCTTACACATTATGAATGTCATTGAGATTTGTTTATTCAGTATTTTCCAAAACAACCTAAGTGCAACTTTGTGTCTACCTATGGTACTATGCCACTAATTCCACCCACGTACAATCGAGTCCCAAGTGAATAAAACAGAGGGAAGTGTAATTAAAGGTATATCGGAGGGCCACACTTTATTAATCGGTAATATTTATGACTTTAAGTCAGTGCTGCAAATTTTTATTCACCTGCTTGCCCTACGTGCCATTTTTTTTCTTTTTTTTTTTTTGATAATGTTGTAAAACACCACTAGATTTTTTTATTAGCCTTAATCATAATGGTAAAGGGCAGTCAGGTGTGGCAAATTTTAGTGACAGCTCTGAGAACCAGGGTTAAGATGAGTACTGTTCAAACATTATTTGCAAAATAATATTCTCAATTATTTTTCTATGCCTTGTAATGGATACATTATTTGTGAATGTTCTCTGGTTCCCCTAGAGAGATGATAATTTAATATTCCACTTGAATACTTGTATTATTTTTCTTATTAAATAGACTGATTATTCAGTATTAATTTTCTGCTGTTACTTAGTATGAAAATCAGAATCTGAACCCGTCATATGCTACAGAGGTGTGAATGAAAGGATGTGGTGGTTTCTCTTTTTGCTGCAGTTTCAGATGGCTTCAGAAAATGCTAATGAAATACAAGAGCCTCTGACATCATCCATCTCACAACCTGACAGGTAGACAGCTTAGTCTTTCTAACTTTCCTTTAGTAGCTGCCTGGTTCCTCTTGTGTTCTGCAGAATATTGGGAAGAGGCTTTTTTTTGTTGTTTTTGTCAGACAATTTATCCTACACTTAATAATGTAAGTTGGGCTTCACTGGGCAGTTTCTAGGTCCAAGCCTGTCCCCTCTTAGAAGGTACTGCTTCACTTCAGCATAAACATAAGAGTTTTCCCTTGTCATCTCCCAACATTCCAGTTTTAATTAACTTGCCTTGACTCCTCTACTGGAAATTTTGACAAGATATGCAAATTTTGGGTGGCTAACGCATAGTGAGAGATATCATTGGTGGCTCATGGAAATTATAGAACCACAATAATACTTGAGGCAACTTTTTTTTGTCTTGTATCTTTTTAAGAATATGGTTTATGTATGACTTTGGATTCCATTGTTACCTCCCTGATTTTCAGCATTAGGCTGAGGATGTAGAGGCAGTCAGTTCTCAGAAAGTGGTAGTGAAATCACTTGATTAAAGTGTTAAAGGAATGTTTCTCAGGAAAACAAAATATGCAATGGAAATATTTTGTGTAGTGCACAATAAGTTTACATGTGTTATCTGTGTTTACATTTTTCATTTAGAGCAAATCCCTACTTTATTGCCAGAGTAGTTCTCCTTGCCCTTCCCCTTTTGTTTTCCCTTCCCCTCCCCTTTCGCCTTCTCTCTTTTATTTTGATGACAGTGGTCTTCAGCATGGCCATGAATGAGGTCTCAGTGCACACTCTCTCTGGTGCTGGGTGTCTCCTGCAGGCACAGTCAAAGCTCTGCACTCTTGGGTGACAGGCAGCTGCACTGCTCATTGCATGATTCATTCTGTCAGCATTGCTCACATGGTCTCATAACATGGACAGTATAACAAAGAATCTCTGTGTATGATGGTGTCTTTTGGATCAGATGAGCTGATCCTTGAAAGATGGTGGGTTGGACAGTAATGTTCCAGGCAGCCATTTGGTTTTCTACTGATATTTTTTCCTTCGCTTCAATATGGCGATACCTCAGCCGCTCATGATTCAATTTATTAGCACTCTGGAAAATTGCTGGTGTGAATTAATATTGTTGAACTTAAATTATTCTACAGACATGGATGAAATTTACTACAAAGTTTGTCTTGTCTGTTTCAAATGAGGGAACCATATTCTGAGTCATGTTAAAATCTCTTTTGCTTACATGAAATTTTCAAACCCAAGATCTTCATTACTGTTTTATTGCACTTGATAACTTATCTGAAAACTGAAAGCAGAGATAAATAAAAAAATCCCCTAAGACAAAAAAGGTGAAGCACAGACTTTTAAAGCTGAAAGAATTAAAATAGAAAGATATAAAGCAGCTCTAATCACAACCTGATACTGTAGGGTCTGTATTGCTAGAGGTGAGACAAATGCTTCAGCTAGCAGAGAAATTGTAAACTCTTTGAGAAGAGAATCTCACCTTCCAGAATCTCACCTTCCTTTTTCAGTGTCTGTTACTGTAGTTTTGCTGTGTGTTGTAGCAGTTGCAAGAGACCAAATCAGTATGGAAGACAATGTTACTTTTGAAGGCAATGCAGTAGATCACTATCCTATTTAAAGCTCTGTTACTTGCCGTCCACAATAAAGTGACTGTTCAGAAATTAGATGCTCATGGTTAGTCTACACTTGGATTTTTCACATCTGCTCCATGTCACAAAGGCATTCTAGCCCTGGTTACACCTGAGTATCCCCATTGAAATCACTGTGACAATCACATGTGTGTAATTGAGAGTAGAATTTGGCCCCCTGTGTTGAAGTTGCTCCTTTGAAAGCTGTTCCACCTCCTTTGGCTTAATCCTGCCCCATTAGGGGAATGTAATCCCACTCTTGTGTAAGTGTAATGTGACTCGAGTTTCAGCCTGATAACTGGAGGGGGGAACCCAGAAGCACTGTAGATTAAATTCAAAGCCTCATTATATGTTTCTCCTGTGGAAATTACATGAACAGTTGAGTCAGATAAAGAGCACATTCTCATTTTCCTCTCATATATCCCTTTCATGCTCTTGCAAATCCAGCAGAGGGACTGAGTATCAATATCTCATACACATTTTCTTTTTCATACACTTTAAATAATTTTTTTTTTTTATTTTAGAACGTAAGAGTAATTTTAGGAAAAAAACCCAATTCAAAACCAGAACAAGAATACCAAAGATAAGAAAAACTGAATCATTCAAAAGTCATTACTTAAAAGATTGGGAGGGACCCTCGGGATTACCTGGTCCACCATTCTGTTGAAGGCAGAGCTTTAGACTAGGTTTTCCAGGACTCTGTTAAGCAATGTATTCAATACTTTGTGCATGGGACTTTCCACCACTTTTTTGGGCAATGTTTAGCTGTTCTCACGGTAAAGAATATTTTTCTTATATCCAAAGAGAATTTCTCATGAAGCAAGTTGTTCTCATAGTCTTGTTGCCATGTTCCCTTGTAAAGATAGTACCTCCACCTTCTCCATAAATACACCTAAGGTATTGGTGGAGTGTGATTGAGTTCCTTCTTTCTTCTTCTAGGTTGAACAAATTTATGTCCATCCATATTCTTCATATGACAAGTTTGGCAGTTTTGTAACATCCTTGATGGACCTCTACTGGACTTTCTCCATTTTTTTTATATCTCTACTGAATTTGGGAATGAAATCTGAACATTTTTCCCAGATGTGGCTTAACAAATGCTGAGGAGATGGAACAATATCCCTTGATCTGATGTTTCTCTTGCTGATGTAACACAGGATGCTGCTGGCCTTCACCGCCATAGAGCTCACAGTAGCTCCAGGGCAACTTGCTGTCTCCCAGTTATTAGGTGGAAGACTAATTTTCCAGACTTATTTGCTATGTTTTTGAAAAGATATGAATCATATAAGCTGTGTTTGCCACAGCAGCCATGACATCAGATTTTAATTCATTGAGATTTTCAGCTAATTAGGTGTTTGAATTTGGTGGAGAAAATTAATTCCTTTTTTCAACCTTGCTTAAATTAAGAGTATTGAAATAGATAAATAAAATAATGTTGACATAGCTTCTAAGGGACTTAACTTTCAAGTGATTTAGATGCCTAACCCGTTTCAGTACTGAAGGATAACCAGAATTAAAACAGGATGAGTGTATATGAGTTCATGACTGCTTCAGGCCATGAAAACATAGTGAAACCTGCATCATGTTGGATAGGTTTTCTTATGCACCTGTCTTTTTGCAACTGAAAATTCAATCTCTGTATTTATTTTTGTATACAGATTGTTTACAAGCAAATAATTTGATAGAATATTTAAGGCAAAATACACCTGCCTGGAAAATCCTCCTGAAGTGTCAATGTATCCATAATTAGGGTAGGATACACTAGTGAATAGGTACAGCATAAAACTATGAATATGCATAAGACAGCAAAAAGTTTTGAATATTCCTTTGTGATGAGAGTGTATGATGCAGAACAGAACTGGTATGGTTCAGAGGCAGAAACATAGATCTCATCCCATCTTCCTTCCACTTGCTTTTCCCAGTTGACACCCTTATAAAGAACAATTTTGTTGGTGAATCAGAAGTTGTTGAGCAAGATGCCAATTATTTAATTTGTTTCTCATCCATTTACTGTAGAAATTGCCCTTACTTGCTGTGGCCTTCCTGTTAAGGCTCATGGGAGAACTTTTGACTCCTTTTTCTTCTTTTTTTTTTCTTTTTTCTTCCACTAAATCCTCTTGAATTAACATCTAAATAAGGTGTAATTGGAGAATCAGGAAATCTTGCTTATAATTTTGTCATGTTTTTTTTTTTTCTTGAGTCTAAGGTGAATTAAAGAAAAACAAATATATTTGTGAGAAAAGTTAATCAAATAACCATAGTTTTTAGAAAAAGTATGCCCAATTTATTTGCTGGCTTCAGTTTTGTACAATAGGGTGGTTTTTTTTTTTTTAGATTTTAATTTTATTGGATTAGATGTTTATTTTCTATCCCTCTTTTTTTTGTGTTTTTTTTTTTAATTAAAATAAGCATTTACCACAAACTACAATAAAAAACTTAATTAAAGATGAGATTATAGCAGGTTTTCTTAGTGAAGAGTCACAATGTGGAAGAAAGGGAAGATCTGTACTTGCATAAATTTAGAGGTATTTCATCTGATTTCTTTGGTTCCTCTCTTTTGTTTATTTCTTGTTTTTGTTTTATTTGGGATTTTTGTTGTTATTTTTATTTTTTAAAGGACTTTATCTTATCCAGTTAAGCTTTTTTTTGAGAAGGAATTTATGTCTCTGGGAGATTTGTTCAAGGTGTTACGTTTAAACTTTGCACAATTCCAAAGCCAGAGAGGTCTTGTGATTTTACTTTGCTTGAAATAGAATTTCACTCAAGGCTGCAGCAACTGTATATGAAGGACGGTACCTCAGAGGTGGCATAAGCAGAGTCTGCAAAATGACATGAGCTCTGGGCTGGAGAATCCACTTTTTCTGTTTTATTTACCTTGACACAGTAATACCACTGGAGCTCTTTTCAGTCTCTCTGTAGAAGAGAATGCGTTAACTTAACTTAAAGACTGGCATGTTTGCCATTACTTGATTATCAGAGGACTATTAGCCCAGTTTTAATATTTTGTCGGTTTAAAATACTGTCAGTTAGGACCATAAAGTGCAGCACTTAAGTGAATAGAAGTTTTAAGAACTTCAGGGGCAGAGTTTAGTTAATCTTATGATTATACATAATGTCTTCCAAGATTTAAAGTTTTTTCTTAAACATTCAATTTCTTTATAGAATTTCCCTAGAGTATTTGTCTTTCAGCCAGTCGATCAGTCAATCAGTTGAGCACTTTCTTGTGGTTATAGAAAAAAACCCAACAAAATAAAACATATGATACTAATCTTCTTTAATTTAGAAACCAGAAGGTGAACAGAAAGAAAACAACTGTAAAAGTGATTTTTAATGGTCGACCATGACTTGAGATGCTTAGACTCATGGTTTCTCAAGGTTTAGAGTTGAATTAGGTTAAACATTAATTGTATCCTCAATTAAATTTAAGATAAATGTACTCCAGGGATTGATATTTTGTGTATCTGAATTCTTGTGTAATGGCAATGTATACAGAACACCCTTCTTGTTTTGTGTGCAGGTGTAACCATGTTTTCTCCCATATACCACTGTCCTTTCCTCTTTACTTTGTTCGTCACAAAGCTCCTATTAGAAAATACTGTGTGCAGTTACAAAAGCAAATCTGAAAAACCAAACCAAACCAAAAAACAGTTAATTTTTTTCCCCAAATGTGGAAGAACTGATAGAATTCTTTACAAAACTTTGTCTTTGGGAATCTTATATATTCCAAGGAAAATCCCAAGACCAGAAAACACAGACAAAAGGATAGCTGTATATAAGTTTAAAAGTCCAGTGCAGTTGTGAAACATGACAGGAGAGATGAAAATAAAGAACTCTGACACTAGCTCTCAAGAAGGACTGATTTTTTTTTTATTTCCAAAAACAGCCTTCTGCCTTCTGATTGCTCTGCTATGTCACCAGGTAGGAGACAATTCTCAGAGCATTCATTGTCTCCTACTGTTCAAATGTAGTTCTGAACAGTAGGACACTCACTCATTTCCAATGCACACTTTATGATAAAAAGAAGATTTTGCTTCATTTTTGTATTCATACTCCCATAATTTCCTTTCATTTGAAAAGTGTCTAAGTAAATGTTGGCAAAGGGATGTTAGTTTTTATAGTGCAGACAAAAAGAGAGTAGTTTAGATGGAAATCGTTGCAGCTCTTCAGCTTACTTCCTTCCTGTTGTGAAACATGGAATTGGAAAAAGTCTTCAGTGGCGACGGGACACAAAGGAATTAAAGGAGGTGTGTGCACAATATCAGCATGCCTGATGCTTTCTCTTGCCAAATTAACAGCTATATTATATATGAATTATCAGCCCAGGAATTGAAATGAACTAGCTATTACTGTCTCATGATGTCTGAATTTTAAAACAAAGGAAGGTTAGACTAATTTAGAAGAAACTGTCAGATTCTCCGTTGAATGGTTATTCCTTGATTATGGCAGAAATCCAGGGCTTTGCAGCTGCTGTGCTTCTTAAGTTAATACCACATGGGGAAATAACTAACCACTTTTTATAATTCAAAGGCAATAATCTGATTGGGCTCTGCCCTTAGCCTATGACTAGAGGCATATCTGATTTGTGCTAATAATGAGGGCTACCTAACTATTCCTCCACAGTGACAGATTTGGTTATGTGGTGTACATAACTCTATGCATTTCACAGAAGAAGCACATGTAAACCATTGGGAGCAAAACCAAGAGAGGGTGAATATCCAGGACGGATTGCAACTGCAGCTATAAGAAAAAAAGAAGGGTAGTTATAGTCAGAGACCCCCTTCTGAGGGGAACAGAGGGC
>VYXB01010750.1:408806-433752 GCA_013397135.1 Pachyramphus minor | reverse complement strand
AACTGGAGAATCAGAAACACATATGCTGTACTTAATACTATTCTTTCTCTTCCTTGGGAAGCCTTTAGTACAACAGATCAATTATTAAAAGTAAACTGGAAAGTCTGATGAATGGACAGCTCTCCCTTTCCTTTGCCACACCTCACAGTTTGTTCATGCAGTAGATCTAGAAGTGATCTCTAATGTTTCTATACACACTGTGATACCCAACTGTACAGTGTGAAATACTACAGTATTTTGATTTAAAAGGGAGATTATATGTATTCTGCAGAAAGCACTTAGACTTAAACATGCAGTTTGACATTAGAGTAGTATTTTAAAAAGAAACACGTGTTATTATACTTAATGCCACCTTACATTTGATAAACTCAAAAAAAGCCTATCACAGAATCAGAACCAAACATAAAGAACAGTTCTTACCCTCTGGAGCAGCTTGTCTCTATAGTGTTCAACCTGTTCCTGAAAACTCTGGCCTGGTTTCTTGGGTCTTTTCCCAGACTCTAACTCATCCTGAAACTTCATCACCTTAAGCTGTGAAAATAATACTGACCATTAGGTTATTGGGCTTATTATTATCCAGTTAGGCAGGTGGCTGAAAATGAAATTTCCATGATTTATAATTTGTGTTCTTCATTCTTTCTATACAAGCTTGTGCACAGAGATACTAAATTTATTTAAACTGGATCAAAGTAACAAAACCGCACACTCATCTGCAGGCACCTGCAGTTGTTCACAGACATGGTAAGAACTAAAAATAGAGGGAGTTTTTTCTGTTATTCTGTGAAATTCTGTTCCCACTATTAGAACACTGTACCCTTGTATTTCTTTGGTCATTATCTGGATTTTTTCTTTCAAAATGAAATAATTTACTGCATGCGCCAATATATTCGTTCAACTTCTCGTCTACTCCAAGGTTCCCTTCAGAAAACTCCCTGTTTTTCCATTTAACCCTAAATATTAAAATCAAATGACTGACATAATTAGGACTTCAGGGTTATTTGCAGAGAGAGACTGATTTGAAAGAACTGATTTTTTAACTAACATAAGACTTTTTCATATGCTGTTAAGCTTAGCAACAAAATTGAGTTCCGAAGTGCTACTAAATGTAACACTACATTTACTGCAGTATCCCCAACAGAATCACAAAGGTAAGCAAATGCCAGAATTTTTCCATGTGTTGTTTTCAGGGTGTTTTTCATTTTGGGGGTTTTTTTTGGACTACATGCACTAAAACCTTTCTCCAAGTTGATTCACATCATGAAACTTCACTCACATCTCTTGTCAATCCTTCATTCCTAATGACATGTCCTCGTACAAACAATCCTTCAGTTTTTTTGGAGGAGAAGGTGTCTCTTTTGGGGGTGGATGGGGAGGAGCTTGGTAATAAGTCAAGTTGTATTTGTTAGCCCTCTTCCAAATGTTTATGCTCTGACCCTCCTGCATTTCCTGTTTCAATACCAATTGCAGAGCTATACATGAGTAGATTTTTCCAGTGCTCAAGGTTTTATTTTTAGTGAACACACAAAATAAGTTTCTCTTTAGAAATTTTTCATTTTTCCACCCTGAAAACACACAAAGGAAAAGACTTTGCAATTGTGTCCATTTTGATTATCTGAAAGGATCTTATTCTCAATTCCCTAATACGAAGGACGCAAAAAATCAAACCCTAAAGGTTTTTTCTTCCCTCTCAAAAATAGCAGGCCAGACCGGATACCATATATTCCAAAAGGAAAGGTATCACAAAAACAAACTATATCACAAAACCAAACATGTTATGAAGCATAAAATCCAAGCAAGGATAACAATCCAGAGCAAGATCCCCTTCCCCTTCAGCTACAGAGCTTTAGCCAGAAACACCTTTTTTCATTTTAGTCTCAAATATAATGGAGCAACTCACTTTGGGGGAAAAAAATAAAAACACCCCCCCACCATCACTGTTATCTGATACCACAGTAAAAAGCAGCCAATGGAAAACTGACATCACCATTTGTCACATACGACCTTTCATAAAGGCTTTTTTTTTTTTCTCACCCCCTTCAAATGCACAAGTTTCAAAGGCAGGAAAACCTTTTGGAACCATATACTCAGTGTCCCCATGTACCCCCTGTTCTGGTAAGAAGTGAGGATGGCATTCCCTACCACCATGCACACTCCAAGGTCATCAGGACTGCGCAGAAGCACAGAGGAGACTCAGCTGATCCAGAAAGCCTCTTGGGCTGCCGTGGTATGAACATGCCCATAGCACTTGAACTTTGTTTTCCCAACTAAATCACCCAGATAATTTAAAAAAACAAAACAAAAAAAACCAAACCAGCAAGTGCCCACAAAAAAACCCCTCCTTATAAGATTTTATTTCTTTACACATTTAGCCAACAAAGTTGTCTCTCATAAAACATATTTTGAAAGCAAGGAGGCCTAAGTCTATAGCCAAAACTAACCTGAGATGAAAATAAACGAGGAGTCCAAACAAGAGGCTTTATTTGATTTAATAAGCTAAACTGGACGCAAGAAAATGCTGCTATGCATAGCACACAACCCACACCTGTCATGACATTAAAACTGGCAAAAGGAACTATTTGCCTGTAACTTCTCCAGTCACTGTGGGTGGAGGAGGCAGGCTGAAGGTGGTCATTGGCAGGTGCACAGAGGAAGAGAGAAAATATGAAAAGCCTATACTACAGTAAGTACTCTCTCAACACCTGCCCAGACTCCAACTATGGTGAGATCATATGGTTTCCTGAGACAGCTGTGGTCTGTTACAGACCAATCATCAATGGATCTCTCCTCCACACACTCGCTGTATCACCCTTTGAACTGTAAACCGACTCCTTTCACAAAGATGCCGTGGGCACAGGAAATCAGCTCTAGCACATCCCCTGGAAAAGGTGACTGAGTGTTCCAAAATGTTGAGATGGTATCAACAGCTCACTGCAGAAACATCAGGATCTTCCAGCTTCCTTCTCCACTCCTGCAGTCCAAGCACAGAGCTTCCCTTCCACCCTGCCCTTGAAGCAGCTGCAGGGCTTGGCTGAGTCTTCCATAAGCCAGATCAATTCACTATCCCAGCAGAAGCCCACCCTTAGCCCCAGCTTCAATCTTCCCTCCAGTAGTGAGATGTACTGGGTCAGGGAAGAATGAACAAGTGCCAGAGTTCACAGGATCAGGATGCTGCCTCACCCAGCAGAGGTGAGCAGTTAGATAGGTCAGCTCAACCCACACCTTCATGTATACATGCGTTTCCTCACTTAAAACTACTATGTTTTCAAAAGCTGTTCTTGGTTTTCTAATCTGCTGCTGATGCTGTCTGAGCCCATACACAGGGTCTTTTCCACAGCTCACTCCACAGTTACACAGCCTCCCTCAGACCTGACATGGCCAGGTTCAAAATAACTAATTTGAGGCAAATTAGCTGCATATTAGGATGAACTAGGAAGTTAATCATCAGATACTTAATGAAAGATAGGGATTTCTGCTTGATGAGTAGTTGCACTCAAATGTAGACTAATTACAGACATGACAGACATCCAAGCAGACCAAAGTGTTTTGATTTTCCTTAGAACAGCCTTGCCCCAACAATGGCTGTCATAAGTCCTAGACTTTGCCAGAAGCAGAGCAAAATATTTCTTTGAAAGCCTGATTTTTCCAGCAAGTCTACGAACAGTGGAATTTCTGCAGTTACAGTAGTATCAACAACAGATGACAGATATATTGATGTACACATGTGAAATACCTCCTCTGCCATAACAGCCCTCTGGCATGCTCAGTCACACTCACAGGTTGCCAAGTGTCTTGGAGCCAAGCAATTCCTTGCTTTTGGCTTTGTGTAAAACAGAAATACATTCACAGATTTAAAATACACCAAAATCTTCTGAATAGTCATCATATTCTAAGAACAACTGCTATAAATAGAGAAACTATTGGTTAAGCAAGAGCCAATCTGTCTCATATGTTATTAAATCAGTAAGATATTTAATAGGGTATCTTTTTATCATTTTGCAGTAGCCTCAAATGAACCAGCTACAGAAACCTCCACAGACCAAAGGGTTTATATTGTTCTAGTGATGATTACAAGCCTCACAGAGCTCCTATGACCTGATAAACAAATACACAAAAGTTGAGTATTCCTCACACTAAGCACTATAATCCAGAGAAAGAAATAATGGAAACCCAGAAAAACTTCAGTTTCTTGACAAAGGCAGCCAATTATTGTGACATCCACTTTGGTTCCTTGGCTCTTGGTAGAAAAATAAATTGGATCTCAAATGCCATGACACATTGGGGGCAGGGGGCGTTTGGTGTGGAACATCTCTGTTTGTGCACTGGGCAGGGGGCACTGACAGAGCACACACAGGATGCTGTAACAGGATCCTCCCTGCAGCTCCCCAGCAGAAAGGCTGAACAGGATGACTCAAGACCATTAGTCTTCTACCTCAGTCAAATGCTACTTTGAGGTCTCAGGTGGCCAACACAAAGGTGAGTAGAGGCAGCTACTAAAAAGAGGACTAAAACCCTGTTTGACCCTCTGGAAGCATGGCTATGTCTGGATTTGTGAAGAGCCTGCCTCCTGCTGCAGATGAAGCCTGTGCTGTGCTTTCTGTTTGGAATAGGATTATAAAATCCTGTGCAGCAAGGTGGAGACAGAAGTAAAGTACCTTAGAGAAAGGTCCAGGGAGGACAATGCTGCTTTATTTCATCTGAGTTTCTGACCACCCTGAAGAAAAAAAGTGACCAATTTAATCAACAAAATTCCTTTTTTTCTACCACTTCACAGCACCGAGGTCTCTTTACAAAGAGGAGTACACCTTTCTTTTATATGTCACAGGGCAGGGGAAGAAAGACACACGCCTATAAAGCACCATAAAGACCATTCTGAAATTTGAGTTGTAAATGCTGTAAAGGAAAGTGCCAATCTTTCCACACTTAAAAAAACAGGTAAGAAATCACTGTTCTTTGGTGTTATAGGAAAGCCTCTGCTCTTGCTAAGTTCTGGAAAGAATCCACACTTCAGAAGGATTAAGAGGGGCACCAGGGAAGGCAAACAAAAGGTTACCAACTTGCCTCCTCTGATGGCACCAGTTGGATTGCTGTGGCCAAAGTTTGTTTCTTACTGCACCTTCCCCTCCCAGCTGACAAGCTTAATTTACTGACTGTGCCAAGAGAAAGAATTCTTGTCTGTATCCATGAATTTCCAAAAAGTGCATGGAAAAAAAATCTGTTTCAGCTTCCCTGGTAGTCACTGTGTGGACTGTTAGAGAATCAGACTGCCAATTTTTTTTCCAAATATTTTACACAACATTTTTTACAGTGTATATTAGATGGCATAACTGTTAAAGCTGGTAATTGGCTGTTTTTTCCTCAGTTCCTTCCCTCAAATTTAATAATGGATGTGGGTTTTGGCAGGGACTGGGTACATACTAAGAAGAAACTTTGAGTGTGAATACTTTAAAGTAGTACAGGGAGTACTTTCCTGTCAATGACAAACTTGAGGAGAAACTTTAAGTACTCCTACATAGTGTCTGAAATGTTCTGAAAACAAAAAAAATTGCTCTACTCTCCTTTCCTGGCAATTCTGAAAGTCTGAAGCCAAGATGGTAATTTACTTACCAAAAAAAATTAAATGCAAACATGTGCTTGAAAACCTCAAATATTTGCCACCTTAAACTGTTCCTGACAGGATACATTGAGGAAAGAACTTAAATAACTCAAGCAGTGTAAAACTGCCAATGGTTAAAGTAAATCACTTCCTAACCTGCCTCCACAAGTGCCAGGATAACATCTCTAAATCAGATACACAATCTGAGACGAGCGCTTTCCATAACTGCTATGATCAATATTACAGTGAAAATTAGTGTCACTTGTACTTTCATTAGTCTAACATCATGTATTTTCTACAAAAATACTGCCACCATGAGTCAGGTCAGACATAAATCCCATTCAGCTTTTCTCAAATGCAGACTTTACTCAATACGGCTACACATCACAAACTTTCCAACTGCTATACAAAGCAAGAGATTTCTAAGTGCTTAGATATGGTCTATTAATTCCAATAATATCTGAATTATTAAACAGAGACATATGTGAGAGAAACAACAGTTGTGACATTTTTAAATATTACTACCTGAGCATCTTAAAAGAATATTACAAGGCTATGCTAGTGTCTGATTTCAGCTAACTAGCACACTATAGCATAAACAGGTAGGTAGCCACAATTTCACCTTCAAAACATTACCCAAGTTATAACCTGCCACTTGGAGATGCTACAACTGCAATAAGTAGTTTATCAGCTTCTTAATATCATTTAAATGCACTGAGCAGAAGGTACAAGAATCTCAGTATTAAACCCTAGACACTGTATATAGAGTACAAACTGGAAAGCCACAGAGTTTTAAACTGTTTTTTTCATGGCACTGTGTCAGAAGGGCTTCACTGCTAGACAAGGGTCATGCTAAATTCCAGTTCCAGTTCCATTCTTGGTAAAACACGAGCTCAGAAACCAACACAAAGCCACAACCACCTGTGCTACACCGACACCTGTGCTTGAAGAAAGAAGAACCACTGAGCCCTACAAACAGCACGTAGGTCTTTAACTGAAGTACCACATTTGCAGGACTACCTGGGTTAGTTACATCTATTTCTTTGTTTAATGGTTGACACGGTGAGAAGAGACACTTTTAAATGCAATCAAATACAGGCACTTCAAGGCAAGAAACAGAAAGAAAAAGAAAGGTATAGGACTAAGGGCACATCCAAAAGTCACTCCCATTTGCCAAGAGGAGGAAAGTGCATAGGGACCCAAGCAATCTAAGGCTACCAGTGGTATTGAAGCAGGACACTGAAAAGGAACAGTAATTTTCAACATGCAATATCCCCTGACTCCATTTTTCATTTTTTCCTGCATTATTTCGAAAGTCAAAAGCAGGCAAGGCAAGGCTGTGAACAAATATACCTGTACCAAAATCCATTGGACTGAAAAAAGGAACCACTATATAATAGACTATAATTATTTCAGTTAAAATAACTCCCTATCATATGTAGACAACTCAGGGTGGGGTGAGGATTGGAAAGGTCCAGAAGGGTGGCACAGAACACCACCTGCTCACCTCTATCTCTCGGAGTTTGGCACGCTTCTCTTCACTCATTTCTGAGTATTTGACTGATGACTTGGATTCAGGCATTTCTTCTTTAATAGGATTGGAATACATGTGTTGCTCTTCTGACTTTGAACTCTGAGTGTCTTCCTCATCTTCACTTTCTTCTTCTTGACTTTACAGGAAACATACAGAATTGAGATGTAACAGATAACTAAGAATATATAAAATTTACTATTTCTCCTACTTAGTTTCTATGATTAGTTACTAGTTTTGAAATCTATTAAGTAAGATTAAGTCATGTAAAACGTCTGCATCTGGGAGATCTAGTATTTTAATTAAATTGTTAGTTTTTATTACTCACATAATCTACACTTCTCTCAGCATGCAGAAGAATTCATGAAATTCATGGTCATGAAATACATACCTACCTCAGCTATAAAACAAACCCACCACCTCCACAAAATCTCTTGAAGTGCTGTAATTGTGTTCATCAGGTATAGTAAGTTTAATAAAAGAAAATAAACTGCAACACTTCTGCTTTTGGGAGATAAACCAAACATGGCAGATACCCACAATGATATTCCCAGACTGGCCACTAGAGTGCTGCAGGACTACACACAGTGCAGGCAGGTATTTACAGCACTGACAGATGCTCTCAGGTGCCTGAAGAGCAAAGTAAAAGACTACTCAAAACCAACTTCTGTTGGCAGGATCCTACCAGCATCCAAGATCCATATACCTCAGAACATGACTCACCACGTTTGTCTCAAAAGCAAAAGACAGACATTTAGATACATTCCTGTACACCTAATAACAAGATTTCCACACTACTGCCTTAGCTCTCTCCATTTGATATTAAATTATCAAATCAGCATCAATTTAAAGATTACAGTTAACAACTCTAACAAATGTGTAATTTATCATGTTAGAAAAAAATTATGGGGGAAGAAAGCATGCTGTACTAAAATCCCGATCTTTCTCCATCATTTTATTTTCCTACTTTCAAAATTTCATGTTTGTTCTGCTCTTGCAATACATATCTTTCTTACAGAAAGTTCCAAAGACACTCAGTGCATAAAATGAGTATGTGTTCATCAGAATGAAAAAGTATTTACTTTTGAATTTCCTCCTCCTCGGATTCTTCATGTTGGTCAAAAAGCTCCCACTTAGAAGTAGTAACAGCTAAAAGAGACAGTAAGATAATTTTAACAACAAAAAACCCCCACCAATTAATCAGAAAATTAGTATTTGTAGATATAACAACTACAATGTGGTAAAACTTACTTAATGCACTTAATACAGACTTCCTATTTCACAGAAATACTCAAACCAGCCCAGTAGCAGACTATTTACTATTCACAGAGCTACTCACTTACAATGCATAACCTATTTTGGTAAATCCTTCAAAAGCAGACAAGTATTTGTCAGCTTGTAAAATATTATCTTCCAAACCAAGGTCTGAAAAGACTATCAATCACATACCCAGGGTTTTTTTTGCTTTCAGTATTTATTTTTAATGAACTGGAAATTATTCTTAAGCGTTGGTAGGTTATTGAAGTAGAACAACCAAAACAGAAAACAGTATCTCCCTTTTTTGGTTAAGACTTCAGTGAACAAGTTACAGCTGAAAATCCTACTGTGTTAGCACAGATCAGCTGACAATAACCATTACATAGGTGACATTAAAAAAGTAATCAAAACTAACCTTGAGCTTCCAGTTCTGATTCATCCACTGCTTCCCACTTTGAGGGGGCAACTTTAAATATAGGCTCATTCTTTTTGGAGTCTTCAGTTGTATCCACTGTTGGAGAAGGAGACAGAAAAATAATTTCCAAAGCTCATCAAAAGCTGAAACCAAAAAACACTAAGATAACAATCAGAACTAAATACTGAAACAGATTATACCATCTTATCATTTGCAAAAAGAAGAAACTATGATTTGGAACCTTATGTGTATGACATCAGAAGACACCTCCTGTGCTTCTGAAGCAATTATGAACTTAAAGCAGTAGGGCAAAGTCAAGTTAATCAATTCAATGTTTCACAAAGCTACATGCTACATCAATTCTTGGCTGTATTTGTAAAAACTACTCAGGAAAAGATCAAAGACTGAAGATTCAAATTGAAAGTAAAGTTGAAACATTTCATACGAGGAACTCCATCAAGATCATCATCCAGCGATTTGATTGGGACTCCATCCAGATCATCAATAGGAGCAGCATCAATAGGAATTCCATCCACATCTTCTAGTGGAGCACCATCAAGCTCTTCCTCTATGGGAGCACCATCAAGATCATCCGGTACTTCCTGAAAGCAAATAATAATTAAATATTTCAAGTACAAATCTACACTGCTTGTCTTTAGTTCTCCAATTATCAAATCCTTCCTTTTTAAAGAAGCACTTTTAAAAATACCAAAACCTCAAAAACCTCAACTTTAAAAATTTTTGCTAGCAAGTTTATTTTAGAGGAAATAATACAACAATATCCTCCTTTAAAAATTACAGGTAAGAACTTGGAATTTGTCCACAATGTACTGGAAGCTTTGCAATACCTACATGCAAAAGAAAAGATGTTAAATTGAGGTTTAGCTGAAAACAAGCCTCCCTCCTGCTCCTGAAAGGCATGTTTCCACAAAGTTACAATGCCTGAAATTCCACTCAAAATTCAGGTATTACAGAGTATTACCAATACAAAGGAAATACCTGTCATTCTGCACTAGTCTTTGCTCTGAAATGGTTTCAGAATACAGCTACACACAGCACCTAATCTACAAGCAAGATATTCGTAAACAGACTGAACAATATTTGCATTTGAAAATATGTTACACCAGTATTTAAGAGCAAGGACTTGGAGGAAGGAAAGGTTTCCTCACCCTAAAAGAGATAGCAAAATAACCCTTGCCAGCCCTACTTTATGTTTACACATCTTTTCCCTGCCACCCTCAAGGATCACCACTGAGGTCACTCACCTCTGTTTCTTTATCTTCCATGATGTTTACAAGCCCCAAGAAAATATTCTGTAGTTTGATCAGAAATGGCTCTGGATAGATTGCCCAGTCCTCCCATGCTCGGAAGCATGTCATTACCCGTTGCTAGAAGCAAGGGGAGAAAAAAAAAGCTAATAAATTTGTGTGAAGAAATTTTAAGTGATGGGAAATAAACCACAGAGACCTACTATTGCAGAGCTGTTCCTAAGTAGTTCCACATTAAAGTATATTACACTGATACCATGCTGGGCAAGACTAGTAATTTTACAAAAACACATATATAGGAACTACTTTTTATAAAATCTCACTTGGATATTATTTTCCCTTTAAATTCCTGTTACATTATCCATTTCAGCTGTTCACAGTTCTCTCCTGACAGTAAGTTTCATTCTGCCCCAATGTTCAAAGCAGGTGCCTCTACTAAAAGTAAGAGAAAACTTTCTCTTTATAAATAAAGGTAAGAGAAATCTTTCTCTTTATAAAATAACTAAAATTAACACTGGCTTATACATATTATTGAATGTTTGAGAAGAGAAGGCTCTGGGGAGACCTTACTGTCCATTCAGCACCTAAAGGGCCTACAAGAAAGCTGAGAGGGACTTCTTACAAGGTCATGTGGTGACAGGACAAGGAATAATGGCTTTAAACTGATATGTTTAGATCAGATATTAGCAGGAAATTCTTCAGGTGTATGTGGTGAGGCACTGGAACAGGTTGTGCAGAGAAGCTGTGGCTGTCCCATCCCTCAAAGTGTTCAAGGCCAGGCTGGATAGGGCTCTGAGCAACCCGCTCTAGTGGAAGGTGTCCCTGCCCGTGGTAGGGGGTTGGAATGAGATGATCTTTAAGGCCCCTTCCAACCCAAATCATTCTATGATTTTTTGTAGAAGTGAAGCATATTTGAAATGAGGGGTTTCAGCTCAATTTTGAAGCATTAAGTGTAACTAAAGATGTTGATTAGAAAAAGTTATCTACTGCCTTTCTTATAATTTAATAAATACTTTTAAAATAGCCGTTAACAAATTTCCTCTCAATCTAGAGCAACTGAGAGAAAAGAAGGTAGAACAACCAGGATAAAGACTTTAATACAGAAAAACTAACTACCCTGTCAGCTTTATATTTAAAGCTTCTGATTTGAAAAACAAAGAAGAATAAAGAAGTGTAGAGGCATCTTGGAAACAGGAGAATGAAAGATAGGCCAAGCATGAGAACCGTGAGAAGCAGAGCACTTTATCTCAAAAATCACTCCCAACTACCCTGGTTATCAAAAATCTAAAAATAAAGCCTATCACAAAAACATTTAAAAGTAACTTTATGCTGTTCTGTCCAGGAGTTTCTTTCCACACTGAGCACCCAAGTTTATTTTTGAAATTGAAATATAGGTTGTCTAAAAAGAGTAAGAAAGGTAGAAGGCCCCATCTGTAATTTAAGTATTAGATAGCTATCCTCTCAACTCCACAACCTGTACACTTCACATGGAAGATGTTAATTTTCTTCCTTAATTTCAAGCCTATCCTTGAGAAAGAGAAAACTTTTTTGTTGGTTTTTTTTTTTTTTTAAGCCTAATTAGGAACCTTGATGTCTAAGCCACTTATCATAGTATGCAATCTCTTGTGCAGGAACATCTATTTATATGACTTCTATGTCATGTAAATAACAATGAAATACATACCTTGAAATTTTCAGACTGTAAATGGCCTTGTATTGTACGGTAAGTAGCATTGAGATCAGAGAATATCTGACATAATTTTGTTTCAAAACTAGAATTAAACATATACATTTCTTTAGTTAAACTTTGTAATATATGTTCTCTGGACATACATAATTCATGAAAATACCTGGGACACAGGACTCAAAAGCACAAGGTTCTGATCCCTACTGTAGCCATGAACTGAACTATAAAGCAAATATGATTACTATATATCAAATCACCTTGGACAACAACAGAACTGTGAAGGGAGATCTTCACATCTGCTGCAGTCTCTTTATACACCCTGGAAAGACTGGAGGACAATAAAAGGAGTTTTACAACCTTAAATACAATGAAAGAATTGTCTCCAAATGCAATTTGTATTTAGGTTTTTTTTTAAATCTTATTTATGTTTCTATTCTGGTTTACTCAGTGAGGCTCTCAGTGAAAGCACAGTGAGCAGCAGCTGCCTAACTTCCCTTGAGCTTCTCTCAATGTGCAAAAAATAAACTGGCACAGCACAGACACACTGCAACAAGAAACACCAACTGCAATCTCTGAAGCTCTGTAACATGCCGAATATTTCCCATCATGCTGCCATAACATTAGAGAGACTCCAGGAGTAGACACAAACATCTAGTAAGACAAAGATACTGTCTCTTGGACATTTTTCCAAAATTCTGCTCAGCACCTTAGAAATAAAGTACATAATCCCCTCATACCTTCTCCAAAGTTCACAGAGAGTTAAAGCACCCACACTTCAATAAAAACAAATCTGTTTCAAAAATTTACTTCTTTGCATGAATCCTTTGCTACACACATCTTGAATATTAGCTACAGTCTCTTTCTGTGAAGAGGCACATGCATTATTCTCACCCTTATGGAGTTCCATGCAAGTGCTCCCTTACACAGGGCATATACACTTTTTGCATTACCAACATGCTACATCTTATACATGTTCATGCAAACAGACATAAAAACCATCCGTCTGTAAGAGCAGCATCATAGAAAAGTGTGAATTTCTCTACAGCCACGCTTATCCAGAGATGTACATACAGAGATGAATATAAGAATTTTTTTTAACTGCCAATTGCCTAAAATATTATACTTACAATTTTCTATAGTAGGAAGCATTGGCAACTTTAGCTGAAGAGTTGTATAACACATCTGACACCAGATACAATCTTGCGATCTGCAATAAAGAACCTTCAAATTAACACCAATTTAAATTATCCTGAGAACATGTGCATGTTTCCAGAAAGGATACAAGACAGCTTTAACTGTCTAAAAGTACCTAATTGGAAGTAAGTGTAGCACAGCTATATTAAGAGGGAATTAGCCCCCTCTTATGCGTGAGGGTTCTAAGTAACATATTAACACAGCATTACAAAGGAGAAATCACAGCATTCCAATTTTAACTGCCTTGTTTGAACAGATCATTACCCTGTTTTCAACTTCACAGTAAGGCAGAACATTGTTTGCAAGTAAGTCCAGAAAGAATAAAAATATGCAACAAAATTCCAAGAAATAAGCATACCTTAAAAAGGTAAATCCAAGCCCACATTTTAATCCAGCCCTCAACATTACCTGAAACTTATGCAATAATGCTTACAAATTCTATGCTCATGCTGCTAAGGGAACTCTTTCCCCAAGAAACAAGAATGTAGGAAATCTACACACCTTCTTGGGAAGAGGAGTCTTGAGAATGGACAGTGATTCTGTAATGCAGTCTACAATTTCTTCAGCAGCTTCTGCATTATTCAGGCAGAAAACCATTGCATCACCAATATCATTCTTCCGAGGTGTTAATCCACGCAGAATTTCCTCTAGTTTGTCCCTCTGTCTGAAATAGCAGGAATTTTAACATTTTCAATAAAAAATTAAAGATACTTTTGGGAATTTCCATTTAGTGACTTTTTTAATTTTCCATCTTTAGAAGAAAAGCAATTTAAAATGTTTTTATATTCCATTAGCTCAGTTCTTTCAGTGGCTCATGAATTTATGCATCAACATTACATAAAGTTCAAAAAAATTCCCACTCAAGCCTTGACTACATAGAGAAATCAAGGAAAAATAACTGAGAAATACCTAATGCAACACATCAGTTTCTCTAATAAGGTAATTATCTTTTTGGATTTAGTTTAATCCTAAACCAAACTGGATAAATCTGAAGCATAAAAGTAATTTCTGCAACAGAGTAAGAAACACTAGATTCAGAAAGCCAGTAATAAACAATTACATCACATTTTCCCTGACCTCCATACTTAGAGAACATTCTCAAAAAAGTATCTTTTTGAGCCTTTCCAAAAGAAGATATAAGAAATAAATTGTAAATTAAAACCTTCAAAACTGTGACTGGTACAGTAACTACGATAAGAAAATATAACAAGAAAAAAATCCATATGTTAATAACAGTTGGAACAGAAAACCAGGTCTCTATTTCCACTAGCAGAGCCACCCCCAGCACACTGACAATTCACAGCAAAGAACTCAGGTGATCTGGCTCTTCCTGCAACTGTTCCCAATTTTAATTCCTGATCAATAGCATTAATAAGTTTAAGATTATAATAACTGTTTAACTCATGAGGTGTTCAGAAAGGTGCTATCTCTCCTCACCCACAGACAGCAACAGAAAATGAGGAAAAGCTCTCATCTTCCCAATCCCTTTCAAATTAAGGGTTAGTAAGAATTGGAATGAAAGGACTTGTTGTTCAATGATGACAAATCTAACCAAATCCAGAACATATTTAGCAACAAGTATGATAAAAACAGACTAACTGAATAGCACTGAGTTTCTGGGACACTTACTTAGACACATAAATAATACCATGACAAGTATGACAACATTTTAGGGATGATATATTAAAAAATATACAAAAATATAGAAAACATACATAAAATATACCAAAAAACTCATATAAAAATATACAAAAACCACAAGAGGAAAAAACGAGCAGACTAACAATTAAAACATCACTATAAATGGATGGTAGTACATACTCTTCCTTAAGAGCACCCTTCTTGTTTGGTTCCTCCACAAATGCTTCCGTCTCTTGCTCTTCAGACATCCCATGTAAGTATGGATTCAATGGTGGTGGCCTCCAAAACGACCCGTTTTTGAACATACGGAAATCTTCTGTCCTCCACTTGGTTGGAGCATCTCCCTACAAAAGAACCCCAATTTTTATTTTTGCATTCTTCTAATTCACTATGCTTGAAGTTATGAGTTGTCACTAAAATTCTACTTGCCTGAAGAATTGAATAAAGCTTCCACCTATAATACACATGGGCCGGAGTCTGGTTTTCAAATAAAAACCTAAACCAAATGCAGAGAAAAGAGATAAAACATATTACAAATCATTGAATGGAAGACAATTCAAAGGAAGCAGTAAAAACAAATAACCAAACCATGTTCAGAATCCCACCTTAGCCCCTGAGTGAACACCAGACAGCTAAAAACACATGCACCCACAGCACAGCTGTGCAGAATATTTGCAACTGCTCCACACACATACACAATCTGCAAAGCAGAGAGCACAGCTCCACAGAGGCACAGCATTGCTCAGAAGTTCAAAGCAGAACAGGGTCAGCAAGAACAACTATGCAACCTCACAGCAAAGCAGAGGAATCACCAGTGCAGGAGTCACTACAGGAGCAACTGCAACCTCAGCACAAGCGGTGCAGAAGCTTGTATTGCACAGTTTGGTGACTCAGATCAAATATTAAAGAACTTGAAGCTTTCCACCAGTAATTGTCTGTCAGAACACCAGCAACACCTGGTGGGGGATATGGGGGGCAAGCAGCCCATTTTTAACGGCCAGGATATTTTGACCTGCATATTTTCTCATTTTATATATAACAATCATAGTGAAACACTTCAAACTTTTAGCAAATAAAACATGACTAAAAGGACATTTAGCAATTCCCTAAGAACGTTTTTCAGAGACTGCATTCCACAAGAAAGTTGGAAATTGATCCTTTTTATTTCATTAATGACAAGAGCTGGAAATTCTCACAACTTCCCTATGTCAGTTAAAGTTTAATCCTATTTGCATTGACATCAAAGAACAATTACTCCCAGCTCTTGCTAAAGGTTGGAAATCGGGCTTCAGGAAGAGTAGACTTCACATGGAGTTAAGTCTGGATGTTTCTGGGGGAATTTTTTTCTTTTTCTAAAATGTATGCTACTGCATCCACTGTTGACTGTGAATCCCCGAGAAAAGTATGTGTTAAGTGTTACTTATTTTATATATATATAAATGTATTTTATCATGTCTGTATAGTATTTTATTTATTTATATGTACACATTAGTAACAACCGGAATAAAAGTGCATTCTCCTTTATAAGAGGACAGCATAACCATCTGTACAATTTGTACAGCTTAAATCTGCACATAAAGATAGACATAGTAAAAGCAACTCTTATTAGTATTTCAAAAATGCCAAACACTAACAACAGCCAAAGCAGTTAGTGCTATTTCAAAGTAAGCAATGTAATAAGCACCTGAACATGGGGTTGTTGATTTCTCGGTTCATGATCATGGCTTCGAACATGGGCCCTTCCCGAACCACAAACTCTATCATTCGATGGATCAAAGCGAGCAAATTCCTACAACAACAACACAGTTAAAGAAAAATTGATTCAGACCTAACACTATATAAAACTACACTCCACCTAAGACACTACAACTCTGCAGGAGATTATTTTGCGGTATTGTTAAGAAATCTGTATAAAAGATAAGGTAACATGGAACATATTATAGCTTTGCATCACAGACACGAGCATTCTAAGAATCCAAACATACCTAGCACTGGTGGAGTAAGAATTTAAGAGAAGACCTCTTTCCTGAATTTCCACAGCCTACAACCATCTCTTGCTTAGCAGAAGCCTGATACACATAAAAATGGGCAACTGACACCAAAGTTCAATTAACTATCAAAAACTAAGCCCTCATCTACATTGTCTAGAAATAGGATTGAAGTGTTAGCTAAAGTTCTACAGGGGAACGTTATGCTCAAAATAAAACACATCCTTTTGAACACTCAATAGAAACTGCTCTAGAATTTCAAACTATTCAAGCTATTCAAGTATGAAAGCAAAAGCAAATAGCTTTCTTGCTGCCAAGCAAGGCAATGGTTTATTAAATTTAGACAAACTCTCTTTTTGGTCAGGACTTAACTATTGGCATAGAACAAAACTGTCCATCATTTTGTGTCATACCATCCACGTTTCCTCCCTCATACAACCAAGTGAATCAAATCACAATTAAAAAAAATAAAAATCTGTATTATTTCATTCAGCACTACATCCTGAGACAGGCAAAAAGTGGATGTGAAGTGCACATTTTTCAAGCCCCATCTGAAAATGAAGAGTCCCTTCTAAGCATGCTAACAGCAGACACTCATATAAGCTTTATCAAAAATAGTGATAACCAGTTTCCACCCCTTTGGGGTTTTTTGGAAACAGGGTCCTGAATTCTCAAAATAGATTACCTACAAATATCAAAAGCTTCATAGCTCGTGTCCTCTGAATGTGATGCAAACAAAAAAAAATTACAGATTTTTACATTTTTTAATTTATTTCCTTAGATGCAACAAATGGATATTGGTTCTATACATTTCTTTAGATTTCCTTTTAGCACTTTTTCAATTATTGAAGTTCAATAACTGTTACAGTGAAAAGCTGAAGAATTTTCTATCACTTAGTAATGTGACTATTTTCTACCATGAGTATTCCAAGTGCTGCCACAGATATAATGCACTAGATAAAAAAAAAAATCAACTTAAAAACATCATCCCTGCCATCTGCAAACTTAGTAAATGTTGTTTTAGACCATCTAGCGCTGATTGAATCTACATTTACCTCAAATATTACACACACACACACAAAAATCAAACAGCTAAGAATTCATTTTTCCTGTCTGCTTTTTATAATCCCAGAAACATTGTAAAGAGGACATAGTCTCAATAATTCTGTAGCCATTTTATTTAAAGCAGTGTTCTCAAAGTCTAGTGTTGTATGAACTGTATTTGAAAACATCAGTAAGAAACAAATCTAACTTTCAAGCCTCTGAGCTATTACACCACCTATTTATTTTTACGCAAGTCCAATGTGATCTTTTCTGGCTTCTGCAGAAAGATGTCACTGGTTTTCTTCTAATTTGTCTTTCATCCAGTAAAATAAAGTTGTGTAAGAGCAACTTATGCTTGAACAAGAACATCTGCTTCTCAGATGTTGAGACCTCAGATTCAGTACATCAGATATCTGAAAGAGGTTGTTAACTGCATTTTGGTGTGTAAGACAGAAAAACCTCTCATTGTATATACTCAAGGTTTTATGTTAAAAAATGGTATTGAAAATTTTTAACTAAAGGAGAATAAACACACTATCCCACTGAAGTCAGCTGACATTTTTGCATGATGTGATGCACTGTGTAATAGCCTTAGCAGTTGTCATTAGCAACTTTGAAAGTCATTAGGAAAAGAATAATTAAAAGTGTTTTCAAATACAATTCATTTAACATGAATTCTTATCATACTTCATCATATTTTGAAATGCTACAGTAAATAAAATGGACACATCTTTCCCTCTGAAAGCTAATTACTCTGTGAGCACTGCACAGTTTCACAAGTACTTGTTCTACACTCAATGTGTTTCTGAAATCAAGACTCCTCCTGGTCGCACTAATTATTCAAGTCTCTATCCAGCAAAAACTGTACTGTCCTATAATTTCATCAAAACTACTAGTGCATTTGAGCATCTATTGACAAGTATGTTAATGCACTATAACTAGTTCACAAATCTCTTTCTGCCCCCCCCACACACGCAGAAAAAAAAAAAAGAAAAAAGGGACTTTGTGACAATTAAAACAGTGTAGTAAAAAAACGATAGTTTAAAGTGCATTATTTTAAAATGTCATTTAGCTTAAGTTGGTCAACAAAAAAAAAAGATTTTCAGTTATAATAAAACCACATTTATTGGAGCCGATCGTACCAATGTCTGGTCAAAAACTGTATACTTTCCCAATCCATCCCATGATGTTTTCCTGGTCCCCCGCTGCCGCAGACAGTTCAGCTGGTGTTGCTCACCAAGGCCAATGTCAAAGAGAATTTGGTAATCTTTTGTGCTTCTTTATTTTTAAAACAGTGTTGTGTTCCTATGTTTGGGAAAGGGTTTTAGCTTAACTGAGCAAGAGTATTCCTAGACTAGTGTGAAGGCAGGAGCAGCGCTGGGGACCAAAATGTAAAAATATCCTTGCAATGATACAAAACTACCTTTTCAAGTGAACAAAATTACTAACTGCTGCACATTAAAAAAAAAAAATAGTGGAAATCAAAAGTGATTTTTAATTGAACTGGTTAGAAAACATATAGGTGAAAAAAAGAAAAAAAAAAATTAAAAAGCCCCACAGCTGCATCCCAGTCCTCAGAGGTTTATGCCAGGACTTTTGTAGTGTCTGTAAGACAAGCTATTTCACCCTAGTGTTCACTCACAAAATTACCCTGCAAGTATCTCTAGTGCTCAAATTAAATTCAAAAGACAATTACTTAATCTACCCTCACTAAAAAAAGAGTTATTAAGAACAGTAAGACTGTAAATCACACACATTTCTTTCAAATGTCATGAAAGAACCATTGCTCAGTCAAGCCATTACCTTTTCCTCAACATCACCATTTTTCTTTAAAATTCCGAAGGGGAAATTTTCTATATTTAGATCAGTAATAATAAAGAAAAACATGTACCTTTCTGTTGGGATAACCACTTTGACTATGGCTTGCGACAGAGTCTGTATATGAAGTCACATCAGATAATAAACATAGAATATGTGAGTATTGTTAACAAGTAACAAGCAAAAATATACATATGCAATGAAAATACTACACATCTATCACAAGTTTTGCAGGCAATCACTGCTGTGAAGTTATAACTAAGCAATTACACAAAATGCAAAGGTTGTGTCAGTGAACCATAAACGTTCACTAATTGCAAAGTATCAGAACATTCCTGTCAGAATGTACATTGAGGCACTGAATAGGAACTATGCTGAATATAATTAAGAAATGAGTTTTTAAGTTTATGAGAAAATTCTAAACTATTTGACTTGGATCACGTTGGTATTACTTTATTCCCAAGTCTTACAGAAAACAGCCCTGGCAATTAAGTGTCATTCAAAGAATCAATAAATTCTTACAAATGTAAATCAAGCTGGTTTGTGATTACAAGATACTTACCCTTTTATCAGCTAACATTCCAGAAAAAAAGTTTGAAAACTGATTCCATAAGTAGCATAAAATACTTACTCAATGTCCAGATTTAATTACCTTCTACACAACATACATCAACTCCTCTAGTGCAAAACTACTGCTACCCAAATTAAAACGTAGGATTTTCTCTAAACAGAGCAATTTAGATACTGCAATTTGGCAGCCAACAAAAGGGGGGGGACGTAGGAGAAAAAAATCCAGGGAGCCTGGAGGGGGAAAATGATAGCCAGATTTTAAGCAGCACTAAATTAATCAAGAGCCAATATACTGTCCCCTAACACAGACATGAATCAGAGCTTCAGGAATTACATAGGTTCCCTTGGGCTACAGCAGGGAGCCAGTGAGTTTGCAGACTAAGGGCCGCCAGAGTCAGGCTGAACAACGCAAATCTATGAAGCCATTGCAATACTGTCACAGATGTAGTATTTAACAATGAGATATGGCCCAGGGTACTGTAAGTTACCTTCTCAAAATCTTCCTTGTTTTTTGGTGGTGGTAACATTGGAGCGTTAGGATTCTTCAACCTCTCCCTGGGCTGGGCGTTAAAAGGCAGTCCTGACGGAGGAGGTGGGAGGGTGTGCTCCATCATGGAAGGCGGAATGTATATTGGATGTGGTGGTATAGGTACAGCTTTGCCCCAGCCCAGCTTCATCTCAAACGACATGATCATCTTGCCTGAAAAAGTGAAAGTAAATCAAACCCATCGTGTTATAAACTGGTTCTGCATCACTCAAGGTTTCCCCATGTAAATGCAGCATTTAGGCTTGCCTGCCATGGTTTACCTTTTGCTTACATGTTTGATGACGGTATCACACATCTATCCCACTACAACATGTGCAAGGGCATGAAATGTTTTACTAAGTTTCCCCCCCTGTGTGTCTTCAGGACACTACAATACACTTTTACTCTAGTCTGACAACATTCAGTTGCCAGCAAAACAGGCAGTGTAAACAAAAGTCACTGTCAGCGTGGGATCCTGGAGTTACAGAATATGTATTAGTAACCTGATAAAACAATCTGAAAATGTGTTTACAGTTCCTCCTCAATATTCCTACAAAGATTATTACACAGCTCCAAACTAAGAAATCCATTTACCATTTAAATTCTTCAACGCTCTTTCAGCATCTCTCCTGTTCATAAAGGCAACAAAGCCACAATTTCTTTCTCTTGCTCTTTCTTCATCTGTTCTTGGCCACATAATTTTAACACTTGCTAGTGGTCCAAAGCGTCCAAATTCTTGACATAACATCTCTTCATTCATCTACACGA
Source organism: Pachyramphus minor (assembly GCA_013397135.1). NCBI lineage: Eukaryota > Metazoa > Chordata > Aves > Passeriformes > Tyrannidae > Pachyramphus > Pachyramphus minor. The sequence continues at coordinate 412,452 of VYXB01010750.1, read as the reverse complement.
AAAAAGGTAAAAAATTAGCATCTTCCTGCTTGATTTCTACAACATTTGTTCATATTATTGTCCAAATGTTGAAATTTTAATTTTTTCTGTTTCTTGAAAAACAACACTTAATTGATACCTCCCCAACGCAATCTACTGCAAAAATAACAATTTAAATATTGCATTTTTAACTGAGCGCACTCAAATTTTTGAGATATCCACAGAAAAATAATTTTAACTGAGCTAGCAATTGGTAGGCAAAACCCTAACTTTTGCAGCAATATGTACAGAGCATTTATTCCAATGAATACTGCAAAAAACCTGACCTGGACCCAGACATGCCAGCACTGCACTACCTGGTTCCAAACTTACCTGCGGATTAATGTTGCCAAGATATAAATTTGTTGTGCTTGGATCTCCAACATCATGTGAACCTGGTGCATAATCATCCAGTACTAAAATCACAGAGGAAAAAAAAAAAAACAGAAACAAAAAGAAGTCATAATCCCTGCTATGCATTGAAATGACAACATTAAATTGAGTAAGAAAAGAATCTATATTACCACCAGATGATCTGTTTCTTCTTGAAGGAGCATCCACTGAATAAAAGGAAGAAAAATATGCACCATTTAGTCTACAAATTTTGTAGCCCAAGCCAACATCAAAAATAACATCTACTTACTTGAGCGACGTTGCCCATCTGAATCAGACTGGGGTGGTTCAAAACGACTCAATCTACCTTTTGTTTTGTGTCTTTCATCACGCTCCTCTTGTATTCTGCAAAACAAGTTGGATGTAAGTAACAAAGTAAAACCATTTTGAAGGTTTTATTCTAAAATTTTGATTTAAACAACTTTAGAATTACAAGAATTCTTAATGTTAAATGACAGGTTTGTTAAAAATTTCGAGTTGTCAGTATGTTTGAACTTCTGTTTCATCAACTGGAATGATTTCAGCTGCATGGTTCCTCATTCATACTGTCAAGGTATTTTATCCTCAAACAGAATTGACTCTGTTTGGGAAGCAATTTGCAAGACCAAAATAAGAATTGTGCTCTGAAAAAGTGACTCCAATTCCACATCCAACTGTCAGAGATGCGCTGCCCATTGAGATGACTCTTCAAGATGCACCCAACTCTTTAGTGTCTAGTTCTCCTTCTACCTTTTCTAAGGCCATATCCACAGGCACACACAAATGACTATTTCCAGAACATACAGGATTTTGTTTCAGTTTATAGCTCTGAGGATAGTACTCAATTAAGTAACCACTTGGTTATTCTGATATGAAGATATTGTGCACCAGGAATACAAGGCTGTCCATTCAACTCATTGATACCAACGAACAGGCTGCAGTGCAGCTCAGACATTACTGACAAAAGCCATGTATCGATTTAAAATGTCGCACTTACTGTTTTCTAATCCATGAACATTCATTTTCCATCTTTAACATCAGGATAAATACACAGTACTCAGTTGCACTCAATATATGTGCTACTCCTTCTGTTGTATTACACATTTAAAAGTGAAAGAATCTGCTTTTTCCTGCATTATTCAGTTTAGTTTTAATGTTACACAAGTTGAAGTGCATCTCTAGACTTGAATTACAACTCTTACTTCTGCATCACCACAAAAGCTCAACCTTACACTGCAATTCCTCTGAATATACTTTAGAGACAATGACAAAATCCATCCTTCCCAAGGCTGACAGACATTTAAAATTCCCCCTAATCTCTGCTCCCTCCCTGTACTGGGTTTGAGGGGCAGGTTTTGGTGCTGGGGAGGTTACAGGGGTGGCCTCTGGGAGAAGCTGCCAGAAGCTTCCTCTATGTCTGACAAAGCCAAGCCCAGGCAGGTCCAAGCCGGACCCAGCACTGGCCAAGGCCAAGCCCATCAGCAAGCGGAATAATTAAGTGTTAATTAAGTTATTCCACAAGCATCTGCAGGGGAAAACAAAATAAAAACCTTCAGGAAACAGCTTTGCATGAATGATCCCAAATACTGTCTGTAAAACAAGGCAAAAACCTTGGATCTTCTCTATTTACAGTAAAAACCAGTCAAACTTACTGCTTTAATTCTTCTTTAAAAAGTTCCAAATTACTCTTTTTCTTTTCCTTCTCTCCTTTCTTCAACGGCTAAAATTAAAGATATATAAGACAACATTTCAGAAGACAAAGTGAACAAAATTAAAAAGCGTAAGTATATAACAAAACTTTAGATAATTTCCATGCACATTTTACCCACAGCTTTCAAACCAAGTAAACTACAGGAGAAAAAAAAAAAAAACCAAAACAAAACACCAACCAAACAGACTTGAAAACATTCAGACTGAGTGCTATCAAACACAAAGCTAGAAAATATAAAATTAAGGATAATTTAAACTAAACTTTGTTACTTCTCATTCTTACAATGCAGCATGTGTGATCAAACACTCTCTATAACATCCAAATTTAAAATAACTGAGCTATTTTGTCAGTTTGTTCCACTTGGAAGCTAAGATGCTGACTAAGCTCCTAGCAATCTGTCATGCTCTAATTAATTTGATAGATGTGTGTACATATATATGTAAATTATTTTACATATATATATTCAATTATTTTATCCACAAACATTCTATTTGAAAAAAATTTCCTTCTCTTGCTTCCTTTTGGATGTAAACACAATCTGACTATGCAGTTACTCTAAATGGTTCAAGGTCCTCAGAAAAAAACTCCTGTATGACAAAGAATATGGATACTGCAATATTACTTTTCTCTAACAGTAATGTATGTTCCTTAACTAACTCACGTGAAATTTTATCTTCAACAACATTGCTTTCATATAACCAAATTTAAATGAAAACGTTTCCAATAGGCAGACATACAAAATATTTATTGTGTTACACACTACATCTTTGGAAAAACTGGACTTCCTACTCACCCCAGGCAAAGTTGTTTGTTTGTTTTTGTTTTTGGGGAGGGTCTGCCAAATAAATAAAATCATTTTTACCTCATTATCTTCAATCACCATTGGACAGGGCAAGTGAGTAAACTGATTGCATTACTTCATAAGTATTTATGACAAATTTGAAAAGCAGTAATATTCTTACAGTACAAACACTTGCATATGACAGAACAGAGCTCAGCATAATAAAAAAATGCTACAATTCATTTCTGTAACTGTAGAGCTTTACATACAATGAAAATCAAAACCGCCATCCAGTATTACCCCACTAATCTAAAACTGAGATTTGTTTAAAGCTGGAAGGAGGTTGGGATGAAACTGCCCACAATTATCACATTACATCTCATTTCCCACCCTAACAGGCAGCATGGTACATGTTTCACTTAACCTTTAAAATTGTAGTAAGCTCTATTAAAAGACTTTAAGACATCCAAGACATTCATTACACATATACAGTAGTAACAGTAATCATATGTAATTATCACTTGACTCGAAGACCATGTTTGTTCATAATATACCCATTACTTTTTATGATGAAATCTTCATTTGCAAAAAAAAAAAAACCAAAAAAGACCTATCAAACCATGCAGAACACAAATTAAATTAAAAACAAGGTGTTCAGCTTCAAAACTGTGCAAATTCTACAATTTATTAGTACAGCTCAAAGAGGGACTTCTAAAGAGACTTCTTAAATTTCACCACCAAAAAAAAAAAAAAAAATCAAAGAA
>VYXB01010750.1:316922-408787 GCA_013397135.1 Pachyramphus minor | reverse complement strand
ATCAAAGAATCTCGTCAAGAAAATGCAAAGGTCAAATTATTTTTTGGGCTTAAGTTAAAAGAACCCAAAACCAGATGGTAGCAAGAATTGCTTCTGAAACATCAGAAATTCTCAGGACTGAAGACGCTGTTCCTTCCCGACAGTCACTAAATTCACCCCCATGAGAAGTCTGTCCCAGGTAACAGAAGCACAGGACAGACATGGAGCAGCCCAGTGGCCACACAGCACCAGGTGCATCCTGCTGGACACAGGGTTCCTGGGCCTCTGCACTTCACCACCTTGTTCTCTGCCATGGCACTGGGCACATTAAAATGGGATAAATGCAGATAAAGCTACTCTGCAAGATCACATAGCCCTTTTTCTAAGTACTTGTAAGTATTTCAGTGTGGGGTTAATACTCAAGGAAGAAACTTACAGGCTTTTTGGTTTCGATCATTAGGAGGGATGGAGGCTTCTCATTAGATGGTTGACTTGGTTGATTTTTTTGATCTGAAAATCGTGATGAAGGCTTATAGATTTTACCCCGTTTTTCATCTGTTTCATGCTCCTCTGAAATTAAAGGCAAATTAAAAGCAAATTTTATTAACTAATGCTGCACAACACTGTTCATTAAAAAGAACACTGTTCTTTAGTCTTGGTAATTCAATTCAATATATAATTTTATTTTAAAAAGAGGTAATAGGAACTTTACATAATTTAACATCTTTTAATATGAAGAAAAAGAACAAAGATAGGTTATTTTAAAAGAAAGCATTTTTTCCTCTTAAGTTTAAAAGACAAGTCACGCCACTGCCCACCAAAGTGAGTCAAAGCATAGAGTAGATTTTAGCATTTTCTTTTTTGCTTTTGACGTAACATACCAATTTTAAAATCCAATTCAAAGCCAATCTCCATCTCTACTCAAAGCCAAATGACCCACCACCCCCCAAAAAAGATTAGTTATACCTTTAGATGCATTAACGATTCCTCCTCTTACAAATGTTTTCACTTTACCACCATCACCTCCTTCAAAGGCAGCCAGGAATTCTTCATAGATTTCTGCAGCAGCCTTCTCATCCTCCTACGCAGCAAATGTTCATCTATTTACTATCACTGCAGAACAACCTTCACTAGACTTACTCTCAAATTAGCTATGTGACAATCCTTTTTATTCTCTACAGTTCAAGCTACAAACTGCATCAAAGTAGTTTCAATTTTAGCCAATTCAAATTTTGAGAAATGTGGGAAGATTAAGGCACAGAAGAGACAAAACCAGTAAGGCCTGTGTGCTCCAATATGACTGTTCCCTCACAAGAGTTTACACAGCAATTTAACACTCAAATGATGCCAAACAGAAAAACTCTTATCAAGGACCAGTATTACGAGCCTGGAGCTTTGCTGACCTCAGCATGAGGGAACAGCAGCCATTCCATCCGACCCATCACGATCAACACACGTGGCTTGAGAATCAACAACAGGATCACCTTTCTGTATTTCCCAGAGAACAAATTACTTCAGTGACTTAAGCTGAGACATTGAATTTAGCATTGCCATGATCTTTAAGCCATTATCTCCTGCCAAGTTGTTGTAAATAAGCCACTGAAATGCAGTATGAGTTGTGTGTGTAAAGTTCAAAACCCAACATTTCCAAAACTTTCACCTTACCAACCACGAGCTACATATTTCTAAAATTTGGACATTCTTGAGTAATCTAAAATGCAGAATCAAATTTTAAGATTATTAAACTCTGTATTAACTCCAAATAAAGCCACTAGACAAAAGTATGTTTTACAGAATAACAAGGATGTGTATTGAACCTATTTCAAAGATGACGGCGACTCTTTTTCTAATTACTGAAATTCAGCAACAGAGAGCAAATGAAGAACAGAGAATTATTTAAGATGATGCCTGTCTTCATTTTTGAGCAATATAACAATCAAAGGATTACTGTAATTCCCATTTCAGGAAGCCAGAGAACTGGATTTCTCACATGGAAGGAAAGAGTAAGCCTCTATCTTAATGCCATGGATACCAGAAACAAATTAAACAGGTAAAATACAATTCACTTTTGTTCTTTGAGAGCTACAGTAAACAAAATAAATTTATTTGGAGGTAAGGCTGGTTGCAACCTAAAGGCAAATTTATTTCAGTTCTGCATACAAAGTGAAATTTTCACTGTACACCATTACCTTCTTTTTCAATTCTTCTTGTTCCTTCTTGCTCAGAGTCCGTTTGGCAGCACTCATTTTGCCAATACTGAATGCTTTAAGCTTACTTTCCATTAGAGGCTGCAAAAGGAGTTAGAAAACAGACATTACACTGTTTACAAAATAATTAAAATGATAATGATAATGTTGACCTTGGTCTGGATCAGTAACTTAAATAAAACAAAGAAAAGGCTTCCTGTACTTATCTCTGAAGTTGTCATTATCTCATACAACTAAAAACAATTAAATCTATGTGGTTTTTTTTAAACAAATCATCCTTGGTTTAATAAGGAAGCTTCTGATACATCCACTCAAACACAGCTGAAATCTGAAGGGCACTTCCTGTAAGAACCTGGAGATCTTATCCCTATGCAATGCAGTTTCTAAACCTCCAGAAACATATGCTTTGCACTACAGTCCCCTTTTGATCATTGCAGTTTTCAAAAAACAAAACCCAAAAGCCAGTAAAAGAAGTTCTAAAAGCTTTTCTGACTATTTTGGACAGAATAATGTATGTGCAAGGCTGAATACGTGTCATGGAACAACAAACTGGATGCTAAAATTCAGCTTTGCTTGAAGAAGCAAATGCATTCTAGAGGTTTCCAGCTACTAGTCAAATAAAACAAAAGACCTCCTATTCAACTCCTAGATTCTTTTGAATTTTTTTCTAAAACCCTGATGAAGGAGCACTCCATGTAACAGTAATTTCTGGAGAACGGAATAAAAATTCTTAAGATTTTATTCAGGTAGTTAACAGGCAGTAAAATGTCAAGAGAAGAAAGACAGCAGGATGAAAAGCATGTTCCAATGACATGGGCAATGGGAAGTAAAAACAGAGAGACGACAAGAAACTTCTCTGAAAATTCCAAGCTTAACACAGCAATTCATAAAGAGTCAGCACAAGACCAAAGCCCCACAAGAGCAAAACATAAGCTATCAGCCTTATCTTCAAAATATCTGTGGTGCTCTTACACAGTCCAGAGTGATGCTTAAAATTTACTCTTTACAGGTCTTAAAAAAAAATCCAGCTCAATAAAACATCAAGACAAACCAGGTGAACAACTCAACTGCCGTATCATGGAAAAATTTCTGAGACCAACTGCAAAGAGTTTCCTTGAGGAACAACTTTTTTTGTAAAGAGTTTTATTTCTAGTATCAGCCTCCCAGCTAAAATTTTTTTACATTAAAAAAAGCACAATGAAAACCAAACTGAAATACCTCCAGTTTATAATCCTTGCTTAGTATCACAAACACCTCTTAGATCTCTGCCAAGCATATGACCCAACAGCTCACATTTCTTTGAGAACTGTTCCCTGCTTCATCACTGAAAGGAAAGCTATCAGTTACAAATGAATGCAGCCTTGTTTGTGAAGTTATCTGGTTTATGACACCATGTTTGTCAACATGAGCTGCTGAGACAGTTTTATCAGTAGCTTTTAATGCATCTGTGTGGTTTTAAATTTCATAAAATCCGGTCTTCCAGCTGTCTGAGAAACAGCTTATATTTCAGTCTGACAAACAATACACAACCTTGGCAAACGTGGGCATATTGCTACGGCACAGCACTGCTGACAGAACAAACACCACACTCCTACCCAAGGCTTACCCTGGCATCAGGAAATAATCTCTCACAATAATGTTACAGGACACCTGCAGACAAGCCACATGAATATATGTTCCACTGACATAAGGGAAGCAGCTGTAAGATAAAAGAGTTCTGGCACCAACATCTCCTCAGTTTTGAAAGGGTCTCAGGAGTAAAAAACAAACCAAGACCTTCAAAGTGACTGGAGCAATATAAAGTTAATAGGATTGAACTAATTTGTGCCAGCTAGTTAGACTCCAGTAGGCAATTGTAACATTATTATTACCCATATGCAGCTTCACAGAACTCCTAACAATAGAACTACACAAAACTTGAAGGCCTTCCTCCTTCAAAAAATGGAAAATACCAAGAAAAGGGTAAAGCAGATGATAGAAGCAAAGAAACAACTTGCAGCTGAGTAATCAAACCTCTGTATGACAGCAAACTCCTTAAACAGAACACTGCATTGACTGTGAGGTGGCACAAAGTACTGAAGTCCCAGTTCCTTCAACAACACAAAACATTCAAAAGAGATTTTAGGGTAATTTTCCAAATGGTAGCAAGTAAAGCAAATCAATAAAACTACTTACTTCTTCAGGAAAAGTGTCTGCTATCACCACTTGAATAATGCTATCTTACAGGCAATTTAACAGCTGGTAATTGACTTTTGCATATACAAAATCAAACTGAAATCTTGAAGAAAATCCAAACCACAGAATGAATTGTCTGGTATTAACTCTCTGTTTGGCTCTTCCTGCCTGTTTTCATTTTAGCTCAGAAATAGATGGGTCTTCATGCAAAATACCAACCATATAATTGGGCAAAGGTCTCTCCACCTGGGGGGCAGGGGGTGGGGTGGCCAGTGAGACCAGGGAATTTCTCTAACCTTTTGCTCGAAGTGTATTCCAACAGAAAGCAAAATAAAGGATGGAATTAGGGCCACACTAACTCACCTTTGAGAAGCCAAGCATATGCAAAAAGGCTCCTTGATATCCTGACTGATGATCTCTTATTTTCAACTAGTCGTGTAAGAGACAAACCTACAGAGAGTCCTTACAGCTCTTCCTGTCCAAGGATCTGTTCTGAATGCCATACCCTGCAGCACAGCTTCCTACACTGGTGGTTGTTTTGAAAGTTTCAAGGAGTATTTTTAAACATGAAAATCAATGGTTCATTTGCAAACACCTACAGGTTACATACCCAATGCACCAGGCTCTGCCTGCAGCAAGGAGTTTTCTTTAAAAACAGGCCTATTTTGAGTTTGTGGGCTTCACTGGAATTTTGGTTTTGGTTTTTTGTTTGTTTGTTTTCAAATATTTTGGACTTACATGTGAATCAGCAGATCCAGTGGTGTGTACTGCATCTGGCCCTCTGCCCTGAAGAGAGAATGAAGAGCAGGTGAGGCACAGAACAAGCGAGAGACAAACAACCTCAGGGCTTTTTTATCCGGTTCTTTGAATGTGATTTTCATTTCAATTTCAACATCCAAATACACAAGAACAAAGACACATTCAATATATTTTAATGATATATCTGAACAGGTCATATCAGGAACAATATCAATATAAGGTAAATAAGGAATTAAAAAGATAAACTGTTCTTGTTCCCACTAAAAACATCTAAATTTCCACAGCTGGGTTTTATAAACACACCACTAACAGCACTATAAAGCAAAAAAAAAGTTAGTTACATTGCATCTGCAAGAGCTGCCATTCAAGATTACATCAAGTGCTTGATTACTTCTGGCTTACTACAAAAATAATTTCCAAACTGGGCACCTTAAGGACACTAATTTAAGTCCAATTTGTGAGTATGTACTAACTGACATTATGGCTTTAGACTATAAACCATCATATATACAAAATCAGGTTTTTTAATGAGCTTAACTGATGGAGAATACACTTTTAAATTATGTAATGCCCAAATCCCATAAAACCTCACTGATATAACATCTACTATTAACACATTACTGCCTGGTGCACAATTCATATCTCAACTGAATTTTAAATCAAAATAAAAGATTTCCATTAGCTGAAACCTGTTCATTAGTTACAGAACATTAGCACTTGCCCTTATTACCAGGAATTTATAGTTTCTACAGAAATAGGAGTATATGATGCTCATCTCCAGTCCTCCAAAATGAACAAGCAGCACCTGCTACTCTAGAAGATAATTTACCAGACCTTGTTTTCATTTATATCCCTTTTCATCAGCTCAGGCATTTCTCTTTCAACAAATACATTCCCATGTTTTACAGTAAAATCAATTTAGAAAAAAGTGTTCTTCAACAACAAGAACTAAGTCTACAAAGGTAAAGAGCAACACAAAGATACAGCCCTCACAGGGGAGAAGCAAAAGGTTCCTGGGAATACCTCTGGAGGTCTTTCAAGAAAGAGAAAGGCAGGAAGAAACAAACAGAAGAAAACAACTGTCTCACTCTCAAAGACCTCCCAAATCCACTTTCCTGCAACATTATACATGGCTCACAAGGCACATCTTTGCACAGAATAAAAAGCTTATGTGCACCAGCAGCCGTTTACTAAAATACACATGGAAGCAAATATCACAAGCATCTTTTACTAACAAACACCACTTCCCACAAACTTTTCCTCTGTACTTGGTTTATTTGTGACTCACAACTGCCTGTTGCCCTCAGATCAGTGATCTGTTATGCACAGTTATATACGTGGAGCTTACAGCAACCTGTCCTCCCCTGAGAGTTTAGGAATGTATAGCACAACATCAGACAGATAAAAGACACTGTGCAAAGGAATTTCAGAGCATGAAAACTGCATTCTTCCTGCTGCCACCGTGCGGCAACCAACACAGCAGCTACAATTCACCCTTACAGAAACAATTTCAGACCTGGAGGTAAAAATCCCAATCACAAAAGGGGAGTGATACAAAGCTCTCTGCCTTAGTGCACTGACAGAGTGGAGACCGAGCACTGCTCAGGGAAAGGAGGTTGTTTGGCAACAGCAGAATGGAATGACTAATTCCCAGTTCTCCACATCTGTTTCGTTTATGGCAGTTTTGGAAAGCAGAGGTGGGTGCTGAAGCTGCCTATAGGGAGGGCAACAGACAAAGCATCACACAGAGTAACAAAGAGGATCAATGCTCAGTACAATGGCACAATTCCTGAGGAAGAACACAGAAAAAGTAACAGACACTAAATCTGCTTCTCCAGCAACAAGCAGATGATGCTACTCAGAAAGGCTTCAGTGCCTGGCAGCACACAGAGATTCTGCAGGAAAGCAGGCCAAAGATAAAAAAGTCTGGAAGTCATAGGGAATACAGTTGTGCTCCCCAAGCCACCAGCAGGGACCAGGGCACTGTGGAACCGCTCCAAACATCAGCTGAGCAGCAGAATTAAGGTGCACTCATAAAACTTCTAAAAGCAACTTTAGCTTTCAGACCGACTTTATCCCACAGCAATTAGCAGCTTTGGAGAGTCATATTATTCTCCTCCTTAAACAGTTCTTATTTTTAAAGTCTTCTCTTCCCATCTATAAATTTAGTTCTACCTTTGATACTGCTGCTGACCATCCCAGCAACTGTACTGCCAAAGCACAAGATGACAAGATTCTTGACAAAATTACACGTTGTTATCCGCCAGTTTCTAAACAGCAGTTATTAAAAAACCCCACAAATTCTCACAGCACTGCACTTCGTATCCATCTGCACCCTTGAGGAAAGGGGTGATTTTGTTTCCCTAAGAGTTACAACAGCTGCACTGACTCAGCAGGATTAGTGTCTTCCTAACACTCACCAAGAGGAGCATTTCAGATGACGTTGCCCACCTGTGCTGAAATCTGGAACGGAATTATTTTTTCTGTTCTCATCTCTTCTGTTAAGTAGCTCAATTAAACTTAACTGTTGAAAGAAAGATATCCAAATTTCTGTCTGCACCTGATGAGATGTGAGCACAGCTCCTCCATGTTCAAAATACCAACACAAAAGGGTGGCAACTTTCAGTCACTGCCACCATAAACAACTGGCAAAAGCCTTACTCTCACATTACTGCATCTCCCACTATTCTTATTTATTTTTTTTCCTAAACCAGACTATTTTACAGCTGGATCAGTTCTTCCATCACTTTGACTCTGCAGATTTCCCCAAGACTTGTGCCAGCAGAGCCAAAGTGCCATTTCACAGCCAGCACTGCTCCTGCAGGACCATACAGCCCTGTCCAACACCAGTCCTGGAACTCATGGGGCCCAAAACTCCATTCCTGAGCCCAGCCAACTTTACTCAACCTCCAAGAGAAAAAAATAAAACATCTTCAAAGGACAATACAAATGAGATTTATGATGAACTCCTAAGGAAATGCCAAAGCAGAGTCTTTTCTCAGATTCTGATCTTTGTATTTTCTTCCAGCTTCATGGAAGCTTCCAAAGAAAACAGAGAACTGCTCTCCCAAATCTTCCCTCCTGCCCACAGTTCACATGGCCACAAATCCAGCTCTTTACAGTTTCTCCAACTTTAACAACCTCTTGGTAAAGCTGGCATGATCCTGTTGTTACACAAAAATATGCTGTAGGCAATAAATATTTTTAATTAATTAATACTGATGTCATTTAGTAAAACAACAGAGCACAAAAGTTGCCAATAAACCCCCAGACAATGTGTAGCCTTCCAGATGCTGAGTGGTATTTTTGCAACTGTAATGGCTACAACTCAAATAAAAGCCCCTCTTTGCAAGGAGCAACAGCTTCAGGGTAAAGTTTTCAGAGAAACTGGTCTCAGACACTCCTGCCCTGTTTCAACACCTTCCACTGATCCTGTCCCCATCCTGGGCAGCTGGTCACACTGAACTGGATCACTGCTCCTGATCTAACTGATCACCCAAGAAAGGCAGAGATGGGGAGGTTCAGCCAAACCAGTTTCCAACTCATAGCAAGCTCCCTCCAAATCATGCCAAATCAAGTAAGAGGACAACATTAGGGATGGAGAAAGCAGCTAAGGCTGATTTGTGTCAGCACTGACAGCAAAGAAAGGCAAATGGAATCACAGCTTAAATTAGGATGCTAAGATCCAGCAAAGGGAGGTTTCCTTTCCCTAACTCTCTAGAAAACAAATGCCCGAAAACACCTGCAAATTATGTTATGGCTTAATCTATTTAGTCTTTAAAGTTCCTGGAATAATGCATATCAGTGTTATTCTCTATTTAAGTAGTCCTAACTTGCAGACACAAAGGTAAATGCAAAATGACTTTCGCCAAAGTACTTGCAAGGAATGGCAGGTACATTTTTTAGAATGAAAGAGGCAAAAGTACAGCTTGGTCCAAGTGGATTATTTCTTCTGCACATGGCAGCCAATTTGAGCAGCACTATATATAAGAGCAGTGGACATGCAATATTGTTTCTATTCGCAGAAGATAAAATAAGAAAATGAAAGAGTCACTGAGCAGCTAAAATGTCATTATGTAAAGATAATAACTGAACATAATCTGTATCTGTCATTTCAAAATCATGTCCTACACTGACATTCTGTGCAGTCTTCAGCAATCTCTATTTTCTCTCTAATTATTCTTCCTCCCTATTTAGATTTCTGGAAATCTCGAGTACGTATCTTGCTATTCTGATCTCAAAGTGCCAAAGGAAGAGATGATGCTTTTGCAGCATATTTCACACTGGAAACTCTCAAACTTATTTAGCAGCTGACAGGATCACACAAGGCAGCTGCCATCACAGCCACACAGCCAGTGGGGGTTTCTGAACCTGCACCATCTCCAGGGATGTTTTTCAAACAGTGAATCAAACAGGTAATGCCTGACTGGAAAAAAACCTCAATTTTACACTATAAATCAAAGTAACTGTCTCAAATTCAGTACCTGGACACTAAAAGTGAAGAACAAACACCAACTGTTCTGAAGGGAAGAAACTCTATTTTATTTCAGGCACTAGGTCACAATTCTTTGTACAGGACAGAAAATGAAAGGTCACTGTGTCTTCCCAGGAGGTAACTAGAAGCCAGCAAAGGCACATCTTGGAATTGCCACTGAAACATATCTATGGAATCTACAAGATATATTTGTTTTGCAAGTACAATTACTCTTATAACTTGCAAATACAATACACCAAAAGAAATGAAGCATACAACTTCAATATTGATATGTCAGTAAATGAAGCCTAAACTCATTTAAAAAATCAAAATGTTTGATAAATAATTACTTTAAGAAATTAAGCAAAGTGCTTATTTCCTTAATTGTTAAACCATAAACGGTTACATACAGGCTCAACTAAAAATACACATTTTTATTTTGTGTGAATAAATTAATTACAAAAAAGAAAGGATATTACTAATTCCAGTACTGTTATAATTCTTTCTGCAGACCTCTGAGAAGTATGGATACATATGCAGACATTCACGGAATGACAAAACAAAAGGTACCAGCACACCATCCCATCCCCTGGTATTCCCCAGGATTTATTTTTTGGGAAATAAATCCCAAGAGCTAGGCATGTCTTATTTTACCTCATTTTTCAATAGAAACATTCTTATGGATCCACGTATGTGCTATCCCTATTTTCTTTCGCACATAAAATACCACTGACAACAAGGAACAAGTAATATCTAGAATGTAAAGCAGGGGGAAAATACTACTGAAACACAGCCTGGACATCTGGAGGAGTGGGACACTGCGGTGAGGGGGAAGTGCACAAGGGTGCAAAGGCAGGGAGAGCACCCCTTCAACAGGCCCTGACTGATGAACACACACATCTGACCCCACATTCTCTAGCTGTCCTACTGAATTCTCTGGGATGGATGAGTTGGTATGAAGGGTTAAGTGGCTGCATGTACCCCTGCAGAACTGAGAAGTAGGACAGCAAATAGTTCTCTTAAATTATTTATTAGTATATTAAAAAAATAGTATCATCAGTACAGAAATAGTAAATGACAAAAAAGCCTATAATGTAACTATAAAAAGAAAGGGGTCACATCTGGGTTGCTTTTGTGCACCACCTCTTCAGTTGCATTAATCAATAATTAATTCTTCTATGTATAATTATACTTGAAATCTCAAAATGTCTTATTCCTTGAAAGCCACTGTCCATAAATTAAGTACTCAATAATTTACTACTCAAGTTTTCTGTATACCTCTTACTTGCAATTCCAAGTCTAAAGCAAGATAAAAAAATGTTTCTTGGCACTATTTGGAACAGATCATAAAAGAGAACCAAAAATAAAACTTTCCCGCTCTAATAACTACTCTAATAACAGCAGGTGAGAAAACATGCAAAGGCTTTTGGTAACAACATTTCACTACCGAGTACAGGGGTAACTACAGAGTTTCTAAGCAGCAAAATGAGAAAAAAAATCCTAGTTTTGCTTAATAAAAAAAATGGGCAAAAATTATTAATATATATAGCACTAGAAATTCCCGAGCCAGTATGTGGCTTCCCCCTTAAATGATTTACACACTCACACACCAAAACCTGCAACATTTCCATACTTCCGGCCTAAAATCTGAAACAAAAGCGAGTGAAAAGGAGTACCACTAATCCTTACACCGTCAGCTGCCGGCGCATCCCCCAGACATGTCTTACCCTCTACCCCCTCGGCAGGAGGGATGCCGAGGGCACGGGCAGCTCTGGGCTGGGAGCACCCTCAGCCCGCCCGCCGCTGGCTACAGCACTGGGGAAGTTTGCCAGAACTCCTGCACTACCTGGGCTCCTGCTCTGGAAATCCGCCCAACGAGAACTACAGGAAGTACAACGAGTGCAGTGAAAAGCGCGGGGAACGCGGCGGCGATTCTACGGAACTTGTAATTCCATCACAAATCGAAAGCACACGCTCCATCTCAAATTGTCCTTCACACCGGCAACGTGCAAACTAACTCCGCGCGGGCTTCAGCCCACGAGGGAATCAGCCAAATTCCACCCGCAGGCGAGCTCGGGCATCACCGACCAGCCCGCACCGAGCGGGACTCGGCCGGCACAGCCCCCGCCGGGCCCCGCGGCTCCCTCCGCCGGGCACGGGGACACGGCGGGCATAGACAGAGGCTCGGGGCGGCCCCGGGGAGCGGGAGTGTCCTGCATTCACCCCGGGCCCCTTCCCGCCCCCCATCCGGTGCCGGGGCCCGCAGTCACCCCGGGCACGGCGCGGGAGCTGACCAGACCAGACCAGGCCGCGCCGCCCGCGCCTCGCCGCCACCGGGCCCCGNCGGGTGGAGCGACCTCACCTTCCCGGCGGGTTTCTGGGAGCCACCGGGCGCCTTCTCCGCCATCTTGCCTCTGCCGAGCCCAGCCCTGGCGGCGGCGAGCAGAGCGCCGAGCACACCGAGCCCGCGAGCGGAGGGCGCGCAGCCGATCGCCGAGAGGCCGATGGGCCCCCCGGCTGCCTCTTCGCAGTCAGAGCCGGGGCCCCGCACAGCGACAACGGGCACGGGAGGGACACCGCTGGAACGGCGTAAACTGTGACATTCAACGGAAAAAAAGCCCTTGAATAAACAGTGAAAAGGCTGGTACAGCAAACCCTCCGTTACTGGTTTGATATCACACAACTGTAACTCTATTCAGCACCGCTTAACCGGAGATCATAGCCAGAGGTCACACGGCGTTTATCATGAGTCCCACATTCCTACGCTTTCATGGATTTTCAGCATAACGCGGGATATGCTGGGGTTGAGATAAGGCTTAAAACAAGTAAAGCTTTAATTCACCACCTGCCGACACCCGCTGCCCTGTGGCGGACCGGGGCCCGCGCTGAAAACCACCTCCGCCAGCGGGGAACGGGGCGGGAGCTTCCAGGGAAGTAGAGGATGAAGGGGACAGGGACAACTGCAGAGGACTGGAAGTTTAGAAAGGGCAAAGCCCTCGGGAGACGTCAGCGGCTGCAGGTGTGCAGGGACACGGTCTCGGGGCCAGGGCTCCGCTGCGAGCGGCTCCGTGACCGCTGCCGCACGGCCCGGAGACGGTACCGGGGCTGGGCGGCAGCGGGACAGCGGGAACGAGAGCTCCCGGAGGGGGCTGGAAAAAAGAGAGGAAAGTCTCCCTCAAAGGCGGAGAAAGCGGCTCGATGTGCAAGGACAGCAGGGCGGGCAAAAGGAAAAACTACCGGGATTTCTTGTCCCCCCAGCACCGCGGGAAGCGGGACTCTGGGAACGGCGGGAAGCGCTGGCGCCGGCAGGGGGCAGGGCAGGCCCGCCCCGCGCTGAGGCTGCCGGAGTCACACAAAGAGCAGCCAAATGAATAACAGCGATCCACACCGAGCGGCCCGGAGGCAGAGGCGAGGCCGCGGGGCTGCAACGCGCAGTCCTCTGGCTGCCCGAGCCTCCTGCCGCCCTCCGCGGGACAACCTGCAGAATCCCCTGGTAATCCCTGGATCGGCATCTGAGGAGCCAGAGGGAGCGGATGTGTGGATAAGGCACATAAGCAATGGAACGACGAGGGTGTGCTGTTCCCGTGGCTGGGTCGCACCGCCGCGCTGGAGGAGCCACCTCCACGGCTCTCTTGGAAAAATCCGAGGTGGAAGGAAGGAGGGAGAAATAAAACCTACACCTTGACAGCAGGATTTGGGCACAATTCCACCAGTCTTTTGAGGATATTTTGAGGCCCAGGCTTGCCCATAGAGGAGCCCTTCCACATGAAGAATGGCTTTGGTCAAAGAGCTTTAGAGATGGATTAGGCAAGATTTACTGCTTCAGAATCCAAGTCAAGCCTTTCTCTTCCCCCATCTTTCTCAGTGTTTACTTGAGAACCGTTTCATTAGCTTGCAGAGACACAGGATAAGTGTCATCTGTGACCTGCTTCTGGGTTGTTTCTTTTTTTTACATAGTAATAGAACAGGTGCAGCAATGACTTGAAAGCAAACCAGCTGGGGAACTTGCACTGGATAGAGAGGGCATTTAGGGCCAGGAGAAGACACCAGATGTTGCTCAGCTCTCCTGGGACTGCACTAATAAACCTGCTGTGAAAGAATGACTGACTTTGTAGATAAAAAACAAGCATCTAGCTGGAAAAATGAACGTGCCCTTGGATGCGAGAGTTTTGGGGCCACTAATGGTTGGAAAATGTGTGCTCCATTTGGCCTCAATCCCTTTATTTAATCCACCTCATTAATCCTTTTTAATTATCCACTTCATTGTTTAAATCCTCTGCTTACTGCTCAGATTCTATGCTCTTTTGTGATTAATAAACTACACCAAATTAAGAGCATCATGATCCAAAGCATGCTGTGAAAAATGGGAAAGATACAATAAGAGTTTCAAACGTCATCTCTAAAGATAATTTTTCAGAATGAACTGTACTCCTGAATCTGCACTATTTACAACACATTGCAATAGTACAGTAGCACTCATGTACAGATAGTGAATGAGAACACATGTCACTGTCTTGGGCTGAATGGGACAGGAAGGGGAAGAAGGAAAGGAAGCAGCAACAGGCAGAAATCCATGGAGAAATAATACTGGAAAAGCCAGGCTAATAGTAATATTTAAAAGTAAATTGTAAACATTTTTCACTATAATGTTAGGTAGGTCTGCAGTAAGTCTGGTTGCCTGCAGACCTGGGAATTGCTTATTAACTTGTTACAATGACAGATATCATTAGCCAATGTACTAGGGAAAATCATGAATTATCATAAATAATTAACACTAAGCTACATTAAGTAAACCACATGCTGATCTGCATTACCCTTGTCTTTCTGGCTGCTTTTTTCCCCACTTTCATACGAAAGCTCTCCATTGCTTTCATCCCAGGCCAGAGCACAGCAGAACTGCTGCAATACTTTTGCAAAGGTATGTGAGGGCAGAGGAAAGGAAGGATTTAAAGTGCTTTGGAAGTTGCCTACCCTGTAGCCAAGGAAGTATGTTTGAGGACATGGGGCAGGCAGATCAGGAGCAGGACAGAAGTGTAGCCGCTGGGTGTACAGGTTTGTAAATCTATGTTGTTTTATGCTCTCATAGTGGATCACTGGAATGTGTGTGTGTTCCCCATGGCTCAGGCAGAAGTCTTCCAGCTTCATCCCTTATTCTGCTCTCATCTCCTCCCACCCCTGAGACTGAAAACTACTAGTCAAGAATTCTCAAGATAGATAAGTGCCTGCTCCCCCGTGTATCATGTGTTCCTGGGAAGCTCTGGGTGCACGCAGTGCAGAGATGAAGAGAGGGGCAGCATGTGCAGCTGGAGCACAGAGAGCCTGGGCTGAATGGAGATGCCTTAGAAGGAACCACTGGAATAAAAAAAAGGAGTCAGAGGGTCTGTCTGGCAAAGGGCAGTTTGGCTCTGAGGTGTCCAGCAGCCTGGACTCACTGCCTCTGCTCTGTTTGCTATCTATCTATCTCCTTGGCTGAAGCCATCTCAGTATTACTCTGTCTCAGTGCTGCTGCTTTACCTTCCCTCAGCTGTGAGACCTGCTCCACTCCTGCTTTCCCTTCCAGGCCCCCATGGCTCTCTTGGGACGCATGTTTTCTCAGGGAACCTGGGTTCGTTCTCTGCCTGGGATTCCTCAAGCAGTGAAGCCAATTACACAAACCAGTCACAGGAGCAACATCTGACTTGCACTGTCTGGCTGAGAAAGGCCAGTAGTTTGCAGTGCATTTTCCAGGCATTAGTGCAAGTATCAAATGAATGCTTAATTGCAAAAGTCTGCCTGCAACTTCTTGTCAGAGAGAATTAGCCTATGTGGCTAGAGTCCAGATGTGCACCTTTATCAGCTGTTTAAAAGCATGGAAGCTCAAGATGAGTGCCATGCCTGCCATTCCTTTATCCATACTGAGAGTCCCACCTTTCAGGTTACTAACAGTCCGTAGCAATTTGTGCTCTGGAAAACACTCCCACTCAGCACATGCAAACAAAACAATTTCTTAACCCCGCACTTTGTAAGTGAGGGTTCAACCCTGCAACCCTTGCAAAGGACAAGTTGTACTTTGCTCTTACCGTCAGCCACTGGAAGCTGGGACAGTGGTGGATTTTGACCATGGAAAACATGAAATGTGCATCTAGCAATATGCTATTCTTCACCACAGAAGAATTTCACTGCAATATTTATGTTCAGATTTGCTGCTGTCCAGAAAAACACCAGTTCTACCTCTAATCTTTCAAAAATAAGAACTTTAAAAAGACAACAACCATGCCTTCAGAGAAATTTTTTTAAAATGTGAAGTGTTTTTCCCAGTTTGTTGTGTTCAGTGGGGTTTTTTCAGGTTTTTTTCAGATGGGTTTTATTGCTGATTTTTCAGGCATAAGGAGTACAAACCTGAAGATATTCAACTTGAAGGTAAAGAGGGCAGAAAATAAGAAGCTTCTGGTGAATGAACATTCCTGTGCAACCATGATGGTGTTGGTTACTGTTACTCCCTTTTATCACATCTAGCTTTTCTCCACTCCAGGTGAGGCTTCAAAACACAAGTATCACTTTCACTTTTCTTTATCTATTAAGGAATTAGGTTTATAAGTATAATTGTCCCTAATTAGTTACTCAAGAAGGAGAAAATGATGCAAGGATTCCCATTCATCCAGTCTTAAAAAGATAGTGGAGTAGAATCTCTAAATGCAAGTTAATCTCTTCAGTATTAGATCAAAGCACTGTGTCTACTCAATTATTACAAACTGTTATAATCACTGCAGTAGAAAGTTACCCATCAAGTCATTATTTTCAAGAAATTGATACACACTCTAGAAAGGATAAAAAAAATCACATGGAACAAAAGGACCATTTTTGTATGTCTGTGTATCTCTGCAGTTGTTCTCCCAGAGAATCTGCAACCATGAGGTACAGGAAACAAAGTTAGATAAGGCTAAAGCTTCTCATTCTTTAACAGCTACTCTTTTCAAATGGAGCCAAATTCTATCCTCACTCTTGGTCAGTGGGGTTCCATGCAAGAATCAGATTTACTAAAGAGCTTTCAGTGAAGAAGGATAAATGTTTTTACTCTGATGAAACTTCTTACTGAGAAAGAAATCATGAAAATCTGTCTTGGTGGTGAAGATATAGAAAGAAAAAAAGAGAGAGACAGGGTTTTATGGTAGAGGATTATGTAAAGCAAGAGCTCTTAAGACTGTTGTTTGGCAGTGTGAGTGGGCTGAATTGAGTGGGGCTAAAGGTTTATATTCAAAAGCATCTTAAATCTTCCAAATGCCCTCATTGCTTGTTCACATTAGGACTTCCTGGATTCCTGGGAGTTAGTTTATTTACTTACTCAGAAAGGCTATGGATAACAGAAGGGCTAAGTACAACCTCTTCCCTAGTGGGCTGAGTACATTACAGTGCAAAACATGAATTTAGCTTTTTTTTTTTTTTTTTTTCAATTTCCTAACCAAAAGGCATCATTTCATTGGGGAGGGTTGAAGTAATTTAGAATATTTTTTAGGCTTTTTGATATTTCAGACAAAATGGCGCCTTGTGAAAGGACTTCAACAATTAATAAAACAAAGGTATAACAAAGAAACAAAGTCACATTTGGTGTTTTAACACATCTTTTTTTCATTGAGTCTTTAGCCAGCACTGATTAAAATTATCTTTCATTACCTACCTCATTGGGCAGTGCCTTCATCAGTGTTTTAAGAGTCTTCTCAGAGGTTATTTGGAGAGAAAGCCTGCAGAAAATTCTCCACATGCTAGGAGAAACCCTGGTATATGCTGACCATGCCCTTCTAAATATAAACTCTGGTTAGAGAAATGCAGAGGCCTCTTCACGCACTACATTACGTGGACTCTTCTCTGTGACCTCCAGATGTCCTGATTCTCCCTGGCTTACCACATAATAGTCATGTAATACTAACCTTGATGGACTACATATGAATAAGAGGCTATTTTGAGGTTGTAAGTGCTTTAAATTGTAAGGTTGCCTGTACACTATTCCACAGCTGGCTGGGGAACAGAATACTTAACTCAGTGTAAGATGTATGCAGTTGTCTTTGTGAAAGCCCAAACTGTCCTGAGAGATCATTCTCCCTGTGAGGAGTCTGCCTTGGAAATAAGCAAAAGACTCAGATCACCAGTAATGAGTTCCATAAACGTGGTTGCTAAAGCTACATTGCTGTCACTTGGCAGTGGTGTGAACTGTGATCTTTAGAAGCTCGGAGATCTCCCTGGCACTTTCTGGCCAGACAAGGAGACCCAGGTTATGCATGTGTGACATCAGCAGAGCACTTCGGGCAAGCCAAAGCTGGATCCCCACACAGAGGCAGAGAAGAGAAAATGTATATTTATTGTACACAGCTTGTATTTATTGTAAGATAGTTAACAGGTAAAACCCATCAGTGACAGAGCAAAGCCCAGGAGCTGGACTAGATGATCCTTGTGGTTCCCTTCCAACTTAGCATATTCCATGATTCTAAGAAAACTACTATGGGCCCGTGTGTCTGCTAGAGGAGCTGATATGTACAAGTCTCTCAAGTGATTCTCAGCTCTGCAAAACATGCCCATCCCCTCAATATTTTAAGACATCTTAAAATATTACAGGAAGATATCAGAAGTGGAGAGAAATTTCCAGATATTTATCTTCTCTGCAGCATTAGTGTGTATCTCCACCAATACCCAGACAGTCCAGTGGCCACCAGAACTGTCAGTCTTGAACGGCAAGCAAACCCCACCAGCTCCTTCCAGCCTGGGCTGCCTCCCATGAAAACATAAACCCTGGGTGTCTCCCCCAGGAGACCAGGTGATACTCCTGTCTACTCCCTCAGGCAAAAGGGCTGAGTGCCTCCCACATCCCTGAAAGTCTGGAGGTTGCAGGAAAGCCAGAACGCGTTGAACTAGCCCTGCTGCCACTGCTAGGCCAGCAGTTCCCAATCAGCAGTGGATGCTGTTGTTCTTTAGACACCATCTGTTGCAACAGCTGCTGGTGGCTTTCCAACAGGCTCTTTAGCACAGGTCTAAAACCAGATTGCTCTCAGTCAACCACCTCTTCTTATCTAACCTTGATGAGGGAGGCTGAAGATCATGGTCACTTTGGCCCTCTTATGTAGGGCCTGTGGTGGCACTGATCACCATAAATGAAAGTATCACTTAGGGACTGGGAGAAAGGGTCACCAGAGCCTTACTGGGAGCGCCTGTGTGTGGTGTGGTAGAAGCAGGGGAGGGGGAATTCTCTAGCTAACAGCCCCCTCACCACCAGGTGAGCAAACAGTCCAGCATCTGGCTTGTCTCTTCTTCAGGGTGGCCTCACTAGTACAGAGCAGCCCCATGAGAAGCCTGACCTTTACCAGAGGCTGAGCAGTTTTTGTTAATCCCCAAGAGCCTTTCCTCTCCCTAAATCACACACTGCAGAGCCCATGGGCAGCGGGGCCCTGGTTGTTCCTGAGGCTCTCTCTAGTTGGGATCCCCACAGCCTCCTATTTCTTTAGGACATGTTGAAGTACAGTAACACCCGGGCTGTGCTTTCCCCTGTATTTTTATGTTCTGATTATGTAACTGTGCTGCTTGCATAACTGCAATGACAATAAATGTAGGATTTGTCGAAGGATCAACCCAGGGCAGCTCCTGTCAGCTCGTTCCTGGGTCTCCCTCTCAGCCACCCTGCTTGGAACCTGGAGATAAGGTAGGTGCCATGTGTATCAGTGAGCCACACAGCCTGAGGAGTATCCAGTTAGTGTGTCCCTGCACCAGGGACCCCCTATAAAATACAAGGACATTGGAGCCTGTTATCTGAAAAATGTCTTTTACTTCATGTTTTACTCCTCATATTGGCTTTTCAGCACTGTTCAGTTGTTTAGTTTCCCAGCAAGTCTCCTGTGTAATTTTTATAAAGATTAGAAGCAGCCTGCCCTACTTTTGACAGTTCCATAAAATCAGTATTTTTACTTCAATGAAAAATGCATTGAAAATCACTTTCAGAAACATACCTTTACGACTTCTTTTGTGATAACTTAAAAAAAAAGGTAATTCTGATTACCTCCTTGTTCAGAAGATTTTTCACATTGTCATGACTATCAAACAGAAGATTTTTGTAAAAATCGTTGGGCAGAATGCCCTAATTACACTGGACCTCAGTTTATACCATGTGACCAAACATATATCTCTGAATATAACCACGTAATACATATTTTTGGAAGCCTAGAGCTATCACATGTTTAAGACCATCTGAAAACAACTAAAAAGGAAACATGTTGAAGCAGTGGAGAGCAATCCCTTACTCTGGCTCCTACCTGTGCGTGCATTACTGACTTACCTTTGCCCACCGCCTCCTACTTCCTTCGGACGTGTTAAGGTACAGTAACACCCGGGCAGCGCTTTCCACTGTATTTTTGTATTCTGATTATGCAACTGTGCTGCTTGCATAACTGCAACGACAATAAATGTAGGATTTTCTAAGGGTCAACCCAGAGCAGCTCCTGTCAGCCCGTTCTCGGGTGTCCCTCCCAGCCGCCCCGCTCGGAGATAAGGTGGGTGCCCTGTGTGTATCAGTGCACCCCGGCCGGGGACGTTTAGCCTGAAATAGTGCTTGCATTCACTGCGTGAGATAATGTCACCAGGTCTCACCGAAGCACACACGACCGACAGCCCCCCAGCTGCCAGCTGTCCCCTGTCTGGGGGTATTCCCGCGGGCTGTCCCGCCGCCGGGGATCCCGCAGCCCTGTCGGGTCACCTCCCCTTCCCCGGGGCTCCCGCCGCCTGCGCGGGCGCAGCCGCGTTCGGGGCCGAGCGGCCGCCTCGGAGCCCCCTTTGTGAACGCCCGGGCGGGCAAGAGCCGTGCCGAGCGCTGCCGGGCCCGGTGCCAGCTGTCCCTGTCCCCGTCCCCGGGAGCGGGGCCCCGAGGGTCCGGCTCAGCCGCACGTCCCGCTGCGGGGGCTCTGCCGGGCCGGGCCCGCCCCCCCCGCTGCGGCCGCATCAATCATTAACGGAGGCTCGGGTGTCCAGCGCCTCCCTCCTCAGGAAACCCTACCCGGGGTGGCGGGGGCGTCTCTTCCCGCTCCTCGGGAGCGCTGGATGCGCCGCCGGTTTCCAGTTACCGCGATGCCGGGCGGCGGGGCGGGAGGAGCCGCGGCGGTGCCGCCACTGCCCCTGCTGCAATGAGTGATGCTGCCGGGGGCGGCGGCGGGGGCGGAGAGGCGCAGAGACACCGCGGATCCTCCGCCGGCGGCTGCGGGCGCAGCGGCTCTGCCTCGCCCGGGTGGTGGCGAGGCGGCGGGCCCGGGGCCGGCCGGGGCAGCGGCAGCAGCACCATGCCGGCGGACGAGGGGGACAAGGAGGAGGCGGCGCCGCCGCCGCCTCGCCCTGCCGCCCTGCTGCGGTGGGACGAAGTGCCCGAGGACTTCGTGGAGTGCTTCATTCTCTCGGGCTATCGGCGGCTGCACTGCTCGGCACAGGAGTGTCTGGCCTCGGTGCTGCAGCCCACCAATGAGACGCTCAACTTCTGGACCCACTTCATCCCGCTGCTGCTCTTCCTCAGCCGCTTCGGGCGGCTGCTGCTGCTGCGGGGCGCCGGGGACGTGCCCTTCCACCACCCTGCCCTGCTGCCCCTCTGGTGCTATGCCTCGGGGGTGCTGCTCACCTTCGCCATGAGCTGCACGGCCCATCTCTTCAGCTGCCTCTCCCCGCGCCTCCGTGCCACCTTCTTCTACCTGGACTACGCCTCCATCAGCTACTACGGCTTCGCCAGCACAGTGGCCTACTCCTACTACCTGCTGCCGGGGCTGAGCCTGCTGGACGCCGGTGCCATGAGCCGCTACGTGCAGCAGCGGCTGGGCTGGCAGCTGGACTGCAGCCTGCCCATCGCGGCCTACCGCGTGCTCGTGCTGCCCGTGGCCCTGGCGCTGGCCGTGGGCTGCACGGCCGCCTGCTGCCGCAGCCGGGCCGCCTGCTGCGCCTACCCCTTCGCCGTGCGCACCTTCGTGTTCGCCATGCCGCTCAGCATGGCCTGCCCCATCATGCTGGAGAGCCTCTTCTTCGACCTCCGCACCCGCAACCCCACGCTCTTCGTCTACTTCTACCGGCGCTACTTTTGGCTGCTGGTGGCCGCCTTCTTCAACGTCAGCAAGATCCCCGAGCGGATCCAGCCGGGGCTCTTCGATATCGTGGGGCACAGCCACCAACTCTTCCACATCTTCACCTTCCTCAGCATCTACGACCAGGTGCACTACGTGGAGGACGGGCTGGCCGAGTTCCTCAAGGCGCCCTTGGCTGCCCCCACCTACCTGGGCACCGTGGGGTACATGCTGCTCCTGATGCTCTGCCTTGCCGTGGTCGTCAGGAGGTTCCTCAACGTGGCAGACCTCTGCAAGCAGGACTAGCCAGGCCAGCAACCCTCAAGACTATGACCACCGTACCAGTGACCCTTGGGCTGGAGACCCTTGGGCTGATGACTTTCCAACCGGTGATCCTCCAACCAGCCGCACGATGTCCTGAAGAAGCTGTGAAACCTGAGGGAGACACACCTGTGGAAAGAGCCAGGTCCCATTCATGGAGGGTTGCTGGAGAAAATGACCATGGCGGAACTGCTCGTGCTCTTTAAACTACTAGGTTACCAGGGGAAGCAAGCAAATGCTTACTGGTATGTTGCTGCTTAGAGTATAAGCTGAAATAATTTAGCTCTGCTACTAGGGAGAATGCATGAATGGTGAATGCCACTTACTAATTTCATAACAATTAGGTTTAAACTAGCTCTGTATATACATATATATTTATATATCTAGCTATATATTTATTAGCTACATATATGTGTATATATATGTATACACCTGAAGACATTTGTGCAATGATTACTCATAGACTTTTAATCAACTCCTATATGTGAAATTTCCTAGCAGATTATGCACTGACATTTATCTTCCTCTGTGATGCTGTAACAGGCCTTTGCAGCCACATACTGAATTTTAAATGGAAACAAATCGATAGCTATCTATAGTTTCTAAGGTCTTGCAGCCTTTTCAGCTAGGGAACAATAGATTTAACAGAGGGAGGAAAAACAGCTGTGAATTATTACAGAATTACCAGTTGATGGAAAGACTTTAATTATACTGGCAGTGAGTGGTTGGTGTAACCACTCAGATACTAAAATGAAATAGAAGGATATGTAAAATAACTGAACCAGAAAGGGGTCAATGGAATGGGGGCAGGGGAAGAAGAAGGACACTGCATAATGGCATGGCTCTTCCCTCAACACGTCAGGAACATCTGTTGTGTTAAGGGGGTTGCTAAGGGGCCCCTTTATCTTCCCTGGTAAATCACCCCCAAATCAGCCCTTTAGAGTCAAAGTCAGATGCCAGACTTTCTATAAACCCCTGCCAAGCTCGGTGGGAGTTCTGTGGATGTAAAGAGAGTAACTGATGCATGAGATCTCATTCTGGATCTTTTAGAGAACTACATGGAACTAGTTTCTTCTGCTCTTAAATTAGAGCACTGTCAGATTTACCATCCTAAAATTAGTTGCAGAATAAGGTACTGTTGAATCTGAGTTTGGGATTTAAAATCTGGCTCCAGAAGTACTGGATACTGGTGCTTTCTCATCATTCCCCACCTTTTCCTATTCTGACTCATTGTGGCTGCAGCTGGGAGTGTTGATGTTCTCTTTCAGAAGGTTTTTGGGAGTTTGAAGACAAGAATTAAGAGATATTTTCCAAAGCAGTATCTTTTCAGAGCAACCCAGATACTATCATTGTCACACAACAAAGAGCTAACTATAGCTTGAACTTACTGTCTGTATACAGAGACATTTTTCTAAACTATATGCAGATTTTAAGCAGATGGGGTTTGATTTTGTCTGACAGAACAAGTTATGCAATAATATTACACAAGGGGGTTACATATCAAACTTCAGGTGAGAAACTACTTGTATATGCCATTGTCAGAAGAAAGGTGGTACTTCCTTAGGAAATGCTGGTGTCAGACTGCACAATAGTGTAATGGCTCTTTTACTCAGCCCCTATTGTAGAAATATATTTCTGCTTGGGTCTTTCCCATATTCATGGACATAGCATCTGAACCCCAAGAAAATTTTTGAGTCCAATCCTATAGTCTTCTGTAAGACAAAGCCCCCTTTGTTTATAATGGGAATACAGGAAGAGCTATAACTGGGGATTATGAGGCCAAATCCTTAATATGGGTCAGAATCATCACAGAAACCAGTAATTTCTATGTCCTGTACCAATGTCAGCTTTGTGAAAAATTCTCTATGAAAGTGCATAAGCTCACAGAAAATTACACTCACTCCATTTTATCTCAACTCATTTTAAGTACAATGGTTTGAATATTTTAGATTCTCAGTGAACGATTAAAATGACCCAATAAAAAGATGCACTCTTTGCCAGCCACAATTCTGCTGGTGCATAATTTCTGGTAGGGTCACATGTGGTCTCTTAAAGAGGTTGGCTACAATTTTCTGAAACAGCAATTCCCAAACTGTGACCCCTTGAGTTATTGCTGATGGGTCATAAAAAACAGCATAGCCCCATGTGGCTGGCTGTGTTTGGTTTTCATTTGCCAATCTGCATTAAAAGAAAATGAAAACTACATGAATTATTTTTATTTTTACATATTTCCATTAACTTTTGTTACTCTTAAATGTAGCATTGCTTTATCAACCAGCAAAGCAGAAAATGATCTGCACCACTGGGAGAGGAGGCTGGATCACAACAGTTATTCTTTGAAATGTGCTTTATATTGTGAAAACCCTGAAAACTCACAATAGAAAGCCAGTGGATCAAGACCTGCAAAGATGCCATCCTATGAATTTCCACAATTGCAAAAAGAGGCCAAAAATCTTTGAGAGGGGCTGTATTCAAATTAAAATAATAGTGGCATAGTAGTTAGAGCCCAATGACTCATCCAAGTTTCCAAACTAATTATGTAGAAAGGGTTTGCCTGGGTGATGCCACTAGCACATCCAACTGGCAGTTAAAAACTAAGAAATAAATCAAAAAGGCCAAGGATAGCAAATCTCAGCACTAGAAGACAGCTCAGAAACAAGCAACAGTAAAAGCCAAAGGTAAGAGACTAGGCTTTTAAAGCATACTGTATAATGAATTATATTTGTGCTTGTCAGTCACAATGTAGAGGACATCTCGAGAGGCAATGTCAAAAATGGCTGTTGCTAACTTGTAAAAACACATTTGATATTTGCAGTTAGGCCACACAGGGTCATCTATATATATCTCAAAGACCGATAACAGTGTAAAGTTTGGATTGCAACCAGCTGCAATTATACTGGAATCTTACTGCTGTTAAAAGACTGCCTGTGAGCCCCAGTCATGCTGGAGATTTGGTACCTGGCTCTGACACTGAGAATATTGCTTCATTTAGAAGTTTCTGTTGGCAAATTTTTGGGGCACAGGGATAGGCCTGAGCACCTCATGGAATTATTTGTACACTCTGGTTGCAAGCACTGCGCTCTGAGGCACTGTAAGCAGGCTGCATGAATCCCAAGGGAATGGCCACAGGGAGATGTGTTTAGAGTTTAAGAATTCTAATTAATGGGTTTTTGTTTGTCTGTTTGTTCAAAAAAATATGACTACAAATTAAAAAGGTACAATAAGTGTGGAGAATATCTAGGGAAGTGCTACCAAGTGTCTGTGTTTATCCAGTGAAGGACATGTAGGGAGATAATTGCTCTGTTTGCCATGTCCGATGGCCAGTCTTCCTAAATATGGACAGAACAAAACTGAGTTAGAAGAGATTAAAAGTGGAACAAGATATCTATAATTATAGTGCTTGAATTTGCTCATGTAGAAGTGAGTCAGCATTTGTGTGACTTATAAGGGTGAAGGATGACGACTTGGTGTGAAAGCACACATGACTGAACATGTGTAAGCATGTCCAGAGTTTACACAAGAGATCTAACCTGCACACTAGATGCATAAGGACATCCTAGAAAAGTAACCTTTTTGCATAAGTACCTGTCATAACCTTTTTATTGCCTGGGTACCTGCCATAAGGTCTGCACTGTGGACTTGCAGCTCATGTTTGAAACCAAAAAGGCTTTTTGGGCCTTTTGTGGTAGAATTTGTGTGGGGATGGGAGCCAAGGTGAGCACTGGAGCACAGGGGGATGGCCTGGCAATGCCTATGTGTCTTTCTGCCTTGGGCCAGCACTGACGTCCAGACTGACACACCTGTGCCCATGGGAACTGACTGTTGATGGGGACAGTTCCCAGAGTGGTGGTGGCACAGACACCCCTCCTTGCAGTCAGCATGTGCCTAGAACTGCAGTCTACACACTGGCATATATTCAGCAAGCCCAGCTTCTGGGCACTTCCAAGTAGCCTGTGAGCTTTAGGCTCATGTTTGTGTAGGATTGATATACCTGATCTGTAATAATTATCTGGTGTTCTGTGGTGATATATGATTTCTTCTTCTGCAGCATGTTCTTTTGAAGGCCACTATCCAGGGTATCTGTGAAACTGGAATGTGCAGTCTGGAAACAAAGGGAAAGGTTTCATCTGCATGCTGCACTTGTAGAAATTTAGCGGTTAAAAGTAGAAACATGTTTGGTTTTTTCGCTGAAATGATAGTTCTGTTTAATTGTCAAAGTGTTGTGCTTATTATTTATTTGCTGAATCCAGCTACTTTGTCAGGTTTTTGTCAACAGTGTACCTGCAGAAATGACAGTATGAAAGTTTTACTTCATGTTTAAGTAAACTCTGAGGCAGCACATGCATAAAGCATTATTGCACTAAACTCAGTTGATTACCATCCACATGCCTTACAGAAGCAAGTCATACCTGTAGTAATTGCCCAGATTAAACTATTTTTCATTGTCTCTGAGAGTAAAAATGACCAAGTGGCCAGTAAGAAGCTGAGGAGTCAGGCACTCCTGAGGTCTTGTCCCTGCTTTGCCACTACCTGTTCTGTAATCTAGGGCAAGTTGTTTAAACTGTGTTCATTTTGAATGAATTTAATTCATGTGAAACACTGGAATTGTACCAGGGTTGAATTTGACCCTCTGTGTCTCAGTTTCCACATCTGTAAGATGGGGAGAATATACCTTACCTACCTCGCAGGGTTGCTCTGAAGACTAGCTAATGTTTGTAAAGCACTTAAAAATGCAAAGACCCTCCTAGGTGCTAAGAAGAAATATTACTGAACTCCGGCAGAGAGAATGTTATTTTTTCCTCATCTCACAAGGAGAGGAACATGAACGTTTCCAGACCATGAACTCCTGGGACAAACCCTTGTCATTGTCATGCCCCTAGGAAGTTCACATCCCGTGTCCTTTGGAGCTGATGGCAAAATTTCCACTGGCTTCAAGTAGGGGGCAATCAAGACCTAAGCAGTCTTAAACAGGCTGACTAAACGCTTAAGGGTCAGGAGTAAAGAGAAAACATACATGACTTAGGTGTTTTTTCTTCAGAAATTCTCACTGGTAACTTGTACTGAGGGGCTTTGGAACACTGACATGAGGCCTCGTCGTTCATTTAGCCATGGATTGTATTCCAGTTACCATGAAATAATGGAGCAAGATTTTCCACCAGTATTTATAGGCAATTTTATAGAGTTCTCTAATTCAAGTCTCTCCTGATTATGTCTCAGTTGCCACTGGGAATTTCAAACTACATCAGGCTATTTCTTACCAGAGTAAAAAGACCTTAAATAAATGAAGCTTTTAAGTAAACATGTGTAATCATTTGGGAACATAAAATTATATTGATCAAACAACTTTCTCTTTTTCCCTCCTGTTTCCCAAACCCAACAACTTGGAGCCAATCCTATTATTGAGTGAAAACTGAACTTGGATCTTCTGACCCCATACATGTACTCTTCCTTTGCCAAGGAGCCCTGAATAATAATCCTGCTATCCCACTCTGCCCATCTCCTGGAAGGGCTGATACAAACAGCACCACTGAGTAGAGGACGATGCTTTTAAGAGCTTTTCTAACTGGCAGCAGTAGCAGAGGGAAAAAAAAAAGACATCAAAGGGTTTGAGTGGTTCATTAAGTCAAAGCCTCTACCATCAGAAATTCTCCCTATCCAAGTATATTCCTAGCTTCTGTTAGACACATACAAATCAGGGCTACACAACCAACACCCAAATTACAGCTTAGACTTCGCTCTCTTCTCCTCAGATGAGATGCAAGATGTGAGGCAGTGTCACAGGCACTGAAAGACACAGACCTCCATTCAAGACACTTCATGTCTTGGAGCTGGGTGTGGAGTAAACTAAAATCATTTTCACATCTTGCTTAGACAGATGCTGCTTCATTCCACTGAATTCAGTAATAAATTATTGACCAAGACAACGGAAGCAGGCTTTTGCTTAAAGTTGCCTGTAAGGAAACACCACCAGCAGACTTCTGCTTTCAGGGCAATTGCTTCCTGGGCCATGCTCAGAACATGGAGGATTCTGAAGTAGGGCTTCGCTCTGTCATGGGAATGCCTTAGGATTTGTGATTGTAGCTGGGGGTTAATGGTACAGAGAAACAGCTTATATCCAGTCAATTCTGTCTGCTAGAGGTTCAAGCACGCTTCAGTAGGAGGTAACACGTTTAAGGGTCTGTGCATGCAGTGAACAAAAAGTGTGAATTTTGTGTGGTTCTGTTGGGAGGGTTTGAAAATTTACTCTTTGTACACTTTTGGATGCTGACTACTGTCTATGTAATGACTATGCATTTTTAGCAAAAAGAAAAAGGTGTGAGCTATAAATAAAGTTAATTCTGAGTACATTTTTGCAGAAATGCATTTATAAAGTTTTTTCTTATTTCTTAGTACAACTTACTGGGACACCTGTGGGATCAGAAATGTGGTGAATGTAGTTATCTTCAAACACAGGTGGTGTTGGCATGAGTACAGGAACTACCAGTTCTTGTATAGTGGTGTTGGTATCTCTGAAAACACTGTAACAGCAAAAGTATTTTTGCCATTTTGTTGTCTTTTATATTTTAAAGCAATAAAATAGCATCATTGCCTTTTTACTTCTCTAATATCTATGCTAACTAATTAATGATAGACATCCCTGTTATATTAAGATCATCAATGTCTATAAGGAGATCAGTGTTCAGCCCAGAGAGCTCACTGAAAAGTCATGAAATCGGTAGCAACAACATCAAGAATCACAGCAAAACACTGATGGCAAAATGAAGAAGTCTATTTGACATCAAATAAAGTTTCCCATGTGGCAGAGTAGGAACATTTCATGTCGCAAAGTACTGTTTTCAGTCCAAGTCAGGCACCAGAAATGAACTGCAATTACATAAAGTATCTGCTTTAAGCCTTTTCTGTCAAAATTCAGCAGGACAGGATGTATCCC
The DNA here is from genome assembly GCA_013397135.1 of Pachyramphus minor. NCBI lineage: Eukaryota > Metazoa > Chordata > Aves > Passeriformes > Tyrannidae > Pachyramphus > Pachyramphus minor. The sequence goes on along the minus strand of VYXB01010750.1, from coordinate 379,891 downwards.
AACGTAATTGCAGGCACCCACAATACTGTTAAAAGACTGAACACAATGGAAAACTGTAGGATNTAAGCCTTTTCTGTCAAAATTCAGTAGGACAGGATGTATCCCAAGGTAATTGCAGGCATCTAGCTAAGGTCTGTAGAATTCCTTTAAAAGTTCTAAAATTCGTGAGACTCTTATTTGCAGACTTTGTACATCCTATTTGAAATTACTTCAAGTATTTGATAATCCCAGCAAAAACATCCAGCTACATCTCACAACCAGTGCTTCAAGAGACTACATCCTATAAATAAACAAGTGCTTCCCAAGACTGCATCCTGCTGTTAAGACTTAAGGCTTTTCATAGTGTTATCAGTGGGCTCTGGATCTCACTGCTGAATGTGAACATGCTGGAGGAAAACCTCACAAAAGTGACAGAGCCAGTGAAGATGGCAAAATACTGAGCAGAATGGTAGGCAACAAAAGTTACAGATCCTGGGACAGGTAATTTAGTGAGGTCAGTGGCTCCATAGTTACTCTGATATCCTACTGGAAATCTGAAGGCAATCTACATTTTGTTACAGTGACATCACTTCTCTGACAAATGGCCCTAAAAGTCAGGACAGTGTGTTTGTGGAGGAACAAAGGAACATCTGACACACAACAATAACCTTCAGATTTTATCACGGGATAATGTATGGTTAGTAGGATTTGTGACTAGAGATGAAACTCATTAAAAACTACAAAGCTGGTAAAAATGTAGAGCAAATCAGATTAATGCTAAGGCTAAATCTTGGTTTCAGTGATAAGAATCTCTGGGCAGACACTACAGATGCACTTTCTGCATCAGAAAGCCCTCTATTACAAGGCAGATTTCTTATCAAGAGTAGCAATACACTTCTGTTAGTGGGGAGCTGGAAATACTTCTCTTGGCAGGGAGCACAGCCTTTGGGTGTACGATACATGCTTTACAGAAGCATAACAACAGCATCACACAATCTTTTTGGAGAGTAAGCAATTTTATAGAGTTCTCTAATTTGAGTCTCTCCTGCCTCCAAGATTTAATCCTTTCATGTGCTTCCTGACTGATGAAACATGAAAATACAGGGTTTTTCATTTTTGGTGTTAAGCATTCTTCTCATCAATTATCGTGTGTTTGCTAGGAAACATCTATTCTCTGTCGCTCTGCTCTGTTGTCCTGAGAAACTGGGCAATTCCACTTGTACAAGAAGAAAAACACTGATTTTTCCCTCCTCTTTATATGCTGGGCTCTCTGCATCCACAGCCCTGGGGCTATGGAATTCAATCACTGGCACTCAGTAGTGTTCCAAAATCTCAGCTTTTCTTTTTAGCAGCACTTGGAAAGACAACTATGAAATGTCAGTGCGGTGGATAACAAGCAGCAATATCCACAGCCCTCAGAAATAATATAAATAATGAGCAAAAGCTAAACAGATCCCAGGGACAGCTTTTCTGATACCTTTGTACACCCAGGCATCATCTCTCATTATCCCAAATTTAGTGAAGCTCATAAGCGCATGCTTAACTTTAATATGAATATATGTTTATCTTTGTTCATTGACAGGGGTGAGCTTTTCCTTGTGTTTAAGTGTGCTATAGAAGCAGAGCCCTAATGAGCAGACAGTGCCAGGGAAATGCTGCCAGCAAGAGTCTGGCACAGCAATTCTGCCATTCAGCCCTAAGGCAGTGTCCTACCCCTGACACCCAAGACTCACATTCCCTACTCAGCCTTAGCACTTTAAAGCATTCTCCTTTCAGGTCATTGTCTGAAGATTTTAATACAAAACAAAGAGTAAAATACATATGTAAAGCTGGAAATGCACCAACTTAGTAATGAAATAAAACTGCACATTCTCTATCTGTACCAGTTACGTTATCCCAACACTCTTTCTTGTAGTCTGGTAGAAAACCATAGCTTGGAGAAAAACAGTTTGGAACAGTAACCAGAATCACTGAGCACTATCAAATACATTCACTAGCCAACCTAGTTAAGAAGGGTATTTATTTCTGTATTATATAGACTCAAAGATTAAACACAGAAGCTATATATTCTATGAAGAATACCTTTGTCCCTAACAATAGAGCATATTCCTTCAAACTACAGCTATTCTGCTCTGATAGAAGCATGCCATCTCCTTTATTTTAAACTTCAGATGTACTTTGGAAGATAAAAAAACAATTTGACTTAATTGAGTTCAGTGAAACATAGGGAACTGAGGGTATACAAGAATGGAAAGCTTGCTCAAATGCAATACTCAGGTTGTTAAATTAATATCACTTAAAGTCACAGCTAGCTCAGCACTCAGCAGCCCTAACACCTCAGAGGAAATATACAGCCAGTGTATGTTCAGATCTGCTTCTACTGAGCCCATCAGTAATCCAAAGGATATAGTGAATTGATATAATGAATGGAAAATAGTACATACCTCCATTACAGTTAATCTGTGATAAGTAAATTCCTGTATTCAGACATAAGGCTGAATTACTTACTTGGTAAATATGTTCAGACAGCAACATTTATAAAAAAGTTGGTAGTGCCCCACATACAGGTTTGAGGTCTCCAGCTGTTATCAACAAGACGTTTTAGAAGTCTTCCTTATTAAAGGGGGAAAAACTAATCTCACAGAGTTTAAAATATTTGTTGATTTTGACTTTGCTGGCAGACCTGTTGCATAGGTTTGCACAAAGAAAATGAACTGGTGGACTTACAAATATTACAAAGTGAAGCAATCACTGTGTTCTCATCTCAGAGTCACAGAGACTTTCTCCAAGCAGAGTTACTGAAGAGCACAGTGAATCTGGCCCTCTCCCCTTTACAGTAGCTGTGGCTTGGAGTACTAGTCCTCTATGGAAAGTACTAGATGTTCATCTGGCAGTATCAAAAACAGTTTATTGCTGCTTTTAAGTAACCCCAAGGAATGTTATTCATTAGCCAAATTGCACATATAGCTAAGAAATATTTATGATTTTCAGGTTCTGGAAGCGTCATGATTTCCAGCTTCAGTGTCATGGCAGAACTGCCAGGTATGTCCCAGACATGAACAACTTCCAGCTTATTACTGAATACTCTTTGTTTTAAAAGCCATTTCAGTCCCTCGATAGCTCATGAATGAAACAATCTGCAAGAAACAGCCTGGTCAATGAATTCTCTAAGGTGTCAACTTCCCATGTGCACCATAATAGGTCAGCAGTAGCGAAGTTCCCTTCACAAGTAATTCCTGAACTAAATTCACAGACAAGCACCAGACTCAATTCTCTTCCCTTGGCATTTTGCCTGGAAGGCTCAAACAGGCTGGAGAATAATACTGACTTGTAAAAAGCTCTTTTACCCTACTATTCCCTGATCACATCCCCCCAGTGCCGGCAGAGAGGATGCAGCAGGGACGCAGCGTGGCACAGGCCGGCTCTACGCTGCACTGGTCCATACGTGGCACAGAGCCATCTGATCCCACCACAGCTGCCCCCACGCACGAGTCAAAGCAGCCTGAGAGCCAGGCAGTTCCAGCCCTGCCTGCCTGCTGTGCCAAGTGAACCTCGGAATAAAGAGATTCAGGCCTCCTGTTCAGAGGAAGGTTCTGCAACGTTAGTCTGTGCCCAGCAGACCCATGAAGGACACTGAGGTCAACCAGCAGGAGTTTCCTAGACAAGCTTTGGTCTTACTCAGCTTTAAGAAAACCCCTCAATCTTTAAGTCAACCATCAGCGCTCTACAGTCTTAGAGTTTGATTGAATCCTCAAATTTCACCAGCCTGAAATGAACAAAAAAAAGACAAAATAAATTATGCACATATATCGAAAAATACCAGGTAATTCAGCCGGTTTTGATCTGCCCCAGGCAGTGCACACAGCTGCCCAGCAGCACAGCAGTGCGTGCGAGGCTGGGACGCGGTGCAGGGTAGCACAGGGTAGCACAGGCTCCGTGTTAAGCCCGGCTTGCCCGCAGTGGGTTTTGGGGTCGGCCAGGCCAGGCCGGAGCCGCCAGGAGGAGCGCGCAGACCGCTCCCGCTGCCGGGATGTCCCTCGGGCAGCCCGGTGAGCAGCCGGACGGCTCCAGCACGGACACAGTTTTTCCATGGTAGCTGGCCGCTGTATTCCTCATCTGCGGCGCACAGAGGGGAGCACAGGAGTCCCCGCCAGGCGCCTCCGCCCACCGCCCTGCCTGCCCTGGGCGCTGCACAGCTCGTCAAAGTGCTGCCCTTTGTGTCTGCCCGCCGCTGGGCACCTCTGCTGACTCCAGGGCTTATTTGGAAGGGATGCCTCATCCATGCAACACTGTAAGGGAAAAGCTGGCACAGAGAGCCTGACCGTCTGGCAAAAATAATGCCTTAGAGGCAGCTGCTTGCTGATATAATCCCATATGAAAAGAAAAACTGTTTTGAAGGGGATGACGCTGTCTTCTTAGGCATTCCTGGAATATAAACTGAGCATGAGTCAGTCAGAGTGAGAGTATGCATCTTGCCATGTTGACAAAGAAACAAATCAACCAAAAAGTAAAAAAATTTCTGAAAGTATCCTCTTATGCAGGATTTCACCCTCCAGTACCTGGAAGGCTGCAAAGTTGAGCAGCTGAAAGCCATTCATTCAGAAACGGCTCCTTCCTGGGCCAGAACATTCTGTGAGGATTTCTCAGGACAAATTCAGGGCAAGTGAGAGGGACCAGCCCTAATAAAGCCTGAGTCAACCATGAGGCACACACCTGTCCATCCTGCCACAGCTGACCTGTTGACAATTGGATGTGAATAACTCTTTCATTCTGCCAGTTTTCAGATCCATATTCATACAGCCTACCTACCATAATCCCAGCTACCATCAAACAATGCACATAAATTTCATGCTACAGTTTGCAACACCTAAAGCGTTAAGAAGTACTTTCTGAAATATTGCAGTCCTCTTTTTGGTTCTAACATTGCAATGTTAATCAAAGTATTATAACAGTGGCATTATTCAGCCTCTGCTTGCTAGTTTACAGCAGGAACTTTTGGGTTAGCTCTGCTGTTCGTAAAGCAGGGCTGACACTCATCCTTCCTGCTCAGTGACAGCACAGACACCAGCTCTTGGCTTGCCATGACCTTTGAGCTCTCCTGCGGAGCTACAATTCATTTTGGCCAGTGACGCTTCATTCCCCACCTGCAGCCCAAGATCACAAAGCACCCCTGAGAGAGCCATGCTTTACTGTCCACTGCTTATCCTTCAAATAAGCCTGTTCTGGGCACAGGCACAATCCAGAGCTGCCCTGAGGCTGTCAGATGATCTCCACAGCCCTTGTAGAAGCTGGGATATGAATGAGCCTGGTCCACTCCTTTCTCATTTAACACCGACATATGGGAAAATGTTTCACAGTGTGAGTTCCTGTGCAAGCTGCCCAGTGACCCCTACATCGTGTGCTGGCACAAGCTGTGCAAGTCAGCAGCCTCACTGCATGGATACAGACCTAGCATCACATCAAAGTGTTTCCAAATCTCTTTACTATGCTATTTTCTTCCTTTTATTTATTTCTTCATTCTCTCTGACCCAACATTACTATCTCATCCTCTTCTCTTTACAAATTTGAAGCTTGAAGCCATATTTTTTCAGATCAGACTCCTTCAGTGCAAGGTCAGCACTGTCAACTGCTTTGAATGTGGGTGGAAGCTCTTCTAGAGAAACCAAGGTGGAGCAGACAGTGAGACTGTCCTTGCTGTATTCAGGGCACTGCTCCCTGTGTCAGTGCCACACCAGTGCCCTGCCTGAGCCTTGTTTAACACTGTGTAGCTACAGGTACTGCTGTCACACTGACTTCCCAACTACCTGTGGCCTTTCAGTAGTCTTCTCTTCCTGTCTTACATCACTGGTTATATTAGCACTAAAGAAGAGTAAATAATTCTACATCCCACCTGAGAAGTGGTCAAGATGCAATCATGCATGCAATCATGCTTGTACATTCAGTTAAATGCAGTAATAACATAATCTATTCTGACATACTGTTGAAAACTGAATGCATTTATTTCCTCCCACAGTCCAGCTATAGGTAAAGCTTTTCTGGATATTTCAGACCCATTATATAAACTAACTCTACACACAAACTATCTAGATACAAAATATTTGTAAATATTCACTTTGAGAGTGAAATCCTAGACTCTGAAGAATTTGCTTTGGCAATAGCAGATTTACTGTTTTCCTTGTCAGATTTTGTTCTCAGGAGATCGGTCATCATTTCTTTGTGGACAGATTTTGTGGATCTCAACATGACTGATCGACTTGCAAATCCAATCAATGAGAACCCCGGAGGTCTTACTATATTTTCTAATAACTGCTGGGATTTATTCTCAACTAAGAGTATAAGAAATGTTCTGCAGTATGAGCCACATCTTTTATGCTCAATGTCAAACATAATAGACTTCTAATAATAGAACCACCACAATCTGTCCAGCTATTCCAGTCCTGGATCTGCCACAGGAAGTGTCTCATGAGGTCATAGCTAATACAGTAAACAGTGACCCTTCTTAGTGACATGGTAAGAATAGAAAGGCTTCAAATGTTGGGGAGGTTTCTCACCTACAACACTCTTCTAAAGGATTTAGCAGGGCAAGTTTCAGCAGTATATTTACAGTTCCTCTTACACAAATTATCACAGTATGCACAGAACTCTAAGGTTTTATATGTAGGAGAGACAACCATCTACAGGATAGACTAATGCTAAATCTCTAATATCAGACCTCACTTATAATTGTGTATTGAAAAATTTTTATTTTATTATGGGAACATAGTAGAAGAAATAGAAATGTAATAGGGAAATAAAACTTTCCCCACATTATATCTTAATTCAAATAATTTTCTTGAAAATTCTCACATTCCCTTAAATTTCTTCCATGAAGAGATCAAGTGGCAGAAGTATCAGTTGCTTTAGGACTAGCTGTTAACAAAACAAAATAAAATAAAATTGTTTGAATCTGTTTCTCAGGTTTGATTGCTGGGGGTAGTAATTCTCTGGTCCAGCTGATGTGCAATGTCCTCACCAATGCTCAGTTAAATAGTTATCTTCAGCCTACAGAGAATTTGTGTGACACCACAGATTTAATGGATGAAAAAAAAAGATGCAGAATTGCCAGGTTTCATGGGCCTCTGAGCTACATGCAAAACCTTCATCCCTCCATATCCTGCTGCTGCACAGCCACAGCTCTCAAGGATCCCAGCCTCGTGCTTCCTGCTGCGCTGCCCCACCACGCCAGCCTTACATCCTCGACCACCAAGCTGAGGGAGGACAGGTTAAGCCCAGCATCCCAGAGCCACAGCTCACAGGCAGGAGCAAAGCTGGGCAGAGTTGGGAAGTCATGGTTTGAAACCCCAGATCAGAAACCCAAAGACAAGCAGCTACAAACTAAGTTCTGCAGAACTGCAGAGGTTTTACATCTGCACCGCCTGGACATCAGAGACCTGGGCCAGGAGAGCAGTTGTTTCCTGCGAGCACTTGGCCAGTGACAGCCAGGGGGAAGGACACCTCAACCTCAGCTGGGCAGCAGCTCACTACACTCATTTCCCAAAGCCAGAGGCCCTCATCCCATTAGACCACAGTCTGTTTCCTGGGCTGGGCTGGGCTTTGTGGAACGTGCTGTGGTGAACACAGCAGAGCAGTGAGTGGAACAGAGAAATGCTGCTTCCTCCAAAAGTATCTGCATCCACTTCCTCACGGTGTTTCTGTACACGTTTTAATGCCTGCACTTACTTTGTCCACACTCCAAACTGCAAATGTAAAATACATATATTCAAAATACATGTATATAGTTATGCCTCCATTTCTTCCCTGCAGAGCTGGATAGATTGTGCACCCCTGCCTCAAGGAATTGACTAAGGGAGAGCAGAGGCATTGCAGCATATTTGAAAGATACCAGTTAGAGCTGTGTACTGGTTTCACACTGAATTTCAATAGAAATGTGGTGTTAACATCTAGCTTTATGACCACTGCCATTGCCTCAGTCTCTCTTTGACAGAATTTGATTTCTGCCTAAAGAAAAAGGCCTGAAATGCTGACCTGCCCCACACAGAAAAGCTGCCAGCAGATTCAGTAATTCTGCACTTCCTTGCCACATCTTTAGAAGTATTAACACTTTTTAATTTGCTGTAATAATCTAGGTTTTGTTCATTTTTACCTCAGAATCTGGATGGACATATTGCTATACTCTGCAAGCTATTTTTCCTGATTGATGTATTTCCACCACACATCTCCTTTTGCCTAAATCTCAATACAGATTCTGCAACAATTTGTATTTGCTCACCTGCTATATCAGCTACTAAGTTTAGTGCAGTACCTGCTGCTTGGTCATTCTCCTTCCATCTGCCAGAGCCTATGTAATATTTAATTCCTTAATTTTGAGTATTCATCACAATATCACTTGGGGGATTCTTACCTCTTGCTGATAGCTGCTCGTTCTTTCATAGCTTTTACATAAGATGTGTAGATGCAGAAATCTGCTATGTCCTTTCCATCTCTGTGTTTCAAGACAGAGACTTCTCTGCTTTTACAGCAGCTTTCCTTCAAAATTTTCTTTGAAAATCTTTACCTGAAAATATGTTTTAGAGGTTACAGGTCATTTGTTACTCTGTAGTCAAGAATTTCTTTCCAGACGTCAGACACTACTGTGCTTTAATTATACAGTCCTCTGAAAGGCCTCATACTATGACATTTTCTTTGTTTTATGAAAGTCATTTTATTGGCAAAACATATGACTAACAAAAGGGATATGACTCTATGTTTACTGTATTATGAATTATTACACTGTTTACAGCTGAGCTTTAAAAACAATTTTCAGACAGCTCTGGTTTTGGTGACTAAAGCTTTAAGCTGCTTAGTTTTTTTTACTCCTTTATTAAAGCCAGAGGTGGTGAATTTCTGATTCCTGATGCCATTTTTTGTCAGGCCAGGCCTGGGCATCTGTAGACCAGACATATGCACTGGAACTATCTGTGCTTTTCTGAGTTCTCTAATGGAAACTCATATGAACTGTAAGAAGATGTTAGAAAATTGTGACACTTCGTCTAATTTACACATTGAGATTAAGTGAGAGCAGTTCTCCTTAGCCTGCATGGAGCTTAAAGCTTGTCTCCTTCTGCCTTAGCCCTGAAGGAGAATTTGTTGCCTGAAACATTGTCTGTCTTTTTAGTTGGTCCAGTGAAAACTCATTTGTGCCTCAGAACTGTGCCTTGCCCGATGCCTTCGTTAAGCACCCTGCAAAAACATCCCTGCTGGAGCTCCATACAGCTGGGACTGTTCCACTGGTAGGCAGGGCTCAAGAGTTCTTTATTCCTCTCAGACACAAACCATTATAGAGCAGCATTCTCCAAGAGACAGATCTGCTTGTGGGACATATAAATACTGGTTTTCCTTCCATTGGTGTCCATAGGAGCAAGGATGGAGGTATGATGTTATGAGATACTAAGTTCTTAAAATATGTTCTGAATGATTTCTATATTAAGAGCTGTTTTGCTTTGGAGGATGAAAGGTCTGTTCACTTAATATGAGGAACAAGGTCTGTCTCAGAGATGTGGAAGAACATCTATTCATCCAAAAGCTTAGCTATTTCAGGAATAATCTGTAAATTATTTTAAGAGTTTGTTTAAACCGTTGTTAACTATACCTGGCAGATTTCTGGCAAATGCATTATTGTTTCTCTAGACTTCTTCATTCCTTCAAGGAAACTTTTTGGGAGACAGGACTTGTCACTTCTCCTGTTGACACTGTCCTACTTTGTATAAATAATTACACATTCACTGGGACTGGGACTAACACCTCCACCCTCCCCAGGAGGGTTACTGAGCCATCAGACTAGAGCATTGTTTTTTCTCTCACCAGCTGGCTCCATGAATATTTAAGTATATTTTACAAAGTGGGACTGTTCCAGTTGAAGGGGCTGGTGGTCAGGTCACTGCTGTGAGGCAGAAACCTAACCTGAATTTGCAGAGGAGAGGAGAATTCCTCTCAAACACAGGTAGGAGTTAGATTTTGTGAGGTATGCACTGATTTCTTCAGGAGCGCTGATGTGATCCTCACTGTCTCAGTGGGGTTTACACAGCAATTTGTATCATTGTTTGGCAATCACTTCCATAAAAAATACATTTTTAGCATTAAATTGAATAATTTGCACCAAATGAAACAGAGCTTGGAAACTTAATTTCATTTAGAAATATGAAAAAATCATATGAAAAAATATGAAAAAATTCAGCTCTTAGGTGCTGACATTTTCTTTTTTGTCCAAGTAGTCAGTCAATTATTAGCCTAAACCAACTTGGAAAGCCTTCCCAACTAACATCTTGTTTACCAGTATGGGCTCCACAAATTCCATGATTTTTATCTTAGTCTAATCAAAGTTCAGGTAGGTAATTTTTGCTTTCTGCTTTAAAAACAGTGAAATGTACCTGTTGTCATAGAGTGAAGGGCTTCTGGGAAAGGCAGGGTAACTTGGGAATTCACAGCCTGGAAAAACTTCATTTTCCTCCACTGAAAAACATTCAGTTTAACAAACAAACTTATGTTTCGAGGGTAATTCACACAGCAAATTAAACCAAAACTGGAATTAGGAATGGAACAGACTGCTAAACTATCCAAAATTGAATGGCAGATTTAACACCTGATTCTCATATTAATACAAAGTAGCTGAAGAATTCTGAAATGGAGTCAAACTGTCCACCTTTGAACATTGTGAGGATGTAGTAAAATCAAAGGTCCTGTTGTATTTGGATCAGACCTCTGATAATATTTTATAGACTCAACCTTTTAGGTCTAAGTCTTGCATTAGAGCTTGGCTGGGAATCTATGTTGGAGTCTTCTTCTACATTACAGAAAATGTAAAAGAAACACTACAGGTATAAATTAATACATTAACAATCCAGGGCAGGTCAGAGACACAGCACACTGAGTTTAGTATTTACTTAGTTTAATTAGATGTATTTGATTTCACTTACATTTAAAGCAGATAATTGAATAATAGTACTTAAGAGGAGACTCTGGGGTTAATAATGCCAGGAAATCATTATAGAATCCACAGAAGTACACTTCCACCTTGGTAAAAACTGCAGCCATGAGAGGGATGATAACCAAGAGAGAAGCCAGCAAACATTTGAGGTGCATTTAGGGTGGTGTCAAGGCAGAGAGAAGTGTTAGTGTTTAAGAACCTACAAACCCAGAGCTTTGAAAACTTAGCTGAAAGCTGAATACAGAGATGTTGTACTGGATAGACAGTATAATAATCACGATCTACTGGCTGTACTTGTAACTCAGGCCCCATATAAATCAGTTCCTCTCATTCCCTTTCAGGAATCTATATACCTAGCGTCACACAGCTACATCTGCACCTCTTTACAACAAAGAATTCCTTACTGTTTGACACTGAGCAGGATAATTATTATCAGTGCACTGCAGCACATCTGGAAAGATGAAGGATTGCTGGCTCAGCATACCTCAGGCAAAGCACTGCTCCTCTTAAAGAATGAAAGCATACATAAAACAGGAGCACAAGAGCTGCATCAGCCTTTCGTGCACACTGAAAGCCAGGCATAATTGCTTTGAAGTGGAAGGAGTTACAGCACTGCAGCTCTCCAACTGCAGAACAGGTAACAACAGGAATTTAAATAAATACTTACCAATCCTTGTAAATTCTTTGATTCCTTATTCAAAGATGCTATGCACCCACCAGAAAATGTTATGTGGTAGAGGCAGACATTCCTGGGTCCTTTCCTGCTAGGATTAAAATGAAACTTGTCTGTTATCTCAAGAATGAGCCTAAAGACCATACTTAGATTCTGGAAGGACTTTTCTCCTCTCAAAGTACCCTTTTAATAAGTGAGTTGAAGGATTTAAACATAAAGACTTATTCAAAACAGTTGCCTGTTCTCAACTGTCCACATCCAAACTGAAGTCAAGTATAGTTTAGGAGCTGAAATTAAATTACAGTATTACTTACTCAGTCTGGTCTTTATTTTGTTTGGTGGATATGGGAAATTTCCTCAGAGACTGTTAAAACAAAAATAGTCTGAGGCTCTTGAAAGGACTAAAACAAGTAACTCCTGGAATACAAAAAGGATAGTTGCTGCTTAATTCTGGCCTTGCACTTTTGATTCCTAAAGTACTAAAGGAATGTTGCTGAGTTAGAACTGCAGTTGTTTTCATATAACACTAAAAACACTGAAGCATTTTTATACCAAGTATATATCTAATTTAAATCTATAATGCTGTTTCTCCAATGCTTTTCTAGTGTTTAAGTTACTTTTGTGATACATTTTGTAACCAAATCTTGAAGTCTCTGGTCTTGGCTCCTAAAATTTTCATGTATGATCTATCCATTTTTTATAACTTTTCTCCTTAATTCTTTAGCATTTTAATGATCTATAATATTTTGCCCATAGCAAGAAGCTCTGCAGTACCATGCTGAGCCTGATATTGACAATGACATTTCTTTACACATTAGATAAAAATGACTCTGTGAAAATCATTACCCAGCAACGTAATAGATCACAGATGTGTTTAAAAAACATAATATTAGGCTAAACTCTGAATTCTGGCCCGGAATGCATGTGTGCATCTCCCAGGGCAGTAATTCAGCACTTAGAAAAAGTAAACTCACCATTGTAATGCACATGGCAGATAGCTGATTTCCAGCCACCAGTGAAATAATCTGGCCCCAGTTTTGCATTCCATGACCCCTGTGCTCTGATGGGAAGGAGGCCATAGGGACTGACTGTAATTCCTGTAGTCAGAACTGCCCAGCCCTGGTACAATTTATTGTTGCGCAGGAACAGCAGTGATGCAACACCCACCTTCTTGCCAGGGACTCTACACTGAGTAAGGACAACTGAGGGCATAGCATAAACAACAAGGGGAATCCTTGTCCCTACCACCAATATGATGCTGTACCTGGCAGAGAAGGACTCTATCAAGATATTCCCTCACAATTACTTCAGCTTTCTTCACTTGGCCTAATCTGCCTGTTGAAGAAAGGGTATTTTCCCTGCCCTGAATTTCCACCTTTGAGGAAGGAAGTCCTCCAGATGTGGGCTCCCCCAGTCTATTTTTCAGACGTAGCTGTTGAGCTGCTCAGTTAAGTGAGGGGCTCCTTTTCAGGAGGACTTTTCATCAAGTCAGGAAAACAAGTGCAACAATGATCACAGCTGATGGAAACTTCTTTGTATTCCCGCATCTCTTGTTGCACAGGCTGTCATATCATTTGCACATTTTTGTAAAGAGTTTTTTCCTCATTGTCCCCTTTCTGGTAATTTGGAAGTGGAGAGAGACTTTTCTATCAGGAAAAGTAGGAAAACGGTATGTTTGTTGTCTGAACTAAAATTGCTCATTACACTTTTCTTCCTAAGAGCATTTGCAGTAAATAAATTAGATCAAAACTGTTCCCCCTTTCATGTATAGCCTTACAAATAATAGTAGAGTGAAATTTAGGAAAAGCAATGAGAGCATTGGCAGGAAACAGTTTCTGACGGGGCTTAATTCTGATTTCAAATCTGTGTTGCCAGTAACAGCAAACTAATTATATGTGAAACTACAGCATGAGTCCAGGTATCAGCTGTGCAATAGCAGTATGACAGCCTCTCACTGCCCAGACTCCTGAGAGCATTCACAGGTGCCTCTGCCTCACGTCTCCAGTGTCACCTGCAGCCAGCTCGAGGGGAAGGTGGCAGTGACCATCACCAGGCTGTTGGCACCACCCAGTGTGTCACGGAACACTTAGACGGCTCCACACTCCCACTGTCTGCATTCAGGTCAGAGCTAACAGCCTCTGGTGGAGGTGGTGCTTTTGGAGGGGAGAGGACGCTGTTGTGCAGTAGATTGTTTGAAATATCAGCTCTTTTCATTTCTCAGTCTACAAATCAGACTCTGATCTAAGAAATTTATTTATATACAGACAGGAGCGAGTCTCATTAAATGAGAACAATGGATCCAAGGATGATTATTTATATACATCCCTCATAAAAGTAATTCTGTTTTGTATCCAGAAAAAGAAAGCCTACTTTTTCCATTTTAGTGACACAATTTTCTAGCTTCTCTCCTATTTCCTTCCCCAAGCACAAGCACAATTAAAGGTCTCATGTTTCTTTCCCGCATCCACCAAAGCAACAGGAATCTGCTTTGTAATTTTCTTTCATAATATTATCTACTGGAATACTTGCTGATTTAGATTACATTGAGCCTGGGATAATGACTGACTAGGCAGCTGATCTGCCTTTGCTTTTACAGCTCCGTAGGTAAGAACAGCATTTCCTGACCCTTGATGACGCCCTGCCCTGTGCCAGGGCTTGGAAGTTGTCCTGCACAGACTGAGGTGCTTTGCTCCACTGTCTGCATTCAGGGAAGACAAGGGGACTGCCTGATTCACAGACACCTGCAGGAAATCAGGGCTTCTGCCTCTAGTTTTATGGGCTTCTACTCCCTGGTTGATGCTCCTGTTCCTTTTACATTCCTTGGACTGATGGGTTTAAAATGCACTATTAGGGACATAGCTCTTGCTTAAAAATATTCTTTTTAGAATCCATGTATTTGATCAGCACTTCAGCCATTTCTACACCTTCTCTGTGATACGGTCACTGTGTGTGCCTGCTCCTGGTTAACGGATCCTGGGATGCTTCATTGGAAGTGTTGAAACAATCCTTTAGGAGTCTTGTACTGTGATGAAGTATCTGTTCATGACATTATGTTTCAAGCACCCTGCTTGATAGCAGGCACTCTGGTTAAGAATTATTAGATCTCTTTGGTTACAGGAATATTTGCAATGTAGCAGTAGTTGTCCAATTTGTAATTTTTATATTATGATGAAAAACAATCCAACTAATGGTGAATTCAGCACCATTGTCCACAATATTTTCTTATGCTGGCAAATAACTGACCTTGAACAATAGGGGGTAAAACATTAAAAAAAAAAGAAAAAGGAATTATTGGATACCAGCTTGTATTCCTATAAACAGAACAGGCAAGTAGAAACTGATGTCAGAATTGCCCAAACTGACAAATAGAAGGACCAGAAGGTAATTTAGAAAAGCCATACGAAAAACTGTACTGCTTTGGTCTCACTGCTAAATGATAATATGAAATATGAAATTTTGCAAGTGTATTAAATATGTTATTACTTGAGATAAAAAACAGAAAAGATACAAAAATGTTAATTAGAGAATGTAAGCTTAATTCCTAACAAGTTCTTAAATTCCTAAGTTGTGGGAATACTGTCAATACTACATTTGCACCTGGTATCTCAGGATCAAAATAAACCAGGGGAGGGGAGGTGTATGATTCATCACAGCCATTTTTTATATAAAGCCAGAAACCACATTGTCATTTGATAAATGAGCTGAGAGTGAAGCTTGAAAAAAGAGAGAAGAGTGAGAATTCCAGCCTGGGGAAGGGTGGAGGCTCTGCAAGTTTTCCAGTGACAACTCTTGAGTGGGTTTTTATTTCTATGAAGTAGCAGATTCAATTAAAGGCGTGACATGGATAAATCCTTGGCTTGCAGACCAAAGTGAATTTGGGAATCCTAGGAACTGGGTGGGTTTGTAAGAGTCATTTTAGGTGCTAGGATTATCAAGAAAATAGGGACATTGCATGTTGTCCAATGCTATTCTGAAAAGGCACAACTTGTAATTCCAGGAAATACCACAGTTCTTTTGGAAGTGAAAATATCAAGATTTTGGCACTTGAGACTGCACTGAGGGATTGGGGTTGTTAGCTTGGAGAAGAGAAGGCTCCAGGGTGATCTTATTGTGGCCTTTCAATAATTAAAGGGAACACAGAAGAAAGATGGGGAAAAACTTTTTAATAGGGCCTATAGCAATAGGACAAGGGGTAATGGTTTTAAACTAAAAGAGTGTAAACTCAGATAAGATATAAGGAAGAAATTTTTTATTATGAGGGTGGCAACACACTGGAACATGTTGCCCATAGAGGTGGTGGATCCCCCATCTCTGGTAACTCAGGGTTGGGTTGAATGGGGCTCTGAGCAACCTGGTCCTAGTACCTGCTCAGTACAGGGGCGTTGGACCAAATGACTTTTAAAGGTCCTTGCCAGCTCAAACAATTCTATGACTCTATGATTCAAATGAAATAAAGAGCTGTTGTTGATAGCACTTACATAAATTTAAATTCAAATAATTTCACAGCGTCAGTTGAACAGGACTTGTGCAGAAACACTAAGAGAGCACTAAGAGGTCTTTTGCCATGGCAAAAGGTATTTTGTACAGACGACTTTGCACTGAGAAAAAGAAGATTTGATGAGAAGCCTGAAAGTTGGAGCATACACCAAGCTTTTAGGGAGGGGGTTTATTTTCAGTCAGATCGTCAGGCCACTTTGGCTGCTGCACAGCAACATCATTATTAAATTTGTGACAAGCAAGATGGTAGGGATGCATGGAGGGACATGTAGTTTGCACCAATATTTACAGTCTTTTCAAAGAACATCTCAGGGCCAATCTGTCACACAGGGCTACATTTCAGGAAGAGGTTTCCCATTCCACTTCAGCAGTTTGTCTCATTTTCAGCCAGACAAGGTCACACTTGCCAGACATTCATTAGGAAATTTGTCCCTTGTTAGCTTTGTGTACCAGATATCTTTCTTCAGTGACTGACAGGGAGAAGCACTCATCCCTGGATCCCCAGCATCACTAGCTGAGTCCAGGACAGCTGGCAGCAGCTGATGGGAGAAGAGGGGTCACTCAGGCTGCACATTTCTGCCAGACCACAGCAGGAAGCAGTGACACCCCAGGACAGTGGGCATTTCTTATAATCACTATGGCAGTAGCTCTGTAGTTCATGTGTTAAATGCCTGTCACTAAAGATTCATCATTCCAGGCCTGAAGATGCCTCACCTCAGGGACACATAACAGAAAACAGTTTTTATTCTACCTTCAAAAAGAAACTGCTGTAGAAAACTTGTGTTGCAGTCAGCTGTCAAAAGTTAGGACACTTTTCGTCCACATTAATGCAGACACTTTGCTTATGCAACTCTATACTATTTTTGTCACATAACCTATGCATCATTTATACAAGGAATACATACACAAGGCAGCATAATTAAGATTGCATGAGAGTGTAAATCTGTTATCTTGTGGTTTTGAACTTAAAACCTTTTTAGCTGAATTTATATGCTTTACCTACAAACAATTCCTAACTGTGCATTCCATGGTTTTATCCCAAATAGATAGGGACTCTAACAAATGCTGATTGAGAAGCTCCCTGACTTCAAAAATGAAATATCATCAGTATATGAAAGGGTTTATTTGATTTGGCTCCCTGCAACAGTAAAGGACTGGGCTTAGTGAAGAAGAAAGATCACTCCTGTTTCTGTGTTGCTAACAGATCATAATTTATCTGAAGATTGATGTCAATGCTAACACATTTATTTATGGGTAACTACTTTTTGGCCTTTTACTTTCTGTTCCTTCTGCAGCCATCAATGGAAACAAGCCAGACATCTCTGGGTCAGTTCATGGGTAAATTCTCTCCAGCAACATCATTTACATTTGGTAAATATAGTTTAATTTAAATTAGTGCCTTGTTTATAATTTACTATGTGTGGTATTCATAATCTATTTAATAGTGGGACGCCAAAGAAGCACTTGAGCACAAATTAGATTTAGGGTGCAAAGGGAACACATGTTTAGGGTGTGTTACTGGGTAGGCAGTGCCAGGGATGGTGGTGCTGTGTTCCCAGTGAGGTGAATGTGCAGGAGCCTGGCTGCATGGGCTGTGCACAGGTGTTGGGGGCTTTTCCAGCAGCCTCCATTTGCCCAACAGGCCCTAATTGTCCTGTTGCTGCACAGATCTGTAGATATGCTTGGGTGGCAATGCACAACCTGGTAACGTGTTAACTGTTCGGAAGTTTAAAAGGTTAAAAGTCTTCAGCAACCACATATAAAAGAGTCCTTGAACACGTAATCCATGGGAACTAACAGCCTTTGTTGGTGTTTTTCCATGGAGGCCTGCTCTTCAGTTAATATAAGGCCTGAAATACTTTCTCCTTTCCAGGGGTTGAACTCTAGACTAAAAAATGCTGACAGAAAGGAGCAGCAGGGAACACATGTGTCTGTGGTGTGAGGATCACACAACTCTCTGTCATATACATTGACTTCCAGATCTAACAGTTTTTATTAACATTGTATTACCTTCACAACTAAATACAGTATACCTACTGGTAGTGGATAAACTATTAGCTGCTAACCAGCATCATGTTGGTCATGCAGTAAGTAAATGTCTCCTTTGTAGCTTTCTTATTTCCCATTTCTGTGACTTAAAATCAATTCAAAACACAGCTGGAAACATAATCTCTGCTCTGATCATGTTATGATCTTCTCCATTTCCACAGCCCCCTTTTTGCGAATGGCACTCCTGCCCCAATGCCTCACCAAGCCTTTCCTAGATGAGTTCTTCTCCTTCCTCTGGTCTCACTGAGGGATGTGGGGCTGCCCCTCCTCAGGGCTCCAGGCCAGGAACTCCCACTGTTTGCCAACACACACATCACTCCTACAAAACCTGGGCCTCTCCAAAGCCCTGCACATCTCAGCCTCTGCCCTTTTGTTGTTTTCCATTGCCTCTGTGCACACAGGAGCTCGGTTGGCACCCCTTACTCACCAGCAGTTTTGCAGGCTGCCTCCAAAGATCTGGGATGTTCTACTAGTAGCTGCACCTCTCCCACAAAAATCCTCTTGGAAATTTAGCAAGCAGGGATCCAGGTTAGTCTGCTGCTTTCTTCATCCAGAACTGCAGAAAGGAAAGAACAGGTATTATGTCTGATAAACTGCAGCATCTACTTTCTGTTTAATCCTCAGAGCACCCTCTCTAATGCACAGCATTTCTTTAAGTTGTGGTTGTGAGACCACTCTTCTTTATATTTTGCAAAAATAAGAATGTTAATAATAAATGAGCTAAAAATAAGGTAATAGGTTTTTAGTCTGCCTTGTATGCAGCAGAATTTCTGTTTAGTTTCTCCAGTCTTTGCTTCAGTTGGCTGTGCCTGAACATTTTATTACAGACTTACCTCTTCCTGCAAAGACATGCACAAAAGTACTTAAAACAGTAAGAGGGACAGGCTCTTCTTAAAGCAATCCTCAGAAGATAAATTACTATTTAGTGATGTGATAATCTGTATGTCATCATTGAACAACACTAAGAATGTGGGGGGTTTACATGCCATGTTCAATAAGAATATTGTGTTCAATAAGAATACTGACTTAATCTTTCATTTCTTTTCTCAGTCAAACAACTTTGGCCCAAACCCTACAAACACCGAGTATTGAGTTCATTACTGTGCGCTCTGCCACAGCCCTTTAAAGAGTATCTTTCACAGCCAGAGCGAAAAGGCTACTAAATGGGTCAAGATCACCCATTGGTAAACAAAACGGAGCATTTCAAGTTTACTTTAGAATTTAAATAAAGAAGAAATTTCAAAGCAGCATTACTATTTTTCAAGCGCTGGCGAAGCCCTCTGCACGATTGCACAAACGGCAACACTGAGTCCATTGACGGCCGGGACGAGCCCCCGCCCTGTGCCACCTGAGGACAGAGCGGGTGTCGCGGGGGGCTGCGGGCTCGGGGCAGCCCGAGGGTCCCTGCACAAAGTCCGCGGGGCCGAGGGAGCCCCCGGGGCCGAGCCCGCGGCCCCGCCGGCCCCGGGAGGCACCGAGGCGGGGCCGGGCACACCCGGGGCAGGGGAGAGGGGGCGGCCCTGCTCGGGCCCCTGCCCTGCCCCGGGGGCGGAGGGCTGCGGGAGCCTTTGCCTCCTCCCCCGGCCCCGCGCTCACACGAGGAGCAGACGGCGATCGGAGCAGGGGCTCCGCGGCCCCAGCCCTGCCCCAGTCGCCGCCGCCGCCCCGAGATGCCGCCCGAGGCTCCGCGGCCGCCGCTGCCGCTGCTCCTGCTGCTGCTGCCGCCGCTGCTGCTGCTGGCGACGGCGCGTCCCGCAGCCCCCCCGCACAGGTACCGCGCCCCCGCCATCCCCTTCTCCCCGCACAGGTACCGCGCCCCCGCCATCCCTCCCTTTCTCCCTCCGTCCCCCGCAGGAGCAGCGCCCACTGTGCGTCCTTGGGGTGTTTCCCCGCCCGTGAGCGCATCAGGGCAGCCCCGTGCAGGGTGTATGTAGCCTGTATAACACGGTATGGCACCCCCGTATCTAAAGCTCGGCAGGGCACTCGCTCACCCTCGTGTCCTCCGCAGGAACGCTGTGGTTCCACACGGAGGTTTTCCAGGGCTCCTCGTGTGTCCGGGCAGCGTGGCCGGAGCCGGCACCGGCACCTGAGCTCACCTGAGCTGGGCTCTGAGCACAAATGGGCCGCGGGGATCGTGCAGGGGGGTGGATTGTGCTACTGGGGTACAGAAAACTACCGGAGAATTACTTGATTAAAACATCTAAATTCAAAGCATAGGAAGGAATGAAAAGTTATTTTTATTATTGTGCTATTTTAACTACTGTTATATGTACTATAAAAAGTCATTACTAATGACTTTTTAATAACTATTTTTTCCTTATAATAGCAATTTGCAGTGATGAATCACACCTTGTTCTTATGAAGTAAAGAAGGAGAGAAGGATAACAGTCTGTGTTAACCTAGAATTAAGGCCCAAGGAGTTAATTTTTTCTACACCTAAGTTTGAGTGTTAGATTGCACATTCTGTGTTAACAGCCAAATTATGTAAATAATGAAATACATGTTTAATGTTAGCAATGTTTTTAAGTACTTATGTGTTTTTGAGACAGTTTGTGCCTCTTGACTATTATACAAAATGAAATATATTTTAAAATTAAGACTGTTTTTCCTGTTGTTCTCAGGCCTACATTTACATGTGGAGGAGTTGTTTCTGGAGAATCAGGGTTTATTGGGAGTGAAGGATTTCCTGGAGTCTACCCTCCAAACAGCAAATGTACTTGGAAAATCACAGTAAGAATTTTTAATATCACAAAATCAGTTCTGAAGACAATTAACAATTTGTTGTTAATTCCACTGTTTTATATGGGGTAACATCTGTGGAGTAATGAAAGCAGCTCAACTATCTGTAGCTTTTTAGGGTTGATGTAACATGATACTACTGGCTGAAATAGAATGGGCCTTGCCTCATGTCAGAAGCAAATTTTCATTGACTTTCGTAGATACACCTCTAATTGTTTTAAATTAACACACTTGCAAGAAAGCATCTCCCCTTCCTGTCACTGCAGAAAGCAATAGGGAGTTCTATTGAAGTACAGGTTTGAGGTGGAGGTAATGAAAAGTTTTCTTGACAAGAAGACACAGAAAAAGTTTCAATTAAATAAAAAAAATCAGGCAGGTTTGCTCCTAGTGTGTTACTGGCAATGTTCTGCCAGCAGGACATCTGGAGTCTGTCATCCAGCAACATGACAGTAATAGGGAAGTGCCCTTATGTTTATAAGTGACCATGTGAAACAAAAGCATGTGGTATGATGGATACTTTGATACTGAAGTGAGACTGCAAAGCTGAGACATCATATTCATGGACAACAGATGCCATGAAACAACTAGTACTAAACATTCAGTGCTGGATGTCCTTATCCACAGCTTTAGAGAAGGGATGTGAGTGAATGATTACTTTTCCTTGCATCTGGACAAATTAAACCATCTGAAACTGCCCACCAAATTTCCTCTCTGTTTTTCAGGCCCAGTTCGCTAACAACTCTTATGATATTCAGGCCTATAGAAAAATATAAGAAAGCATAAAAAAATAAGTTAGTCCGTGTGCTGAGAGGCTCACTAAAGACAACTTCAGTTCAAAGGCTGCATCACAGCCTAGGTGCTGGCAGGAGAATAGGATGTCACAGGATAATTGTTTCCTGCTACTATAGAGATGCTGACGCAAAGAAGGAGACATTGATCTGTTTACAGTGTTCGGTTTAAAACGACTCTCATACCAAATGAGTGATGTAAATTTAATCATTTTATCTGAAGGATCCCAGTGAAGTTGCACAGTTGATTTCTGCACCTTTCTGTTGCATTATTACTGGGGCTGAGTTAGAGGTTGCCTTTGATCTGTGACTGACTTAGAGGTTACCTTTGATCTATGACTGACTTCATCCAGAAGAGTATGATGTGAAACACAGGGTATGCTCACAAACCTGCCTCCTGCAGTGGAGGGGCTGAGGTGACAGCAATTAGCATGGCCCACCTTACAATCTGAAGAGCAGATGCAAATTGCATTTTGAATCATACACATGTGCCTTAAATGAAAGGGAAAAAATGGCCAAAGTTAGTTTACCCATATGACTCAGTATTAGGTCTTCAAAAGTTCAAAATTGAATCTGGAGGGGGAATAATAATTTTTGTCATAACAGCATAAAGTTTTTACCATTAAAAAACTTAGATTACACATGGAGACAGCACTGAAGAAGCAATTACTGAAGCATGCCATGGATCTGCCCTTTATTTGGGGGTAGAAGTAGAGGGACAAGAGAACAAATGATTGTACTTAAAAAGTCCATGCAGAGTGGTTTCATAGCAGACTTCATGTGGCTGTTGCAAACAAGATGCCAGCATCCAGGTTAGCCTGGACATGGTGAGGAGCATTATTACAAAGCTGTAGCAGAGCTGTGTCTGCACTCGAGCTTTCTTGGGGAAGAACTTGATGCCATCTGGCATTTTGTGATCATCCTGATCCCAGTTTTCTGCTGGGCTGCCATTTACTCCCACTCTTTAACTGTTGTTTAGTTGTCCTCTGTAACTCACCCAGAGCCAGAGAAGGGCTGCACACCTGTGGTAGTCCAGGCTTGCTTGTGCCTTCACCTCATTTAACCCCTGTTAGACAATACTGTGCACTAAGCCAAGCTGATTTCTTCCCCCATTAATCCTGTCTTTTAGTGTACAGGAAGGACCTAAGGAAGGCCAGGACTACAAAACCTGCAAGACTAAGCCTGTACCCTCTTTAAAAAGAGGATGGTTTACCAAACTGAGGGAAAGTGTTACAGTCAAGGGTCTGCTTAGCCTGAATTTAAACAACAAAATCCTTTCACCAAATAATGCCAAGACTCAGAACAGTTTGCAATAGCACCCAAGTAAGAGAGCCAGTTACACTCCCATGAAGAAATATTCTCTGGTTAGTTAGGCTTCCTCATTTAGCATCGTCTTAGAAAGGGACTGAGACTTTTTGCCTGTCCGTTTTAGCCAAGGGCTGTGAACACCCTCCTGGAAACATTCTGCCTAATGCAGGATCTGACAAGTCTGCAAGGCTGAAAGAGACGTTGATTCACTTTGCGTCTGGGTCACGAGAAGCATTAAGCTGTTGTTTTCTCAACTACAGGATCTCATCAGCTGCAGAAGACATGCACAGAGAGGCAGAATGACAGCTAATTCATTCTTCAGAAGAAAATAGGTTTAAAAAATGTTATAAGTAATACAGATAAAGCAATGTAGCATTCAGGTATCAGCTGAAATCTTTCCAACTGGTTTGCTAAAGCTGGAAGAGTCTCTCTAGCTCAATTATGGTTCTGTTATTTCAAGAGACTGGGACTTTTTCAGCTGGCTAAAGAAAACAGCTTCTCTATTCTGAGAGCTCTAAGAAGTGTTCAGCACATGCTTGTGGTTATATTACAGCCTTGGCAGACTACCCAGCAGCTTTTAGCTGGCTTTGCTAAGAAGTAATTTGTACAGCTATTTCCTTTCTTATAGTAATGTATATAGCTTTATCTGAAATCTGTCATATACATTTACTTTTAATACTCTGTAATCCCTCTTGGCCATCACCTCACATAAATGTGTCACATAGTCCAAAAATCTGGACTGCTCTCCCATGTTTTTCTGGCAGACTGCTTAGTTCCCATAAAACTCCAACAACTTTATATGCAACTGTCAGAGTTATATAAGGTTATGTTTTTATAGGTTCAGGAGTTGTGTTCCAGCAGGTTTGCTGACAATAAGCAAGGTTCGAAAAATTTACTTATCAGGGAAGTTGGGAATCTGCCCTGAGGGAGCAGAAATATTTTAAAGAATTTTTTCTATGTTTTAGAAGCATTCACTTGCCCATATCATTGTAAAACTGCCCTCCCAGTGGAGCACAGCTCTTTACACATGGTTGTATTGCCAAAAGAAAGAGATGAACAGAATGTAGTGTCTTTGTCAGGAAGAGCAAGCTAATACAATTTTTTTACATTGCAGCTAGAGTACAAGCCACTAGGCAGGAATCATGGTTCTCCCCAGGATGTAACTCCAAATAACTTCCACATTCATTCTCAGGAGAGAGAAATAATACATTTGGTGTGCAGGCAGCTGATGTATTTTTCAACTCTACCTAGGGCTGCTATGGCAAAATATTTGGTATTGAACATATATCAAAATATATTAAACCCATATACAATGCAGGTTTTAAAATTAGGCAAAATATATTTACAAAAGTTGGCATTTAAGGGTTTTTCCCCACCAAAAGATTATTTTCAAAGTAAATAATCTAAACCAAGTAATTTTGATGAAGAGGGCTTTGTGCTCAGAAAAACAGCTTCACTATTTGAAATGTAACTAAACTTTAATTAACATTATATGAAATACCTGCAATGAATGATAACTAAAGACACTCTAGGGACTGTATTTTGAGGTGGGTTGTATATATGAAATAATCATGACCTTTTGAAGAAATTAGTAATCTACACAGATGATTTTACAGAATTATGCTCTAGAAAAACTCCTTCTAAAATTCAGTTAGCCTTCAATAGGAGTAAGGCATCCTTCACATGAGTTTAACATCATAATTTTTGATGCTAAAGAAGTCCATAGAGTTAAAATAAGAAGGGAAGGAGAGAGTGAGCATGTGTCAGTCACCCTCTTTGTGACAAGGAGAGGCAGAAGTTAAAGTGCCTCTGTTGTTGAAAGATACCAGCTGGATGGATAAAACAAAAATAAGGCACACCCTGCAGAGGAAGCATCACATCATTCCTCCTTTGACTTCTCCTTCTTTCCCCCCACCCCTTTCTTTTAAGAGCTGGAATTTCTTCCAATTCTTCCTCTGAGGTATCCCATCATCTTACTGCATCAGGCTCAGACATGGCTCAAAGTAAACAATACTGAGTCACACTGGCCTTTGCTTTCTCCCCTGTGTTTCTCATGGAACAATATTTTAAATGTCCCAGGATAAACATTGGCAGATTTTAGTACATTACTTTTCAACATCTAAAAAAGCAAATGGTAGAAATGAAAGAAAAGTACTGTTTTGAAAAGATGCCTGTGTTTAGGGTGAGATTTCTCAGGAGTAGCTGCAGACTGGAGTGGCTGCTGCCAGAATATGGAACCACCATCTCTGCACTCCTAATTGTCATCCAGTCAGACCACAGAATTGTAACTGACTTACCACAGTGGAACAAATTTGTTATTTTTGTGAACGACAGATATTATTTTAATAAGCAGGTACATTATTTTATAACCTAATGGCTGTAAGTAGTGACTGTGATTAAGGGCCCTACATGTTTCTCTAAATTACTTACCTCCCCAAATTCAGCTAAATGTGACAAGGGTTATTCTAACAATTAAAACCTGGAGTAGGCTGCTTGTTAAACATTCCTGGTCATGTGGCTGAGTTTTTCCTACAGTTGTTGTTTACAAACTGCCATGAAAAAAAACTTAGAAAGTCAGTATGTCTATGGGAAACAGTTTTGATGAAGTTCAAATAGACTGAACTAACGGAAGATACAGAGATTGAAAACTATTATGAAATATAAATAGATAGTGTAATGTTGTATAGTATAACATAGCCAGTAGTGGAGGAAGGAGAAGGAAGCACACAACCCTGCACAGAATTACTTGTACCATGAAAACAGAAAACCTAAGGCCTGAGTGAACAGCTGGCTGGCAGTCTGGAGTTTGGCAGCTTTGCGAGCCCCCTCTCCCTCCTGGGCAGGGTCAATCCCATGTCCTGGTTCCCTCTGTCCCCCTTGGGGCAGTATGAGAAGCAATATCCAGGTGTAGGACTGAGCGCCTTGAGGCTGCTGAGAGCAGAGCAGCACTGGATCAGTGCTGGAACAAAGCTGTCAGTGAGCACCATCAGCATTACTGAGGGGGAACCTCTTGGCTAAATCTGAGTGTGTTTCTACAAGGACAGCAAAAAGACCTTTTCTTACCTCAGAACCAGCCACCTCTCACATTTCCACTTCCTTCTTCAAACACTGGAAGGGAGCAGGTATATTCAAAGAAGCAATTCAAGCTGAGAAAGTAGGGAAAAATCTCTTTAGCATTGATAAAACTGTTTAATCTAATATGCCAGAGCAGCTTCTGCTCAACTTTAAGAAACAGGAAGGAAAAGGGGAAACCTCCTAAAGATGGGTAACTTGTAGCCAAAGCTGCAAGACACTGTAATGGAAAATGTTTGACAGTCTTAACTGCAGGCCTAACAGCTCAGTCTGGTTGAGAACATGATAACCTTTAAAGGTCACCTCTTTTGCGTCCTGTACAAACTTAAGAATAATGAGTGTTCCACCCCAAAAGAGCATATGTTATTTTACATACAAACTGCTGGAGAAAAGGCTGCTGTAATTGAACTACCTAAATCTGACTTTATCTGATTAACTTTACAGTCAGTATTTCTGAACTGATTTGTCCAGTCACACTGACTTCAAAGTATAACCATAAACAATATTCAGGTCTTCTGACAGGAATACCAAATTCATTGTAGCTCATTTTCTGTTAAACTGACCATGCCCTAATGCTCCTTAGTGATTCAGACCAGAAGACAAGTGAATGCAATGATAAGAAGTTTGGTTACCAGAGCAGTGATTCAAGATGAGGGGAGTTCTGTGGTTTTGTTGTAGTAGTGGTGATGTCTGTCAGCAGGGGAACTGAATTTTTGAGAGAACTTGGAGCTTAAAGGAAAACACTACACTCTGAAATCAGCCACAGGAACTGCAGTGGGGCTCATCAGCCAGTGTGCAAGTGGGCCCCAGGCAGTTTAGAACAGCTCAAGCAAAGTCTGTCCTGCTGCAGGATCAGTATCAGCACTGCATGTAAAAGCAGCTGCATGAATGAGTCACCTCAACATACCTACAGCACATTTTCCACTACATCTAAAGCTGCTGCCTGTATCAGTATCTGCTGTGGGTTAAGTGGTCACTTCCATCTACAGCAATTCCGTCTATACCTGACCTGACAAGTAATTTTTAGCTGTTGAGACTCACAATATTAAAACACTGTTTGACAATTTCATATAAGAACAGTTTAGTCGTAGTTTATCTCAAACTGGTGTTTTAAAATGAGTCACTGTTAAGGAATGAAAAAAATTCATGAACTCTTAAATAACATGGCTTAAATATGAACTTACTGCAGATATATTAAGTGTGCTTAAAGCAGAAAATTATAGTAGTGTCTCAGTAAAGCGGAACAGCTGCAATTATTTTAATAGCTAACCACTCTACCAGGCTATGGATTGAATTCAGATAATTACACTTGCCTGTCTAAGGTCCCTCTATACTTTAAAATACTGTTTCCTTTTTTCCTGTCCTGTTACACAGCATTAAGTGCTTTGTTAGAATAATTTTCACTTCTTAATATGCTGCCTTTTCTCTGAAAAGCTTGCAACTCTATCCCAGGAAATGTTCTCCTCCTTGTAAACTATTATGCTGTCTTAATTTACATCCTTCTCAGTACTCTTGTCTCTTGTGCAATGTCCACAGATGCAGACATGTAAGAAGATTTGCCCTGCCTTGTGTTTCTTTAGATGTTTCAGAAAACAAAACTCTCCTGTGTATTGAGGACACCCACTAATGGTTCTTTTGAATTCTCTGTTTATAGTTTTAAATAGTCTTTCCAAATACAATTCTTCCACTGCAGCCACTCCAATAACTAAATATTAAGGTTGTACAGCGTTAGCCATAAAGTTTCTAATTTTATTAACAAATGTAAGATGTGTGTCAATAAATTAAAAAAAAATCCTTCAAACTGTGAAACTTAATAACACAAATTAGAAAGAGAGGCCATTTCAAAATGGTAAATTGCCTATTCCATTTTTTTTTTCTCATCCTCACATTGTTTGGTGACAGGGAGCTGCAGGGCTGATTCCATACTTCAGCAGAAAATAAGAGAAACACACCAAGCTGAACTGGGCAGTGATGGTTTGTAATTAACTGCATGAGCCTGACTAGAGGATACTGCTGATCAGAAATAAGATAACAGCAAGAGATGGCCAGAGCTTTATATTTATGATTTGTCCAGATTACTGTAAAAACTGCTTTGTGTGGAGTATAATTGACAAAAAGAGGTTCCTGGCAAGAAGTGAAGGCTGTGAAAACAGTCAGGGAAACAGTGGGATCTGATAGATATGTGGTGTCAGTCTTATTTCAAGAGGCACCTCTCCCTCCCTCTTTCTTTCTCTCTCTGCAGGTCCCAGAGGGAAAAGTGGTGGTTCTTTCTTTTCGGTATTTAGACCTGGAAAGTGACAACTTGTGCCGCTACGACTTTGTGGATATATACAATGGCCACGCCAACGGGCAGCGCATCGGCAGGTTCTGTGGCACTGTGAAACCAGGTGCCCTCGTATCCAACAGCAATAAAATGTTGGTGCAGATGACTTCAGATGCCAATACTGCTGGAAGTGGATTCATTGCAAAGTTTTCTGCAGCAGAACCACATGAAAGAGGTAATTAACTATTATATACATGCTGTATAACTGTGCAGCTCTATGGAAGGCCAATGCTTAACAAGATGTGACGGCAGAGATATTAGGGATTGTGCTGTTCAACATATTCATTCATTATCTTGCTTAGCAAATAGCAAAGTGTAGCTGTTTACCCATCTTAGTTAATCACAGCAGTAAAGAGAAGGACTGACTATTGTAGGAGTAGTGGAAGAACTGGGCCTAGTAGTAAAATGGTAATAGCTCATCAATAACTGAGGGGAGACCTCACTGCAGTTACAACATTTGTGCTATTGACATGATACCAGAGTAGACAGGTTGCTGGGCAGGCTCAGCGCAGGTGATGAGTAACTGGTCAGATCTTCCAGCTGAAGCTCTGTATTGATAACTTCATGAAAGATATATTAAACAACTGTGACCTGATGTAGTTAATTTAATAAAGGAGGTTCATAACAATATTGTAAATAGGAATGACATACTTGAGGTAGCTTTGTAATTTGGGACTGGGGGGATAAGGAAGAAAAAGCGCCTCCTCCATCATGAACACTTCACAGGCTGCATTTCCTTTGGGAAGGCCTGTCAGCCCCGGCAGAGCTGCCCCATGGGCTGCAGGGGTGGCTGCTCCAATACCTGTGGCTTCTCTTCCTCCAGCCCCAGTGTTTGCAGGAATACTGGTTCTGTGGTACTGGATACTCTTTTTTTGGTGCCCTTAATTAAGTATGTTTTCTCAGAGGTGCCACCAGCTGAGCTGCAGGGCTTAGCCATGTCCTGTGGTGGGGCCATGGCAGAGGCAGCCAGAACCACCAGGTCTCCTCCAAGCCCTGCAGCAGCACCAGGGCACTCCCCGGGCTGTGGCTCCCCCGTTGTGCCCTGTTCAGCTCGGTATGTGTACTGCAGGGGACCAGTACTGTGGGGGACGACTGGAGAAGCCGTCGGGGTCCTTCCAAACACCCAACTGGCCAGAGCGAGACTATCCAGCGGGAGTGACCTGCTCCTGGCACATCGTCGCCCCCAAGAACCAGGTAAGGCTCAGCTTCCATGGCCTGCAAGAAATCCAAACCCAGCAGCAGCTGGCTCAGGGACATGCTGTCTGTGCTGCCCCGAGCCATGAAATGGCGTTTGGCTGGAACCTCAGGGCAGGTTCGTGCCGCGAGCGCAGGCACAGCCATGCTCCAGAGATCCTCGCCTGTCTCACTCCTGTGCTCCCTCAGCACTGAATGTGCTCTGCCCTGCACTGATACACTCCCCTAAACCAAGCCTGTTAAAGCATCTGTGACTGGTGGGGCTTTTACACCAGAAGGTTTTTTTAAGATTATTTTGTTAATTCACAAAGCATTATGCAAATTAAGTTAGGGCAGGTGATCATCTCAGCACCAAACATGATGATGACCAATGCTATGTTTAAGTCTTAACAGTGTTTGAGTGTTTCTGGTGTTGCTGCAGTTTGTTATTGAGGTACCCAGGCAGAGCTGATTGAGTTTACTAGAAGCAGAAATTGTGTTATTGAGCTTACACCACAGGGAATACATTTGGCTGTGTCCTGGACAGAGATTTTCAATGTACGTTTCATAAAGTTTGTTTTATTTCCTATGTTGAAGGCTCCGTCTCATAACATGCTTGATTAGCCACATGCCATGAGAGCATATGTTACCACTTCATTAAGACGTGAAAAGATGTGACAGCAGACAGAGAGGGCTCATGTGCTACACATGGCAAACACAAGTGTGTTCCCTATGCTACAGGGCTAATCTCAATCCACATTTTCTGGTTGCTGCTGAGCCATCTGCTCTGTACCTTGGCAGGAGGTCTACAATGATTGAATGTTTTGCTTGCCAGGCATGTTTGGTAGGTGGCTTTTTTTGCCACAGCCAGCCTTTTAAATTCATTTACATGTAAAGATGACTTTTCTCTTCATCTTCCGCTCATGACTGTAATCCTCAAAATAAAAAAAGCTGCCCCAGATAAATATATTCTTCTGATCTTTCATACTTTTCCATTTCTCAAGATGGTTTCTCCCTTGAACTGAAGCAGTATGTCAGCTTATTCTTTCCTGTACTCCTCTTTAATCCATATGCCTTGTTTGCTAGATACAGGTCATGTAACAATCCTATTGATAGGCAGTTATTTTTAAAACCTTATCGGTAAACTGCAGATTACTTTGGTTCTTTCCAAATGTCTCAAGATAAGCCTAAGAACTTCTCCTAAGCTCACAGAGAAGATTTAAGAAAGGCTATATAAACATAAAAAATTATGCATTATATCCCATGTCTTTTGATGATCCTGTTCCATAAATCTACCTGTTTCCAAATATATACTAGTCATGTACTGCAACAGTGGTTGTTGCATGCAAATAAGGCAGAATTTTGACAGTGACAAAAGCAATTTTTGAGGAAGTAGTGAATAAGCAC
The DNA here is from genome assembly GCA_013397135.1 of Pachyramphus minor. NCBI lineage: Eukaryota > Metazoa > Chordata > Aves > Passeriformes > Tyrannidae > Pachyramphus > Pachyramphus minor. The sequence continues at coordinate 348,920 of VYXB01010750.1, read as the reverse complement.
TCTCTTCAAGTGCACATAAAAAGCTCCTCGGTCTTCCTTTTGCCAAAGTTTAGGTGCTGTTGTCTCTATTTCTATTTCATAAGCTCGTGAGCAATAGAACAAGGTTCTCTTGTTTCTTCTAATACAAACCAACAATTTATATATTACAGAAGGTGGAGCTTCTCCTGATCATGAGGAGCTTCTATTCTATCATGAAATAGTTATTAGTGCAAAGTGCACTTATGAACAATAGTGAATTAGATATTATGGCCTGCTGTTTTGCCTGCTGTGGAAGAATTCAACATTTCTATTCCCAGTTGCATTTTTTCTTTCTATAACATCTTTTTTAATCACCAGAATATTATTCATATGGGTACTTCCATTTAAAGGGCATTTTTTCATCATGATGCCAAGGATTTTGAAACAAGCCTGTTAGTCATCTCTGAAACCAAGTCCCCAAGGCTACTCATACTTTATGGGAAAGAAAATTATGCCTTAAACATCTGAATAGTGCAAAAGCATATTCAGGCAGAATTAAGACATCAGGTGATAACAGATTACCATTAAAATGAATATAGAACAAGATAATTTTTTCTATGTTAGTAAATCAAATCAGGTGTATGCCATGTACAAATTACTGATTTTTTCTTTGTACAGTCTTAGAAGTTTTAATACCATCTTTGTTTGAGACAGACTTTTAAAAAGAAATTCTGCATGTCTCCAATCAACACAATTCAATGTTGTCATTCAAGCCTCATTTGTGCTATTTATGGGAAGATGTTTTAAATACTGTTGTGCTTCATATAAAGAAGCAACCTAAATGCATATATTACCTCTGTTTCCATGGAGCAGTTAGACTGTGTTTCCCTTCCTTGCTACACATGACTGACAGAGTCATTCTGCAGGATTTCATTTCAGGGTAGTAGATTCCATTTCTGTTTTCTTTTCAATTGTTTTTCTTCCTTAAGTAAAAAATTCCATAAATACAAGTCATTGGAGATAATGGCATCAGCACTGGAAATACCAGAGTTACACTAGTTCTCATTTATGACTTGTAAAGCCTCAATATTTATGGAAATCTGACATGGAGAACACAATTCTTTCAACTACTTACTTTTTCATGGCTTTAGTCTTACTATTTGCTAATTTTATTTCTATCAATATTTTAATTTCTAACTTCTTTAATTCTGCATCAAATGTACACAGCATTGGCAACGAGTGATTCAAACCCTGCTGTGTTAATGAAGTCAGTGAAATGGCTCTACCAACTTCGCCTTTGCTTTTTTGTTTAGCATATCCTGAATGATGAAATAACACCCCTTTTCTGTGGTTTACACTTGTACAGTTATTTTAAAAGCAACGTAACACCTACCACCTACTATCCTGTTATCATTCACTCATAAAAATAACTTTATCAGAAGTTATTTGCATACATTTGAGAAGAAAATGTTTTACAGCTTAGGAGAGCCATATGTTGAACTATTTGTTGGAGAGGTAATGTGGATCAAAATACTTTACAATCAAGTGCATTAAGGACTTTATGGAAAGAAAAACCAAATAGTACTTCACATGAAGATGTCACTACAAGAAGCACCAATAAATGAGTTATTTACATTTTCCCTGTAGTTAATAGAGTTAAAGTTCGAGAAGTTTGATGTGGAGAGAGACAACTACTGCAGATATGACTATGTAGCAGTGTTTAATGGCGGGGAAATCAACGATGCCAAAAGAATTGGGAAGTACTGCGGAGACAGTCCCCCAGCGTGAGTAACTTCCTTGAATTATGAACTTCACCACCACTATGTGTCATAACATAGCAGTACAGTTACCATTTGTAATGGCTGTTGCAGTGTTGTACTAGGCTTCTGAAAGATTTTTATTATTTTTTAATTTTAAACATGACAGTTTCTGCCTCCAGTTGAACTTCTAGGAGTTGCTTAGTATCTTATCTCTCTCTAGGTTTTCTCTTTTCTCTCTCTCTCCATGACTAGCCCTGGCTCCAACCCATGTTCTCTCCTGTCCCACAGGCCTCATTAAACCACTGTCTAATAACACCAATACTAATCCTAATGCTATTCATATTGGTATAATACCAATACTAATGGTAACTGAACATCAGCATCACTTAATATATATGTTTTGATTATAGATACTGAAGTACGAGGATCCAGCTGAGCTCTCTGACTCCTTGGCTCCTTACCCACTTTATCTGACTTATTTCTCTCTCAGACACTTTTAGAAAGACAGGATACACAGACTGAGTCAAATTTTTCAGATTTGGCCTTGTAGTCCTGGTGTTCAGGAAGCAGAAAAAAGCTCTTGGGCAGCTGATAATCAGTGCCCTCCCACATCCCCAGCCTGTGCCAATGCTGCAGCGAGAAAAGAGTGATCTGTGCAACTACCTTGAGAGCTGGAAATCCAGAGAATTCCAGATAGCCAGGCACTTATTGTTTGTGTCAGACTTGGCCATCAGAGTAAATTGATTTGGGAAAATCTGCCAAAAAAAACCAAGGGAGATGATGACAAGGTTTTATTTCAAAGGCCTGATTAAGTGTTTTGAAGAAGTCCTGCTCATGAACTCAGACTTGCTGGGAAGAAACAACACAGTCATTTTAGTAAAACTACAACTTAAAAATCACTTGCTATTTTCTTCTCTCCTCACCAAGATTCTTTTGCCTCTATATTTATTTTTCCTCCTCTTTCCAAAAACTGGTTGTGCTTCAAAAATTTATGTTACTAATTATTAATGAATATTGACACAAGGTCTGTGGAAAGCTCAGAAGAATGAGAGAAGTGCTGCTTTGGCTAGACTTGCATTCCATATCATTTTCACACACACTAGTCTTGAGTGAATGCGCTACCTCCACACCCAGAGGCAGCTATAGTGTCACAGAAGGTACAGGGCAGTTGTAAATTGAAAGTTAATACACTGAGCAATGCTTGTCCATGACATTTCAGATCCTAAGAAAGTAACTCCATTAGCTCTTGAAGGCCTTGGTCATGAATATCCAATAATACACAAAAAGTGAGCCCACAGAAATAACAACCCAAAACATTTTATTTTTGGTGATTTTGTCGAAGAGTTACAGAACCCAAAATTGAAATAATTTTCTTATGTCCTTCCAAATGTGTAATATGTTTTTCATTAAACAACAACAAATTTTAAAAAGCCCATTAACTTACCTCCCCTACGTACTGAGGATTTCTTTAATGTATTTTCCCACTGTGTTAGTCTGGCCCCTTCCATTCCATGTAAGTGAGGTCTGCAATGAATTCACACTGAAGAATTTAAGGATACTCATATTGACATGACCTTCAGGAATCAGAATTTTAGGTGATTCATCAAAACAAGTTTCGTCCTCAAAACACCAGTGTGTGTGACATACCTGCAAAGAACCACGTATTTGTCAGTATTAGTTTGGAGGCAGCCACTGCATCCAGACCAGTAATTAAAGAGAAGCACTCTCTTTTTTCTTAAAGACTGCTATTAATGCTTTTTGGCTTTGGCATTTGAAATAATGGAAATATTTTATTTTGTACTTCTATTTCAGGCCTATTCTGTCTGAGAGAAACGAGTTGCTCATTCAGTTTTTGTCTGATTTAAGCTTAACAGCTGATGGTTTTATTGGCCATTATAAATTCAGACCAAAAAAGTTACCCACAACTACAGTTCCACTTACGACCACAACAGTCCCTGCTACCTCAAGTAAGTTTTACTGGCTTTATATAATTTCTTAGAAAAATAAATTATTCCAGGACAAGGAGAGGGTTACAGAACTATGTAATAGAAACTATATTAAAAATTAAAGTTTTATGGTTTGTTAGTATTTCAAATGTTGAGGGAATTAATTAAAATTAATAGACTCAAAAGAGTACCTTAATACACTCATGGGAGAATCTACTTAACATTTTTAAAAGGAAATCTATCCAGGCAAGAGTTAAGTGTAACAGTAACTCATTCCACCTGAGAGAATCTTCCAGTCTCTTTTAAATTTGGGACAGATAACTAGCAAATGCCATACAAGAATGGATGAGCAAATTTCTTTTGTATAAGAAGTTCTAACTATTTCAGGAAATAGTTTTATTTAAAGGAACTCTTTCACCTATAGAAGTTGATATGTAAAAATCTTACTGTATTTTTCTTCATATAATTATTAACATCAAGCAAAATTGGTATGGAACACACCTGAGCCCTCTTCATATTCTGCCAACGCCCTGTCAATATGACACTCTCCTAGAATTAGGTTTATTTTAAAAAAATCTAGGATTGGAACATATAAAGAAATATGTCACACTAAAAATAAGTTTCCTTTTATATTTTAGACTAGACAGCATATGTGGAAGATCAGAGGAGGGTTTTTCTGAAGGTATTGCCAAAGCTAGCTCATTACTGAGATACTGAAGGGATAAATTCTTAGAATTTCTATAACCTGAATGTGAGAGATTTAAGATACCGTTATAGCAGAAAACCAAATTATTTATGATGTTTTTGCAAGACATAACCTGATTTGTACTTAAAATGCATCAAAAGTCAGGACAGCAATGGCCCATCAGCAAGAAACCAAGAAGCTGTGGTGTTTAAATAGTGCTAGCGAAAGGTATTTAAAACAGATGAAAACAAACATTATAAAAATGAAATCATAATGACCTATAAATCATTCTGATGTGACTGCTGCTCTGCCAATAAATAATTCAGCTCTTCTTCACTATAAAGCACTTTTTAATGCAGTTATTAGTTCAAACACCTGGTCTCAAGTAACCCAGGCTGTCAGTTCTCCCCCCCGCCGTGTTCAGGGTTTGCCATCATTTCGCCCTGTGAGCTGCTGGTGGGTGAAGGGAAGAGAGGTGAGCTTTACCAATTAACTCCAAATCAGTTTTTATGACAACATCAGTGTTAGAAAATAAAAACATGCAGATTCATCTGAGAGAGGACAAGATAGGGAACGTTTCAGAAGCGCTTGTCAGGCAGACAGAAGCAAGAAGTCCTTTCACTGTCTGATCAGTTATGCGTGGTGCATTTCTGATCTTAAAAACAAACCAAAGCAAACCAAACCTCTTCACTTTAGTTAAATTTCTGAGCAATCATTTGCATTGAGAAGTGTCCAGTTCAAACAGATTTAACTTATTATCTTGCAAATCAGATCTGTTCAGACTTGCACAGAACTCCAGGCATGAATAAAATATTAAACTTAAGTAGGCACTTTCAAGAATTGCCTCAGTCTCTATCTTACATAAAAATATTTGTACTTGAAGAAATAAATGCTATAAATACATTTTTTAAATCTGTCTGTCTCACCTCCATCCAATAATTATGATGCCACTGAGCAATTCCAAACAAATTTGGAAAGAACATAAAAGCCTTAAAGGACTGCATCCCAACACGTTATGTTAGAAAGGGTCAGCTTAGTAAAGTACAGAGACCATGAACATCCACCCAAGTAGGAGAAAGATACCAAGTGTGTTCAGTTGTTTATAAACAAAGCATTCAATTTTAAAAAGGAAATGTCAATCCTTAATATTAAATACATACTTCAAACATTGTGTTTCAAGATGTCACGAATAAAAACCATACAGTACTACACACCAAGAAGCTATGTAAAAAATTCTGGGAAAAAAAAAAAAAGTCACGAATTTGAACTCTGATCCCTTCCATTCCAGTTAATTATATAGTTATTACAGTTATAATTTCCAATAAAAGCCACCCCCTCCCTCAGAAGCATTACTCTAATATCATATTATAGTTCAAGTGTACTATAGGGCTGTGTGCCAACATATTGGCTACATATTTAAGATCCCACTGTGATCACATGTAAGTTTTCTGTAACACCCCATTCTACCAGGTCACTAGAACAGACACAGCTGAGACACCTGAAAAGATGATCATTGAGGTGATGGCAGAGAAAAGGAATATTGTTACTGTGGTGTTCATGCCTTGCAATGCCAGATGTAGTTCATGTATACATCAAGATTATTCATCTTTCTTCTCCCTTTTTTTTAAACATACTGCTTTGCACTTGTACCAAATACTTCATTTCAATTTACTTCTTCTCCAAAAAGTTGCAAAACCTACAGTTGCCCTGTGCCAGCAAAAGTGTAAAAGGAGTGGGACCCTGGAAAGCAATTACTGTTCGAGCAACTTTGGTAAGGAAGCAAAGTTTCTTTTTAACTATTCACTTGGCACTGTGTTTGTAGAATCAAGGGAGTTTTACCAGATGTAGTTCTGAGTTATCATTAGTATAACAGGCTATATTTTTACACCACCTTATGTTGTATCTGACATTAGTATCTGTGTTTCACTCAATACACTCTTGGAGATATTCTGGAATAGGCACTGCACAGATGTCTGAGACAAACACACTTTCTCAATCTGAAAAGCAAATGAGAACATAAGACAACCACAGGGAAGTATGGACTCAGTGATTGTATTGTCATCTCATGTGTCTGGAACCAACCAATACACATCATGCTGCACCTGCTGACCGTGCCACAATTCACTGTATACACTTCCAAAGTATTTTTAAAAGAAGGCATGGAAGCTCACAAGCACTGTGTACAGACATACAGACACTGTATGTACAGATACAAATCACTCAGGAAAAATGGTGTCTGCTGGGCATTAGGATGCATTGTCATTGCTGGGCTGTTCAGTTATGTGTCACAGTATTTTCCCATAGTAATACTGGAAACTTTTTTTTAATCCCCTGTAACATCCCTAACAATTTGATGGGAAAACTCCCCCCACTTTGTTTTTTTCACTTGAACCATACTCCTCTGACTTACCTTGATAACCCCATGAGATCTGTGGAAATCTCCTGGTTGAGGAGTACAAGGGCAGCTTTGCCTGATGCTGCCAGAGCAGCAGTGGAGCGCTGGGGCTGTTCCCTGAGGCAGGAAGGAGCCAGGGGACCCTTCATACCCCTGACCACCAGCCTGTTTTAATTTGCAACTGGTAGAGGCTGGTCCAAGATGAAAAGAAGCAGGTAGGAAAAAAATCCCAAACCATAAATGTTCTCCTCTTACTGACCACACCTCATTTGTGGCTGATGGTAAATGACACTATAAAAAACTTAGTTTTTTCCTCTACCATCAGGGTAATAAATCACATTCTCCTGTCTCACCTGTTGTCAAGTACTTGACATTTTTCAGCCTTTTCCATGGCAGGACTGACAGTAAAAATATTTTATATGCTACTGTGAATGTAAGCATATCCTAAGGCAAGAATAGGAAGTCTGCTCTTCATAGATTCTACGTTTATTTGCTGACTTCGTGAATTTAGAAAATAAGGGCTATTTCTCTTTCATCATGCATTTCACTTTTATTGTTTCTAGAAATATACTGCAATACCCAGCATTTTAACATCCACAGTTTTCTTTTTGACTGAACTTGAACATTTCTATTTGATTAAAAGCTCTGCATTAAAGAAAGATAACGTGTAAATTTGCAAACACATAACCCAAAATGTGGATTATGCAGTTTTGTAAATAAATCTGGCTGTACATACTTGATTACTGAAGATCTAATTGATCCCAGGATAGAGTATCTGATTTACAAAAGGTGACCTGAGAAGAAAACAAATTGATAATACTAATTACCATTTCCTTCTGATAGACAAGGATGGCTTAGGAGTTAATCTAGTCATCCCAGGGAAAAGAAAGTATCTTTACTGTCATTCTGGGAGGTATGATGTCTAATCTGTAATCTACATCTAGCTAAAGTTGCCAAATTTATATCAGAATCAGGCCTCAGACAGATGCAAATCTAGTTCCTAGGGCATGAACTATTCCCTCCTCCTCATTTGCGAGTGTCAGAGCTGGCAATTCAGCTTCTGGCTAGAAGACTTTCAATTCAACTTCTCCACTGTTTTAAAATTAGTCATTAAAGGAGGATAAAATTGTACTGTTTAACTGCAATTATCAAACCCAAGAACTGGGCTTGCAAGAGACTGGCACATTCTAGAACAATTTCGTATTTGGTGCCACCAACATTTGACAGTAGTGGGTTATTTATTACAGGTGATACGAATATTTTTAGTAACTGTTCCCAGTATTGTTTCCTTATTAGGGACTAATATACTTACTAAGTTTTATGATGCCACAAAATTTATGTCTAAAATGTAAATGTATCAAATGTATCAAACATCTTTTTTCCTAGTCATAACTGGAACTGTAATCACAACGATAACCCGGGCTGGCAGTCTGCATGCAACAATAGCCATCATTAATGTCTATAAGGAGGGGAATTTAGCAATTCAACAAGCTGGCAAGAATATGAGTGCCAAGATTCTTGTTGTATGTAAGCAGTGTCCTCTCATGAGGAGAGGTAAGTACACAACAATAACTGCTTTGTGTGTTTATAAAAGACAGCAGTTTTGAAAACTGCTTTTTGAAATATGGCCACAAAAATTAGTAAAATTACAGTAATTGTCAGGCTATATTTTTACATAACCAATTTAAGCTAAAAATAACCAGTAATCCAGGTTTCTGTTGCATTTTTCAGTTTTACTTAAAAAGGATTAGGCTTACTTAGATCAAAGGAGTTCGAAAAACCTTTTTTTTTCTTTAAAAGCCATGTGATACCAGGTAAAATCTGATTTGGTTCTCTCAAATGAAGCTCAAATAGATTTTGTTTTTACATAAATGGAACCATAGCAGGAAACATTCAAAATAATTTAATAAGCATTAAAAAAACCCTGATAATGTTCTAGATAGTACTAGTGTTTAAGCATATTAATTCAAGGTGGGCAGTAACAAAGTGAAAAATCATGATCAGAAACTAGTTTTTCCCTGTAGTTATCTGGAAACTAGACACCGGGAGACATAATAATGTCCTTGGTGGAACCAACTGTCTCCTTTTACACAGGCTGCTGGCTCCAAACCACACTCTCATGTTTCTCATCCTAAATATCTATGGCTTATTTAATGGCCTTTACTTAATATCTAAACTTCCCTGTTTATATTGCTATGATACCAATCCTTCCAGCCTAAGACCTTGCAAACCCCTAACCCTTCTGAGCCATAAAAATAGGCAAATCCAGTTGATTTTTCCAGAGTCAAGTCCACGTTGACTGTCTCTCTATGCATCTAGAAAACGTTTCTGTCTCTGGGGAGGAAAAGGGAATGTAAAGACTTAAGTGCACTATCTCTTATGGCCATTAACATACAATCTGAGCAAGTGTGCAAATATTGAATGACACACATTCCACTCTTGGTGTTGGTGCCTAATTATCCAGTGTTTATGCTGCACTTCTAATGCCTTTCAGACTCGTTTGACAGTCTACATTTAATTACTATCCCCTATATATTTAATGATTATTATATATTATTTAGCTATGGATCTACTTGATTTGTACCTAACTGTACCTTATGGCGTAACAAGCATGGCAAAGATGGGTAAGGAAGTATTTGCTTTAGATAGAAGGAAAAACTTTAGAAGGCATTGATAACAAACAGTGCAAATGAACAGAGACCACAGGTAAGGAACTATACTTACCAAGTGACATCCCAGATTTCTGTCTTGTAATCTTATTCTCTCCTTTATAGGTTTAAACTACATCATCATGGGCCAAGTAGAAGAAGATGGTAGAGGCAAAGTCTTTCCCAACAGCTTTGTCATGAGTTTTAAGACTAAGAATTCAAAGATGCTAAATGCCTTGAAAAACAAAACATGTTAAAACTGAACTCTGCAGCTACATTCTCTCATCTGTCTTGAAAAATAATTTCCACTTAGTGTAAGTCACGACAATGCAACTGGTGTGCAAATATAAGACCACGCTGACCCTTCCCTCCCTCCATCCACCCAAGCACAGCTGGCACAAAGTGAAATCCATTACAGGTACAAGACAAGACCAGATCCTCCTGGGTCTCAGTGCTGAAGATTTGCAGCACAGACATCTGATCTCAAACATACAAATTCCAATTACTTGGAAAATGTTAATTTATAATTGTCCAATTTTTTAAAGGAGTTGTGTATGTAAAATAAAAAATTTAAGTGCAATATTTATAGCAACTTATTTTAACTTCGCTTTTTCTCTAAAGTTTTTTTATTACATGGATTTCTGCATTATTACCTGTGCTTAATAAAATATTTTAAGATTAAACCATACACCAACTAGTTATTAATTATTTATCAAGTGGGGCAGGCTAAACATAGAAACTCTTTTTTGATAATTTACATTCTTTTGATGGTTTGGGTCACGCACAGTATAACTGACACTTCCTTGCTGATTGAGGTCCTGATTTTCCCTACAGGGAAGTCAGTGAATCATTGATTTGATCAGGAACTGGATTTATTCTTCAGAGACTTAGAGAACTGTAGAACAGCATCATGCTTTTCCCACTGATGACTGTCTAGTTAGTAAATGTCACTAATAAGTTCTGTAAGGTAATTGGGAGGAGGAAGTCTGGAATTAATTTAGGGGAGGTAAAGTACACATGCAAATAGTGTTAAGTTTTCCTATCTCCCGTGAAAGGACAGACAATACAGCAATGCTCCTGCTGTATTGGCACCAGCAGCGTAAATAGGAGCATATCTGTCTAATTTATTGCATTCCTATATGCAAAAGGCTGAACAAATGCTATTTTGAGACTAAACACTGAGCAGACTGGAAGCAGTTAGACAGTTTCTTTGTTGGCCTGTCTGTCATATGCAGTTATTTGTTACTCTGAAAGGTTATAATCAAATCTATAAACTTCTGTGGAGGAACAGAAACAGATTACAAGTAAAGATTAATACTGAGAAGTTGAAGAACATTTTTGTCAAAAGCAAATATGAAATACATACTGTTCAAACTAGGGAAAACCTGGATACTACTACGAACAACATGGATGGAATAGAACCCAAAATCCCTTTAAGTACTTGTTTTCCTTGTATATAAATACCAGACCAGAGTTCTTTGGATAATTTGCAACCATGGGCAGGAAACTAATGGAATACACAGTCCCTGCTGGAAGTCCCCATTGCTTATTTCAGCAGTGGAATGCAGATTACCGTTCTCTTCCATTATGGATTCCCACACATCATGCCAAGAGACACGGCCACGGTGCAGCTCAGTACTGCAGCAGCGTCTGTTCCAAGGACTTTATGGGTAGCTGGGCAGGGGACAAAAGGACCAGAGGGAGGCACAGAGGTACAAAGAGGCTGTGCTGGCAGCTCACATCCAACAGCTCAGTGCTGCAACCCCACTTCACAGATTGCCTGACTGACCAAACCAAACAGTGTTTCTCTGGACCAACAGCAACATTTGTTTGCAAAGTAGATGTAGTTTTGTAACTTTTAAATTGAAATTTTAATTTTCCAGCATTGATTCCTATGCAGGTTAAGGGTTTTATGCACAGTGCTCTCTGCATTTCTTGGCAGCAGCCTGGGGAGGAGCAAGGTGGAAATTGTGCTCAGAACTATCCTGAACTACAATAATCTATTTTTATTTATGATGACATGCCCATCTGCCATGCAGCTTTTTCCACTGAGGCAAGAAGGGTTTGGCAGCCTATTCCTCGTCTACCAAATGGCAGGTAGGGAAAGCTCCTGCCTGCTCTTCTCAACACTCCCTTTAGACCAGTTCCTTTCCCAAATCAATGCACTGGCAGCAGCAGGCCTGAAGCAGGGAACAGGAAACATGGAGCACTGCCAGTTTTATCAAGTTAAGAGTTGGTTACAAAACACAGGTAACAAGTATTACAAGTTTTTGAAAGCAGGTTGTAGTGACTGTAAACTTCGAACATTTAAAACCCAACCTGCAACCAAACAGGATCAAAATTATCTAACCACAATATCACTTTTGAAATAATTTCTACAGAGATAACAATCATAACCACAGTTTAGCAGGAGTATAAAGTAAGTTTTTACTTTCAGTAATGAGTGGTTTTGACCTTTCTGTTGCAAATGCAGGTGGCGTGAAAATTTCCATCTCCATTTTTCGTTCATCGAGGCGAAGTTAGCTTTAAGACAAAACAGACATTATTATGCAAGGGAAGAAAAATCAACCTTTTCCAGCTTAAAAAAACCCAACTTAGTACTTTTATGACTTGCACTAACATTTATACAAGGACATTGTATATTGAATCCTATAGCCAGGTAAACTGCAGCTTCTCCAAATTTTTTTGGTGACATCTAAAATTTCATTTCTGTGCATGTCCAGAACTATTCTGTGAGTGGTCATAAAGGAGATCTTGGATCCCCAACAATTCTGGAACAGCTGGTTCCAGAATAAGAAATTGCCAAATAAGAAAGCAATAGAATGTTTAACACAAGTGAACTAGGAAAATCTAAATGAGACAAGATTGGGTAACTAGCACTCTGTACTGATTAGTTGCCAAGCAGACAGGAAGACTACAACAGCTTTGAAACAAAGCAGATGCAAAATGTTATATAACTAAGGTATAACAGAGAACAAACTTCTCTCTCTCTTGTCCCCATCACTTTACAGGTATGTATTTCAGTGACAAATAAAAACTCCAGGAGCCCGAGTTCCAACCCAAACCTCCCAAAAGAGCCCACAAGTAACAACAGTTCTTCCTAAGGACATCTACCCTGTAGTAGAACACTGTGCCACAAGACAATGACCAAGCTGGCTCTGGGTAACTCTGCTGAACCTCTGAAAACCAGTCAGTCCATCAGCTCCTTCCTTCATACTCTCAACATGCCCGGCTTCCCACAGCTAACCAGTGTGAGCCCAGTGCCAAACAGCTAATAATGGTCCTAGGATCCAGCCTAGCTAGCCTAGAACCATCTCAAGCATCTGTTCATGGCACTGGATGATGCCATTTCAAGGAACCAAATACAATGGGTCCTAGAGTAACAAAAGTAGTAACACACTGACACCAGCTACCTTCCTTAAACTTACTACCTTACATGACAAATTACTTTCAATGTGGTACCTGATATAATGTGTTTGCAATATGACTATGCAATATTAATACAACCACATTTTTCAAAGAGCTTTTATTTGTCTGCTTCCTTTTTTGCATCTATGTAACATACACAGCACATAGTTTTTATGTTGGTGCATTATCCAAACATGAGATCTGAGTCCAAATACAAAATTCAGTGATCCTCTTTGCTTTGAACCAACAGCCTAACTTCCTAATCACATGAAGTCACGTATCAGAATCCCTCTAGACTGTAACACTTCTGGAAGCAGAGTATTAAAACCTAGTTCAGAAATACATAATGTCATAGTACAGAAAATATATTACCTTTACAAGAAAGAGTTTTATAAGAATTCCTTCAAAAAAGTAAACGTTCATGTGAGCCTCCACTCTATCAATCTCCCCAAATTTACTGTAGTCAAAGACCACTCTGGCTGCCTGCATCTCCCAGACACACAACCATTTTAGAACAGCACCATCATAACAACAAAATTCTCAATCAACCCTTTTGCTGTCATAAATATACTCATTTTGTAATTAAAAATACAGGAATCTCACATTTCTCAATTACAATTTGTCACCTTGAATAATATATATATGTAAGCATATAAAGGACCCTCTAGCACAGAAAATCCACAAAGCCCTTACTGTCCATTGTAAGCAAAGTCAGATCACATGTTTTCACAAAACACAGTATTCCTGACACAAACTGAATTCTAGCTTGGCAACAATTGTGGTAAAAAAAACAGGAAAAAAAGAAAAAAATGTTTAAAAGTAGGATATGTAAAAGCTGTGTTAAGCAGACCATTCTAAAGTACATCTCTCCAATGACCAGACTCAATGATCTCACAGAAACAGGCGTAGAATGTTCCACAGGAATTGTTCAGCACTGCAAACAAGAGCACTCATGTGTCCCACCTCACTTTCATTAAATCACAGGATTTAATAATTCAAATAATTTATTATCCAGAATTTAAAACCCCAAGACATTAAACATTAAATGTTCACAGGTTAGATTTAAAATTCTGTTCCCAATCTTATCACATATATTAAAATGTACTATTGAGGCACTGCTGAAAAATCCAAGCAGAGATTGTCTTACATATAATCATAAACATTCAAGAAATAGTTGGTCTATTTTGTGTTCAAAATGTCAACGTTCCCAGGAAAGGGAAGAGTCTTGATGATTTAATGTGCTGTATTCTATAAATCTTAGTTTACAGTCAACATTAACATACAAAACTAGAACTGCCTCTTTCAGAGCCATACAGTCTTCCCATGCACTGTAACCTACAGTCAAACATAATTTCCAACTGTGCTGGAAATTTTCTATTATTCTATATCTGACTTTTCTATTAAAAATAAACATAGGCTGGATTTCTGTTTTAAAAAGCCTATCTTCCCCCACAACTTGAAAAACCAGTATCAAAAAAGAACAAACAGCAAAAATAGAAGAAAGAAACACATTGTGCTATATGAAGCTCTGACACCTGATAGCCACGCTCTGAGGAACATTTAAAAAACTCTATGTACAAATTTTATATACACACTAAAAGCCTAAGGAAATTACTATATCTGGTTTTGCATTTATTTCAACCACTTCGCTGCAGCTGCAACTCATGCAAACACATTTTGAAATGTACTTTTGTGCAATATCTTATTGATATGATCTGGCAACAGAATTAGGGCAACACTTTCACCTACAGGTACCTGAAAGTACACAGTTCTTGTTTAAAAGCTAGGCCTTAGTTTCGTGGATAAAACATAGCGTATTTAGAAGTTCGGAAGCCAAGCAGGTCTCTCATTTCATTGCGGAATTTTGACAGGTCTTGCCGCAGTTCGTTGAGGTTTTCCACAGTTGCCTGGTCTGTACTTTGCATCTTCTGTCTCATGGAGGTCAAGTAACGGTGGACTAAGCAACACATCACCTTTTGGTAATTCTCATCTCTCTTTTGCTTCAGATTTCTCCATTCCTTTAAACAAACATCACACATTTACTGTGGAAAAGTGAATTTTGAGCCCTAAAGCCTATATACAACAATACAGAGAACAAATATGAACAAAATTACAAAGCTATTTTATAAATACATGCTGATGTGCACAAATATACAATGCATCTAAACTTTCTGCAAAATATAAATTAAATTATAATCTGCGGTACCATCAAACCCAAAAATTTTTTATCTACCTGTCTTGGTAATTGTCCTACGAGCAATTAAGAGGTTCCATAGTCCTGAATGTCTCTCAGTGCAAATTCCATGAAGTGTTTTAGTTTGTTTATTTAATGCTATTTTTGTCAGCAAGAAGATGCAAAATTAGTATGCAAAATTACAAGGTACAAAAAAAAATGTTTATTTAAGAAAAAAAATTCCTCCCCCCAACAACAAAAGGCTTCAGTGATCTTTTTCAGTTATTTATTTTGACACTTCTGTAATGTGTTTAAAACCAATTACCTTCCCCCAAGAATACTTTAACCTCACCATTTTTGAGATTAGCACATAATTCCCTGAGATTTCTATGTGTTTTCATTCAATCAAAGCATTTTTTTCCAGACTGTTTCTGGGGGAATTGGGGGTTGGAGGGAAGGGGGTTGAAATTCCCACTCCAGAAAGTTAATAGAACCTTACTTAAGCAGAAATAGGTACCACTTATTTATATTTTGGGTGCAATACCCATTATTCTGTAGTTGGTGTTCATGTTAGCAGCATTCACCTAGTGACAGGCAGCTTCATGCATCACTTTGCTATTTCATTTTAGCAAGCAGCACCTTTCCAGCTTCAGAGCCTGGAGCTTTCCCAGTCATTCCTTACCTTCAGGCTGTTCTGACGTTTCACTTTGCCACTTGATGTATGAGAGCAGATCCACTTACTGAGACTGTTGAAGAGGTAACAGATAGTCTTGGGAGAGGGGATGACGTTGAAAGGTGGAGGGAGTGTGCATTTGTCATCAAAGTAGCTGAGCCATAGCTTGGCACGAGCAAACTTCCATTCCTTGTCTTCATGATTCTAAAGCATCACAAACATTAACAGAGGAAAGAAGTAAAAATATTAACAGGCTACTCTGTAAGTTTTATTTTCTCATACCTGTAAACTGATTATAATTTAACTTTGGTTATATAGCATTTTAAGATATAGATTACACAGTATTTTAATGAGCTTATTTTAATATTCTAATATTAAAGACACTCTCTCCAATTTACTATATATTCTATGTAAGTATAAAATTCAGCCATGAAGGTATAACCCCCTTATCAAATGCCAAAGCACCACACATATCAAGAACAGCATCTTGAACAGCCACTGTATCAAGAAAGTCATTAATTCCCAGAGGGCCAAAGCCCTGCACATGTTCAACATGCAAAGTACCCATTTTATTTGGATCAAAATAAATAAAAAGTTCTTATTTGAAGGAAAGATAACCCTTGTGAGCTCACTGACAGAGCTCAGCCATAAAGGTCTGTAGATTAGTCTACACATCACAAGAAAAAATTTGTACAAAATCCAAACATATGAGCAGTTATTGGAAATTAATCAGAAACCACTTACTGCTATCAGCTGAAAACTTTTATGAAGCATTGCCACAAGGAGTTTAGTTAATACTATCACAACCACCACGTTGTAGGTACCAACAATAACAGCCCCCACGAAAGACTGTAATTCTTCACCATAGCTGAAACGTGTGACAAAGATTGCTACATGTGCCAGGGAGAATATGTACCAGAACAGAGCAAAACATGTGCCAATGAACCTGGAAAAACAAGAAAAAAAAATCTGGTTAGGGAAAGCAAACACCAAAAGTGTTTAATGTAAAATTCAAGTTCATTGAAAAAGTCCAGTGTTGTTTAGTTACTAAAGATTAAGGGCTAAAACAATCAGCTATTTTATACATATCAGACTCACGAATGAAACGTGTCATTGCTCTGCTGTTCACAGAAAATACCCGCACAGTCCTTTTCTTCATTTACAGTAAATCCTTTATCATAAAGTTGTGTCAATCCAATTGTGAATGAGAACAAGACAAGAAGAAACATGCCCAGAAATTTTCCAAAATCTTGCAGCATCTGCCCCATTGAAATCTGTGAAATAGATTTATTTCCTATTTTAGTAAAACATGTAGTTATTCTTTGTATTCTCTCCTTCAGCCTATAATCAGCAAAATCTATTTCCATTTTAAATATTTAAGTTGAATTTTTATATGCTAAACAGATCTCAAAATGAGGAGATATCCTTATACTGTTTTTCAAACTAAAATTCTAAATATTAAAAAGAAAATGTAAGCAGTTTTGACATCACCTGATAAGTTAATATCCTACAAATAATCATAAGCAATGGTATTTAGACCTTAGTATTTATTTGCAGTACCAATGGTAGTAAGGAACCCATAAGTCAACAGACAAAAGCAGTAGATGAAATGCATGTGAACATAAATACCACCATAGAAAGCTAAGAAGATACTTACAAGGACACTGAATTAATCAAAACATTTGGCATCATAATTCATCGCTAATAAAAAAATTTTAAGAAGTAGTATACTAAAGCCCATCTCCAGAATACAGTATTAATTTACTGTACATTTTATGTAAGATTTTAAATAAACATGTGTTGTAAGCACGTAAAAACTGAAGGATAAAGTATAAAAGATATGACAGTAAATTCAGATCATTAGTTTCCAACTCAAAATCTCCTATACAGAACTTTGCAACATTAGTACAACAGCATCTTTAAAAGAACTTACAATATATGCTTATGCCTTTTTCCAACACAGAAAAGACCTTGCTTTTGACATAAGGATAAATTTTTACACAGACACAGCATAAACCGTTTATATAATTTAATTACTGTTCCTAAGAACTTCTTGAGAACAATATATCATTATAAAGAATGCAAATACATAAAATGGGATTGGGTCAATGTAATCTTCTATATAAATCAGCATGTGGAAAGCCTAACCCTGTATGAATCAAAACCGGTACCAAACCATGGTCCAGAACCGTAACACTGCTCAGGTTCTGCAAGCACAACTTTACTGGGAGATGAATGCCTGCTCCTGCTCCTTCCCTCACTGCTGGGAACTCCCCGAGTGCCCCCTGCAGCACAGCACACCCTGAGTCTGCACACTTTGTCAGAGTCAGGAAGACTCTGCAATTGTAGCAGAGCTGTGCACCAATTATATGCACATTAGTCAGGATGACTGTCATCCCCTATTTTTTCATCACATCTAACCCTTTAATGGAAAATAACCCAACCCAAACCCCAACAACAAAACACTTACCCTTTAACTGACACATGGTCCCAGCCAAGAGAGAGACAAAGATGAAACAGGAACAAACAAGAAAAGCAAACCACCCAAAACTATTTTATTTGGAGCAGAGTATAATAACCCATCCCAAATGCCAGTTACTTTCTTCGTATATTCATGCTTGCCCTCTCTAAGTATTTACAATTCCTAAGCATCTGAAATCTAATTATCTAATCTAGGGGAATATTATTCTACCTTCTGTTAATAATACAAAACCACCACACAGCCAACTTACAAATCCGTATTATAATAGGTTTTACTAACCAATGAGTCAAGTAACTGAATGCTTAAAAATAACTCTAATGGCCCAGAGACCATGGTAGCTGCCTTCCCCCACCCCCACTGCTGGGTTTCCATGCCATATTTGATTACCACCATTTGAACTTTGTGACCTACTTTCAGAACATACTGTAGGAGTTGTTGCACCAGCCCTACTGGCCAACAGCAATAACATAAGCTCCTGTGTGCCTCTGAAAGGGGCACTGTTGACTGTTTTTATTTATTTGGAGAATTTCATAACAGAGTCTCTTAATAAAAACTTGTGCAAGTTCTAGTACATAAATAAATATGCACATAAAACAGAGAATCTCTTTAAAATGTGGAGAGACTTCAGCATTCAGTCAATTTGTACAACAAGCCTAATGCTTAATGCAACATCAAGACTTTAGTATTTTTTCAAAGTATGCAAGTACATTTCCACCTAAAATGTATAACAGAAAATTATGTCATTAAAAAAACGTGGGGGTTTTTACTCTCACCATTACTCACAGGAAGGCTCCAACAAATTCCAAGTAAGAAGAAACCTGTTCTCCCTTCTTATAACTGCCAATAAATAGATGACTATTTCAATACTCTTGAGAGATTTATATTTTTCAAACAAAGCAAATTGCACAACTCAATGTGCAGCTTCAATGAGATCGCAGACAAAAACAGACAGGCTTTTGGCAGCTCTTCCTTGCTACACACCTCATTCACCCATCTCTTGTATACAATTTTTCCTTACACTTTTCAAACTGTGGACACATGCAGTATGTTAAGCTTACAACAGATAAAACCAAAAAGACAGTATAGGTACAATTGTCATGGAAAAATGCCATTAGAAAGTGAACTACACAATGTCTCCCACTCTTCTTCTTACCTTTTCCCATCTCAATCATGTTCTACATAAGAGATTAAAAAAAAAAATCAAACTTCAATGCAGTATCACTTCTTTCTACTTTTAACTTTCTTACCTAACTTCTTTCAAACTTCTCAATAAGACTCTTGATGGCAAATTAAGTTTAATATTTTCTCAGGCAGAAATGATACTCACCTGGAGTGGTCCCAGAATAGAGCTGGTTGTGTACATAAAGAAGAGACGCAGATAACTAAGAACATTGGCAAAAGCAAAAAGTCCTTCTGCCACTAGGGTAGGATGGAATGCATCCCAGTCCTTCCTTTCAGCATAGTCATGGAACTGAAACATAAAAAGGACACACTGAGATCAGTGACATTATAAATACAGAAATATGGCCACGCACCACTCCCTACCTTCGCCTCCAAAACAGGCAATAGCATAAAAGAAATTAACATATATCATTCATAGATGTCTCACTTCTTTCAGAAATGTCACTCTTTTTAGACAAAGGCAGTTTAAAATGGGGAGCCAGAGGGAGCCAGAAATCAGACAATTTAAATTCAACACCTAACTCTGCCACTCACTTGTTCCAACCATTTATTCCTCTGTTCTGCCTCTGTTTTGCATGATTTGTTGAAACAGGGACTCGTACTTCATAAACATGTGCACATGTGTATAACAGGCCTCAGTCAAAAACAACATTAAGATGCTGCAAAGAAAACTAACACACACACACACAAATGTAATTGCAACGTTGTGACAGCTGACCTTAACCAGCTTTAGAAAGACTTATGACTTGGGGTTCCTTCAACAAATTTTGTGAATGGCTACAGAGAACGGAAGTCACAAATAAACTGTTGCTGTTAACACACCCTTTAAGTACTATCCACTAGGTACTAGTATTCAGTGGAATATCCACAGATCCCAACTTTCAGCTTGGCTGAAAACACTCAGCATTTGTATTACCAGCTTCTACTGCCTCAAAATCAACACTTAAAAACTAAGGAACTCAAAGCTGCTTTAAAATAACTTGCCCAAAAGTCTGCTGCACAAAGATGGCAAGAAACAGGGATAAATATGTTTTTATACATTGTATTTGCACACACACACAACCTCCTACAGAGGATGCTACAGAGACTCTTCCTTTATTTCTTACAGCTTCAGTGTCTAACATGGACCTAAGATGTAAGACAAGCATTTTTATTTGGATTACTAAATGAGTTATAAATAAAAATAAATTTTGTCATATAAAAGTGGCAAAAACCCATTATGTGCCTGTTACATAGGACAGGAGTCCTGCATCTCTTAAAAGGTTACAACTTAAATTAGCAGCAAAGGGCTCTTAGCAAAGGAACTGCTATTAGAGACATGCTGGTTGCAAAGTAAATGGCTGGGAAGGCAGCCCAACATGGCATTCTCCCTCTATTTTTTTTCCAAGAAATGGAGCCTTCTTTTCCAAGTGATTACCAGCCTCTGAATCAATCCAAGGATACGGAAATGAGCCAAACACCAAGTTGGGAAGAACTAAACCAGTTTATTTCCCTCCCAACTGCCAGACAGCTGTCAACTTACAGTTTGCAAGACAAAGTAATGGTGCTACTGCACTGGCTTGAATTTTGCTCAAATATTCACATTCAATTGGTCTGGCAGGTTGCCATATGCTGTGTGGCAAACAACACATGCAACAGAATGGTAATGATTGCCTGCAAAGCTCACATCTTCAACCAAATCCAGATGGCTTTTCATAGAGAAAAGACAAGGCTCCTCTATGGTCTCGGGGCTTTTATCCTTACTGCCATAGAAAACTCCAACCAAAACAACCCCACCAAGCCAAAAACCAATTAAAAATCCCCCCACAACCACTTAGGACATTTGAATATACATAATCAAAAGCTGAATAAAACTTTCTGTAACAAAATAGCATTAGGCAATCCAAACACAGAGATTACTATTAGGTTTCTGTATGGTACTATGGACTCAGGAGCTCAAATGCCACATCAGGTGAGATGCACTTCCCTAAACAAAAATCAAGCCACTGGAAGACCAGCCAGTTCTTACAAGCAGAACAGTAGCTCTGTTTGAGGTCTCCAACTACCTGGACATGTCTTGATGTGTTTTCTAACTCCTATCTGCCTCATCCACTTGTCTTCAAGATGCAACAAGACCTGAGCTTTTGACAACTACTTGGGATATACCCCACAGAACATTTAACTCCAAAGCCTGAGCTGTACCCACACAGCAGGCTCTTAGTCATGTTGTGCACTTCACCACAACACACTGCTGCCAACACACCACATGTAACACATCTCCATGCACTGTGCAGCACTGCACTACAGTCAGATGTGCTCAGACAAATGGATCTATGAAGACGAGGGCTCACCTTGTTATGGGCAACAACTTTGAGGGCAAAAGTTGCCAAATACAGGGAATTCATGACAAAACTAAGCTGATTACGGGATTCTTCTAAAAAATCTTCTAAACCCTCATACCAGAGTCTCTTAACATCTGACCACACCATTCCTGTGGGAAAAATAGAAAACCCAGGGAAGTGAAGCCATTGTACTGAACAGATATTCTTTTACATATGATCACCATGTGTTTTACAGTCAATTTGTTACAGAATCAGTAAAAGGAGATGGAGAGATGCTATAATTGATGTTATTTACATACACAACAACTGGAGTTCTATTGCTTTATTTTCCTTGTATGAGCCTATAACTTGGAAAATTATTGTATTCCTGATTTTGAAAGTTAACCTAGAACACCACAAAACCTGCTACTAACTTCATGTATTAGAAATTCTGCTGTGGTCATTTTGACACTGATTTTTAGAACATATTTTAATGGGACTATGATATGGAATATGGTGAATCCTTGTTACTTGGTTCTTTTTATTCCAGTTGATTTTGAAACACATTTTCTAAATATATTTTCTAAATTATTTTTCAACTTACTGAATATTTGTAAGGAGTAAATACAATATGCCACTACAAAATAAACATTTAAGCTATAAATGCAATTATTATTTAAAAAATCTGTTAAGATTCATTAATGTGAAAAATAACCCAATTTTAATGATTATGTTACTTAGAGGTCATTTTTCAATCTTACTTGAAATCCACATTAGTATACTACACGAAAAAAATAAAATGTTTATAGCCAAGACCACCTAATGACACACTTCATCCACAGTAGATTTGAAGGAACAAAATAATTTCTAAAATCAGATATTTAATCTCAAAGCAAAAAAGGGATCTGTTTTGCATTCAAAATTTGAAGTTTTCAAGTTTAAAGATCTGCCTGTGTTTTTTTTTTGGGGGGGATACTGCACATTTCCAAAATCTGCATGAACCACTCAACATTTTTCTTATAGCTCAACAGTGAAAGGAACCATTACACAAAAATCCCCACCCTAAAATACCAAATAAATCACCCAGAACTACTTAAATAAAAACTTTGTTGTTTTTTTTTACCACATCATTGCTTTTTATGAATCTGGTCAAACAAATGATACATATCCAATCATTACATGAAGGTAAATTTCAATGTAAAAACAAACACATGCCATCCAACCAAAAACATGGTAAAAGGTTTTATGAATTTTCAATCAAAAGTTCCTGAGAACTCAACAAAAAATGATACCTGTGCTCCCTCTGCTGCATCAACCAGAACTGACATGCAGCCTTTCCAGTAGTTATGATAATCAGTGACAATGACATTCAGAAATGGAAAACCATACCTTGAGAAAATACTACTTGTTTCTGTGTTTTAAAACAGGCATGAGGTAAATGCACACCTTCCATTTATTAGACTAAGATGGGGTATGCATGCAGACATAAACATATACAATATGAATAACATGCTGGTTTCCTAAGAAGGTTACACAAATCATTACTGTGCAATCAACATCAGCAATTGCCATCCAATGCACTCAAATCACACCTACCAATTAGCCAGATTATCAGAAGATAGTCTATTCTCTCAAGGGCTGGTCCCATTGTATTCTTCTTATTCTCATTGTAGACAAGGGAGTACAAATTAAGTAATAAGAGAAACGTGAAATATGATGCTCCATGGATAATAAACTTCATAAAAGGAGTGTGAATCATTCTACCAACTCGAGATTTAGGAGCTAACAAGTAACACAAGGACAAAACTGGCCAGAAAATGCCAACCATCAAAACAGTCAAGATCTTCTTGCAGGTGTGCTTGCGGCGATAACCGGCCATCTGCCCGAACCACACCGTGTTCAGGAACTGCTGGCAGTTTGACTGGGCAACAAACTGGGGGAGGGAGAAAGAAAAAAACATGAAATCAGTCTCAGGTTTCCTAATACACAATACTAATTTATATTATCAAAATTAATTCTCAGACTATGTGTAGATACCAATTAACAAGAAAAAGGCCAGAATATCAACTTGAAATAATTATCTTGTAAGAGACCAAAGCACTACGGAACCACTATGCATAAAAACAGCCATTATTCTAATTTCCTTCTAGAGTCAGCAACTAAACATAAATTATACACACTGGACTGTCAATGAGTTTTAGATTAAGAATTTTGATTTCTAATTATTTAGAAATTTACCAGATATATAACATCACACCTCAGACAGCTCCACTGTGTGTTATTATAAAATACAGTGATCTTAACTGAAGAATAAGATACTGTCATTGTTAAATATTATCTACAATGTAAAACACGACACATTGTAAGATGAGGACCAAAGTGGTCAAGCAGTTTTATATGTATGACTGCTTAAAATCATTATAGCTCTATTCAGCAGGGTTAATTTTACATCAGAGTAAGTTACACGTATCAATCCCTCAAAAAAGTGCAATTTTGTCCTGAAGGTTATGCATATTATGCAAATATAGTTTCAAATTTCAGGTGCTTATCTACATGAGTTACAAAACAATTAATTTCACCAGAGAATGGTTTGTTGTTTAATCGAAAAAGTATCAACAAAAAGAACTTTGCTGCTATCATCACATTTTATAAAGCATCACAAAAACTGTCTCTACAGTAAACTTACTAAGAATAAAGCACATTCTGCAGGTACTTTCCTCATACCACACAAAAAGGTTGTTATTTTCTAAGCACTGTGGTAAAAACAAGCTACGCTGCAACCCAGAAGAACATCTGAAACACTTCAGTGCGCTTGTTGAATGCACACCAGAAATATGTAATGCTGCTTCTAGGGACTTCCATAACTATGGCTTATGCCTTTTAAACACCATGTGTTTCAACAGTTTCACGAAGAGTTTAAGCCTAGACAAGTAGAACAGACAGAATTATACCTCCTTCTGCAAATGCTAACTAAAAATGGATTTTACATGGAAAGCAAACTTTCACCCTGTCCTCGGTCCTTGCACTGGGAATCCCACAAATACCCATTTGCCTTTTAGCAAAACCAGAGTTATAATTTGTCAAGGGACAAAGATGACAATAATCTACTGCATGAAATAAGTTGCATACTGATGGCATAAAAAGCACTGCTATTCTGGAACAGAAGCACTATTCAGTTATACCAGTACAGGTCCAACCTAATTACTGAACAGCTCCAGCAAGGCTGAGACAAAGCTGAACAGTTAATGACTAGTGAGAAGATGATAAATCATGTTTGGCACCTAAGGATCCATGCCTCCCTAGGCAAGCATTTAATGAGGATCTGAACAAATAATTACCACTACCACAGCTGTTCATAAAAAACCAGTAGTCTATACTCCAATACAGAAAATATTGTATCCTTCTCTACAGAAACACTCAGTATCTTGCAGCATCACTTCCCTGTTTTACATGCTGGTACTCTGTGTATTACCGTCTCTTCCATAACTCCTGCAAATTTATTTCCATTTCTGTGTCTAGAGACCTAACAACAAATTAAATTAATTACTAGCAAAATATGATAGGGAAATTCTATCAAATTACTGCAAAGACAAACCTCTTTTTGATTATACTTGATTGCAAGTTTTAAGCGGCTTAGGTTCATCCTCTCTTCCAACAATCCTCGCTTGTCTACATGTTCATCACTGGATGTGTGATTCAGAATCACTTCCAGCTCCCGGGAATTCCGTGCTTGTGCAAGCAGATCTTTAGCAAAGGTTTTGCACTGCTGGGCGAGCTCCTCGTAATCATTTCTGAAAGACACAAAAGCAAAAAGTACTATTACACTGTTCTTATATTATCCATTAAATAATTAACTATCCACTTTTGGTTGGGAGTGTACGTTATGTTGAGATAAATTAAAAGAAACCACCCCAAAAGTCATATGTCAAGAACCAAGCATTCCTAAGACAACTCTAGTAGTTCTCACCGTGTAACATGACCATTACACTTCAGTTTAGTTTGCAAGACCACCAGAGAAAAATTGACAGACTTAAACAGTGTACAACTTCTCAGCTCATGAGTTCCATATACAGACTGAAAGCTTAGAATTATTTCCAGGAGATAAGAAAGTGTGGTAGGCACAAACCATGGCACTGCTAAGTAATCACTTGGACTTGCCACCTGACAGGAGGTTGTTTTGGGGTTTGCTTTATTCCTGCAATCTGAAAATTAAAGTCTATTCACTGAACACTACGTATTAATATAATAAACACAGGAAAAGAAACCACGTGATCTCCTTGTCTCACCTTGCACACAGTCCATTTTAGTGACAACTTGTATCAGAAAAATGCAACAACTGAGCTCTTATTAAGAAAGACAAGCAACTAAAATAGAGAAAATTCACATGTTTAGGACAGTAGAATTTTATCTCATATAAACACTGGTTTTGACATTCTTTGAAAGCTTTTGTGCTGCTAAGTTACAAAATGGTAGAAATCTGCATAGTTCAAACATGAAATTATACTGAGTATATGCATATTTTATATATATACACAAATGCACTGTTCAAAGTCTTATAAGGGGCAAACAAACAATGCTCTAAACAACTCTCAACATGAGTCAGATCAGTATAAACAAGTTATTGCATATTTCTATCCTGATAAAGGAAAAAAAAGTGCAGAGTACTGGTGAGATGTTCATATGATTAATAGGTGTGTGAATTTCAAATAAGTCAGCATTTCACATAATTTCTGTTTATTTTTCAGAGTAGAGGTGAAATGTGAACTGTTGGTGCAACTATACAGATTGAACTGTCTACACCTAAAAGAATTCAAAGTAATTAAGCTGTCAAAATGACTACTAATGAGGCATAAATTATATAACTTGTTATTATGTCTAATTATCAGTTTAAACATTCCAATTACAAAAAACTAAGAATAAACCTTTTCTAATACATACACATTTCTGTGTAATTTCATAAAAGTGTTAAAATTGGTTTGTATTTTCAATTCCTACCTGAATTCAACCTCAACAAGGCTTAATTCTTTCAAGTCTGCACTAAGTTCAAAAGCTCGTAGGATTGGATCTTCCTCTGTCAACATTATTAGAGCAGGACTGGCCAAACACCGATAAATGTCAAGGCGAAACCTGTGACAGAAGGACAGCAAAACAAAATTAATGTGTTTCACTTCATTAACAGGTTCAAATCAGAACCTGCTCCAAGGGTTTGCATAGGCAGCTGAAAGACAAAACAATTTGGTTTCTTAAAATTAGACACTACAAGCATTAAATGTGTTATGTCACAGAAGACACAGTTCCATGACATATTTAGAATCTCTATATCAAAAATTGGCCAAACTGGTTCCCTCTTCTTTTCCTCACTACTTTCACTGTTACCGGTACACCAGCAGAGGGCCATCAGTCAAGGTAACAGCATTTGTAAAATTCTGGTGTTTTAAGTGTTACAAAGTAGCTCTTATGGTTCTTCAAGTGGAACTAAGAGAGAGAACGAAACCATTTAGGGCAATCTCCTATTTTAATCAACTAAATTAAAATCAGTAAGGAGCTTTAATGTGCAATACAGTAAAAAAAAATCAGGGAATGCATTTGAAGGGATGTTCTCTTGCAAACTGAGTGACTCATGAACACTGAAAAAAGGATATTATCTGTTCTAGAGCTTAAACTGAGAGCTTAAACTAAGATCTTAAACTAAGAGCTGCTATCTCAAATGTTTTTATTGTTTGCCTGCTTGGGACACACTGACACCTTTTCTCATACTGAAGATAACAACATGGGGTATAAGATGGATACCAGAATATGGCCTGGAGTAGCCAACTACCAGTAACAATTATCCTTTCACTTCTCTTATTTTTCAGTATTTTGGAGACATACTGAGTAATTATGCAGTAGTTAACTGCATATTGTAATGGCACTACACTTATGATCTTTGAGCTCTGTGATTTTTCATCCCAACTCTCACATATAAATTTTATTCAACCCTCATACATGTTGTCAAGTTAACCAGGCAAAACACTTACCAGACTGGTAAATCCCTCTCCTACCCTGGACCGTTATTAAAAAGCTTTCTCCTTTTAAAAATACTGAAGAAAAAAAAAAGTGTTTGCATACATCAATCCCTGATACATAAACAATTTTAGAAACAGGATACTGAATTATCCATCTCCTCATTCTGGTTCAAGCCCCAAGTATTAGGCAATTCGAGAAAAATTTTTTTTGCGCAATCCCTATGCTCCCAAACCAAAGGTAGCTAGAATGTTTGAGAGACAAGTAGTAACAAGAAAAGGCACGTAGCTTAATAGTCAGAGTAACTAGAGTATAAAACCAAAATGGAAAAAAAGCCACTGCCTCCCACCAGCCTTTTCAAGCACAACCCACACCTGAGAACCCCCATCTCTCACAACACGGGCTACAATGTAGTAAAGGAGTTCACTGATAAACTTCACCTTAAAAAAGAAACATACTGAATCTGACACAAACAACACCTGAAGATTGAGAAGTTTTTTATTATGGTCTATGACTGCTGAGCCTCACCTGGAATGTCGTAGACTATCTTTTTTGTTCTTGGCAGTACACAGTGTGCACTCACAGCCCACAGCATGAGGTTTGGGCAAGGATATATCTTGCTTTAGCAGCATGGTGAGAATTTCATAGTTGTTCCGATGAGCAGCTAAAATGACTGGTGCCACATCCATGGTTGTTGAGTACTCGGGGTTCTGAATGCGTTCCATTAATTTCTGAAATAAAACACAGCAAGTGTCTAAATTTATTACCTACAGTTCTACTACAGTGCTTACATGTAAGGGTTTT
The DNA here is from genome assembly GCA_013397135.1 of Pachyramphus minor. Classification (NCBI taxonomy): domain Eukaryota; kingdom Metazoa; phylum Chordata; class Aves; order Passeriformes; family Tyrannidae; genus Pachyramphus; species Pachyramphus minor. Next base: position 320,503 of record VYXB01010750.1, on the reverse strand, counting down.
TTTTGACTGTTTAACAGTGAATCTGTTCTTCAAAATGCCTTCCAATGTTTCATAACGTGAAAAGAAGGAAAAATTTGCAAAAACATTCAAACACCTCTCAGATAAATACTGAAAAACAGACACAGAAATGTTTCTGATCTATTTACACATAAAATCTGACATTCAGTGCCTACCTTCTCCAATATATGTGTGGTAGTAAAAATTGTTATCTTGCTCTAGTATGAGAAAAAATTATTTTATTTACTAAGTGGAGAAAAAATACCTTGAATGTGCCGTACTTTGTCACACAATACCTTATTCCTTCCCTTCCTCCACCTCTAGTTGTGTACTTTTAAAAGTTCTCTGATAATTAAGCATTGCCAAGTTAAGTTTCAACAGAATAATTTCAAGGTGGAGACCTGACTTTTACAGATTTGCTCAAAAAATCTATGAAGCTTCAATACATGAATAAACCCTTTCTAGGTCAAGGCTGCTAACCACCGTGCAAACAGTCTACAAGAAGAGATTTATAACCACTGTTTTCATTCTCTTCCAAACTAGGCACCTATTAGCACTTGGCAGGTATAAAGGTGCTGTATTCCTTAGGCTGTAAAACAAAACAACATATTCCATCTTTCAGACAAATTAGGCTACAAAAACGATCCTCAGTGTCCAGATTCTATCACCTCAGAGATGCAGAACTTAAGAACATTGTTTTAAATACTAGAGCTACCCAGCATGTGATAGTCCCCACTCCCCAGCCAAAAATCAAGGACTAACAACACTTAACCACAATTGTTGGTCTGGAGGATCTTTTGGGTCGGTGATTAAGTAGAATGTCCACAGCTCCCACCACTTCAGAGTCAATAGCCACCAAAAGTGCATCCGATGACTAAGGAAAGAAAACAAATCATATCTGAAAACAGCGGTAACTTAAACAGCATAAAGAGTCACATGCAGGGCAACCTCCATTTTTTAATATACTATTTTAAATTTTTATTTCAAGTACTAAAACAATGACCATGCCTATGACCAGGATACAAATGCGGGCTATCATTCCAGATGTTCACAGAGCATCACTGACAATTTGTTTCATTGCACAAACAGCAAAAGAACAAACTGCAGAAATTGCTTTCCAGCAAAGATGATGCTCAATGCTTGCAAAAATCAAGTTCTAAGGGACAGTTTACTATGGTATTAAAAACGTTAAAAGCAAGTGTCTGTGTGACACAGCTCATGCTTATGGGTAACTTCAGCCCTGCATTCATAGTACCTTTTTCTTCCTGGCTGGTAACTACTCTGCAACTTGTCCTAAGCTGAGCTAAGCAGCTTTTTATTTTCCCTACAGTTGATATTATTCTTTTTAATTCACATCCAAAAATTCAAATTTTTACTTTAAAAAAATAAAAGAAAAAGATGCAGCTTTTATTATTGCCACTGATCCAGGGAGGGGAAAGTTTGTTGTTTTATTCATGTCCACTATCAAGCAATGTAGTAAGAGATGCTACTTCTCCCTGTCTTACATACTTAAGCCATCATAGCTTCCACTCTCCCAGGAGCAGGAGAGATGCTGCATACAGTTAAGAAAGCACTGTTAGCAGGAAACTGCCCTGCCACAAAGAACAGATCAACTTTAACAAGAAAGCATTTGCAGAAGTGCACATTTGTCTTAACTTAAAATCAGCTAATATAATGTGCATTTTTCTGTGTTACCATTTAAAAAGTTATTATACTCCACAGCCAAAGGGATATCTGCATTTTACACTTTTTAATATGATGCACTCTGACTAGATACTGTTTATTTTGCTTAAAGATAACGTGTGCATCTTATCTGCAACAGGAATAATATTTAAAATAAAATTCAGACTTGTTCATATAATTGAAAATGTTACTTATACATTTGTATATACTTACAGAAAACTTTTTGTGAAAAAAACACTTTTGCAATTACTAAATGGAAAAAGAATTGTAACTGCCTATAAAGGCAGATTGTATTCTCTTCCAAATTCTCACGGATTAACACAGAAAATTTCCAATAACATGTGTTGTATACCTGGCAGCCATAATCCAGAAGGAGCTGTAGTATGTCCAAGTTTTCATTTTCAATGGTTATGGTAACAGCATTTCGTCCAAGCACATCCACACAATTTATGTTCATTTCCCCCGAGCTGTTTTCCTCTAAGAGTTTCTTAACCATGTAATAGTCACCTGCACAAATAACGCATGGATATCACTTTGTATTATTATAAAGCATGCCAACATGTTAACTCCTACCCACAAACAGACAACATTCCATAGCTGACAACAATACACTGAGTGTAATAGACAAGCAAGAAGTCAAGGTAGATAAGCATTCTCTAGTTGGGCAGAAAACTAAAGATTTCTGTTTTTTCAGGAAAGCAACAGACATGTACTCTATCCACCCCCTTAGTTCCAAACACACAAAAAAGCATGGGTAGCTTTCAAAACTGTCTCTATCTAAGGTAACCAATTATTTTCCAACATAGAAGACCATGACCAAGACAAACCTTAGTGTAGAATACTTACAGAAGAATATATAGAATACTTCTACGTGCAGTAAAACACAAACAGAGCCTGCAAGAGTACTGAACCAGCTATTACATGGAGAAATGGGTTTCCTACAATTTTTGTGATGCATCATTTTAGCTCCCTCAACTGCTTATACTTAAGAGAGCAAGCTGTGGCTTCGTCCTATATTCGGGACACTTCATGGGCTGTGCACCAGCAAGGCATCCCCCGAGAGCCCCAGAGCACAGTTCCTAAGCTCGCTGGCTGATGTCGCCGCAGAAATGCTCCCACGGGTGCGAGCAAACCGAAACTCAGGGCCAGCACACATGTCAACACCCCACAGCCGTGCCTGTGAACCAAGCACGCAGGGCCGTGCAGCACATCAGTAAAAGCCAATCTCGGAGTCCAACATTTCAGACATATTCAGATCAGTTTGATTCAAGACCACATTTCTACTCAAGGGTAACTAAATACAGGCATAAAGAAGCATATTTTAGAGAGGAAAATCTCTGCCCCTCCATAACCACGGGCACAAATCGCAGGATACCAGTCGCGCTCAACACGCACAGGCTCTTCTAACAGCGAACGCAGCAAATAAATACCTTACGAATTCCTCCGGCACAAACCGAACTCCCTCAGGAGTTACTTCCCGGCAGAAGGAGCCGGGGCCGCTGGCTCTGGGACAGCGGGAGGCGGCGGGACCGGACCCGCTCGGGGGTCCCGCCGCCCCCGGCACCAGGCGCGGCCATGGCGGGGCTGACCCCCGGCGCCGGCGGGCGAGGGAGTTTGGGACCCCGGGGGCGAGCGGCCGAGGCCTCGTGGGGGGGCCCGGGCCGGTACCTTTGTCGCAGGCCAGCAGGAAAAGCTTCTCGTCCAGCGTGGTCTCCTCCTTCACCTGCCGCACGTCCTTCAGCGCCAGCAGCTTGTTGGGCGAGGCCGAAGCGGACGGGTCCGCGCTCTGGTACAGGGCGGCCATGGCTCGGCCAGGCCCATGCGGGCGCGGGCGGGGCGCTGTGGCGGCGCGGTCCCCGCTGCCCACGGGCCCCGCAGGGAGCGGGGCAGCAGCCCCGGCG